>OZ017781.1:13838226-13984390 GCA_963969325.1 Lycopodina hypogea
CCTTTTTTTTTTTTTTTTTTTTTGTTGAATGGACTCTTCTCAATGAGATTTTTTTTTGCATTGAATTTTTCTCCCCATCACAATGGTACCAATTCAATTTACTTAATAGAATTGAACTGACCTGAACATAGTGATGGTAGTAATGATTAAACCTGAGTCATCATACAGTATTGTCTTGTATTTAATAATTATGGGTGTGGTTCAGGCCTCACCACTAAAAATTTGCTTGTTCTGTGCCTGTATTCTGAAAACTACAGCAAGTGCACTGAGATGATTACTGGTGGGTTGCTGTCAGCCAGGAGATAAAAAAATATTTTTTAAAACACACGGGTTGAGCTGCAGAAAGAGTCAGGGAAGATATTTTTGTCATAGCTCATTAAATGATACCATCCACATGCCATCATCATCTGCCAGTGTCCCTTCCAGGTTGGAACCCCCCCCCCCCCCCCTCCTCCTGTAGTCTCAGTCCCAGACCCTTTATAATAAAAAAATAAAGTGAGTCTGGTGACTTGCCTGTGCATTCTGTGTTCTTTCGCCCACATTCCGGCGCAGACCAAAATAATTTTATAACGAGGTTTTATAACAACCACACCTACCGCCAAGGTTGTAAATTTTTTCAAAGTGACTGACTGTACTCAGTCCTCAGTACCAGGTGCTATATATTTACGCGCAAAACGTAAGACTTAATGAATATGTAGCTCTGGTTAACCAAATGAGTGGACGTGGCTTTTATGGTTTTGTTCCACGGATGCCTAAGGAACACGGAATGCACAGGCAAGTCACCAGACCCACTTAATTTTTTTTTTTTATTATAAAGGGGTCTGGGACTGAGATTACCCCTCCTGGGGGTTTATTTCCATCAGATGGAAAGAGACCTGATGGTATGTCCATCATTCCTTGGTCCAGTGGAAGGCTTTTAGTCTGGGATGCAATGTGCAGTGACACTTTTGCCTACTCCAACCTTCCTGCAGCTGTCACCCAGGGCTGGTGCAGTTGCACTCCAGGCAGAGAAGTTGAAGAATAGTAAGTACTTCTACCTGGAGTCTGCATACATATTGATACCTGTAGCTGTGGAGACATTCAGCTCTTTCAGGGCCCCATACAAAGGCTTTTTTTGAAGGAACTGGGTCATCATCTGATATCAGTGACTCTGGATGATAATTCACACCAATACCTTCTACAAGAAATTTCTGTGGCAGTGCAAATGGGGAACGCAGTTTCAGTGGTGGAATCTCTGCCTTGGGCTTCCAAGATGGATGATGTTGAAATTAGACTACCTTTATACTCATATTATTATTTGTCTAACTATTCTTATATACTTGTATACAAGATTAAAAATAAGATAAAAATTTTTTTAAAACTATCAAAAAAAAAAAAGTTGCTCAAACCAGTCAACTATATTCTGGGGGAGGGAAGGAAATCCCAGAAAAAACTCCCCCATATGAAATGCAATAAATGCCCAGTGCTAAATAATCCCTACTTGAGCACACTTTTCAGCCAAAACTGTTAGCTGTAGGGTTTATAATTGAAGCATTTTTAAGCGTAATGGATGACTTGTTTATAAATGCTGCAAAATTGACAAGAATTAGACACAGGATGGACCTTGCTAAAAGAACACTAACCCTGAGTAATGGGTGAGTACTACCAACCACACTTATGCAAACACACTCTAATTGAGAGGTCAGCAAAACTGTACCTAAACACCCATGCACTTAAAGACATCTTTTTAAAACTTTGTTGCCAAGTGCCACAGTTATAGGCCTTCTAGAACTCTACTACAAGATATGTCCTAGCAAACAATCGTGGGCTGTACAGGCTAATTTATTTAATTGAACTGGAATTTATTTTTAATTTAAAAAAAAAATAATAATAATAATAAATTATAAATGGCAAAATTTAAAAAAATTTTTTTTTTAAAAGGAACAAAAAACCAACATAAAAAAATAATTGAAACAATCCCTTGTGTATTTCATTGACCAGAAAAATGGTTTGGGTCCAAACAATAGGAAAAAAAAAGTGATAACACCAACATTATAAATCTTAAATTGTGCTTCATTTACTATGGCGAAAATATAACAGAGTTATTAATCATTTATAATGCATTTACAAAGTATATAAGTTAGTAAAATAGCATCCAATACTAGTAAAAGAGCATCCAATACTAGTAAAAGGTTTCCTAAATAAAAAGAAGGTGAATTTGGGAAAAAAAATAGGTTTAATAAAAAAAAGATGCTGGCTGGAGATACTTAAGAAAAAAGGAAAAGATATCAATTAAAAATAGGTAGAAAAAGGGCACCAACAGAGAAGGTGATATTCTAACTGACATAACCCCAATAAATTATGGATGATATATTATTTCATTTACACTTTCACCCTTTCAAAATGTTTGGGACCACAAGTATTAATGGTTATGGATGCATACACTGTCTACCGAAAAGGAAGGGCTTTTTTTAGGTAGTTCCCTAACCTGCAAGTCATAGTTGAACACGATGCTGTTCGTAGCCAAGTCAACTTCCATGACATCAACCTTTCAACTTATTTTTTTCTATTTAATGCATCCCAGGTGAACGCGCGTGAGTGCTAACTCATATTTTAGTGAGTCAGGTTCCAATTTCAAACAGCCGTATACTTGACCCCTGACCAGGACGTCTGGTCGCGTAAAATGGCTGACCGTGTCCCCGATTCAGTGGAGTATCACTTCCTTACTACGCCTAACCGGGACTACTTCTGCCCGGTGAGTATGGAGGTGATGTTCAACCCTTGCCAGACAGATTGTTGCGGTAAACATATCTCCTACACCGTTGCTGAGAGATTAACGATGGAAAAGAAGCCCTGTCCATTGTGTAATGCCCCCTATCCTGATCCCCATCACAAAGGACTGGGAGGTCGTAAATTTACCACTCATAGAGATCAATATTTCCAAAGAATCATTTTGGACCAGAAGGTGAAGTGTCCCCATCAAGATAGTGGGTGTGAATGGGTGGGACCTCTCCTAGAGATAAAGGACCATACAGCATCTTGCAAACAACGACCTTGGGTCTGCCTTTACTGCATGTTGAAGACAACATATGGCACAGGCACATCTGAGCATCCTCAGAAATGCCCACAACGTCCAGTGCAGTGTGCATGCTCAGCAACAGTCACTTTCGCTAAGTATGAAGATCATAAGAAGGTGTGTCCAGTCCAGGTAATGCCATGTGAGTATTCTGACATGGGTTGTGATGTCATGATTCTGAGAAAAAATTATTCAAATCACTTGCAAGAGTTTCTATACCAGCACCATTTTCAGGTCTCTCAGATGAACCTGAGGATTTCTCGAGAACTACAATCAAAGTGGTTAAAGAAAGATGCAAAATGGCAGAAAAAGTTGGAAGAAAAGGATGCTAAAATCAATGACTTACAGAAGGACATAACCAAGCTTTATAGTGAGCTCAGCAACATGCAGAAGGATATTATCAGACTCCAGGGTGAGCTTAGAGACACTACAGAAGCGGACAAGCAGAAGTTGATGGATAAATTATTTCAAGAGAGAGACAGAGAGCTGCAGGTGAATAGATTACTGGAGCAGATGCAAATAAGAGATGAGGTAATATGCAACCTTCGGGAGAGAAGAGACAGTGCACTTGATACTGAGAATGCTGGCAGTAATGTTGTAATGGCACTTACTGATGTCATCAAAGAGCTCAAGTCAAAAACAAACCTCCATGACATTAAGAAACATTTATCTCAACTTGAAGACATTTTATCTGCAATGACAGAGTCTGAATCTATCAGCAGTGAAGGCTGTCCAACATCTCCAGTCAGCAATCCTCCCATAGATGTCTCTTTCGTTTTTAAGGGGGAGCTGGATAATGTCCTCATCAAAGGTCTGAAGCGAGCCTGTGGGTTGGCTATATCAGGAGATATGGTGTATGTGGTGGATACCAATGGCAGTCATGGTGTATATATAGCCAGTGATAGCAACTCAGTGAAGCCAATGATTGAGTCTGCTTCCTTCAGTGATATTCGCATCCCTGATGGGAAGTGCTGGTATCCAAGGTGTGTAGCTGTGGACAGGTATTTGAACATAATTTTGGTTGACACAAGCAATCGTGTTTTGAAATTCTCTCCCAGTGGAAAGCTTTTGGCAAAGGCTGGTAGTGAATCAAGCACTGGGTCTCCCTTGGGTGAATTCTCTCTTCCAATGGGCATAGCAATTGATTCGAACGACAAGATATTTGTCTGTGATTGTTCTAATCATCGAGTTCAGGTTCTTGATTCAGACTTGAAGTTTGTATCTAGTTTTGGTAGGAAGGGAAGTGGTCTTAAGGAATTTAAAAATCCTAAAGACGTTTCATTTGATACGCAAGGAAATATCTATGTGGCCGACTGGGGTAATTGTTGTGTCAAGGTTTTCAGCCCTGACATGGCCCATCTGAGGGACGTGGGAAAGAAGGGGGGCCAGAACAAAGTTGGGGACCTGCGCTCCCCTATAAGTATCTGTATTGACAGCAATGACAACCTCTATGTGGCTGATGCTGAGTTAAGGAAAGTCTTGGTGTACAATTCAGAAGGAAACTTTACTACAAGTTTTGGAGCTTTTCGGGACCCAAATGGGATATGTGTTGATTTGAAAGGTCGTGTGTATGTAAGTGACAACGGCGGAGGCATTAGGTTCATTAAGTCAGGGACCCCTGGTCGTGTTCAAGTCTTTATTTAACTGTGATAATATGTTTGTCATCTCTTATGTGCTAGCCTAGGGCTAGGAGAACGGTTACTGTCCTGTATCGTCTCTTCCACCATAATGCGTTCATTGTATTTAATTTATTAGTGTTTCTGATAGGTACAAGGAATTTCAATTTATTTCTTTCTTTTTTTTACAACTAATTTTATCTTGTCTACACATTCTTGGAAGTGAAATCATAGTATTATTAGTGAAAATCGACCCCCATCCTACAATTTTCCCCCTTCTTTTCTTCAACAAACAAGAGACAGGATCACCATCTGACTGAAATTGTGGGGGGGGGGGTGGGAGGGAGGGGGAAGCAGTCTGTATTTACAAGTTTCATATATCTGATCTAGTTTTGCTCAGTGTGTACCTAAAATCTGATCTACTTCTAAAATTTTGAACAGGCAAGATGAAAGCATGAGAGAAACTATGTTCACCTACAAATGTCAATTCATGTAAAAAAGAGAAACATGAATGTATATGGTAGAAAGAGGGAAGGAAATGAGACACCAGATGTGTGAGAGTACAGCAGTGCTACCTGGTAGGAGAGAACTGATTACACAAATTGTGCAAATAGCGAATAATGCAGACAGTGAGTGAATGAGTGGTGCTTGATGACATGATGTGGAGGAGGTAAGTTTACTCTAGTACTGGGAGAGGTTTGGAGTAAGTCAGCAAGCACCTTACGAGATTTTATGTTTAGCAGAAAGAAGGGAGCTGGGGTGACTGGAACAGTGTAGGTTCATGAGCAACCTGTATTGGTAACAGAGCATGTGTTGTTGGTTTTTATCTTTTCTATACCTAGTTCCCACACAGCACACTATTGAGTCCAGGGTTTCTTAATTAATCAACCTTTATTTATTATTTTTGTTATTCTCTACCATAAGACCACAATGAGTTGTGTTAATTAGTAGATAGTGCTGTTAAAATAGGCTAAATGAATTAATTAGGGAATAGTAAATAACTCCCAGATTATGTTAACACTTTTTTCCTTTTCCTTCAGGCTCGACAGTAGTGTAGTAAAGGTTTTGCAGCAATAACACTAGTGGTCCAGTTGAGTTTCCACAGGTATCCAAACTATCAATTTTAGTGGTGTATTTTATTTTATTTATCTCTCTCAGTTTGAAGATTAAAATGGGATAAAAGAGCACAATTTTTTTTTGCTCCTGGCATTCCTCATTTAAGGTCTGTCCACACTGCATGAAAACCGGTTCAAATTCCAATTAAATCACTGAAGAAAAAAATTTTTATACCCAATTCGAATGAATTGGAATCCTGGCATCCACACTGGCACTACTTTAATTCATGCTAGCAAAAATTATCCTAAACACCTGCTTTATCTTTAAAATAATTTATGGTAGAAGGTGGTAGTCGTGGGTGTTCTCAGATCCGCCAATCTCAATGTGGGCAATAAAGAAAAAAAAGGAGAAAAAAAGGAAAAAAAATTGAACTGGGAACCTCAGCAGTGGTGGTCAGAGGAAGTCATAAACAGTCCATTTTGTTCCTCTGTGCTTGACTCCCGAGTGTTTTGCTCCACCTGATATACGTCAGACAGTGAAATGGTTATTTACACCATGAGCTTCAAGATTAAGGCCAAATGTCGTCAGAGTAGAGCCCCTCTCCATCAGACTACCAGCTTGTCTCTTGAATCATACATTTATTTTAGATCCACTCCGGCTGAGGTTTACATCGTGTTGGCCAATCAAACTCCTCGGCCAAAACTCTCAAAGAAATAGAATGAAGACTGGGTGACAGATGAGTTGCTGAAAGTTAACCAAATCTGATGCTGAGAAGAGTCGAAATGCTTAGTGGAGTGCATGTGCAGTTGAAACAGGGAAGCATGCCTGGGCTACAAAGCAGTGTGGCCATGGTGGGTCACTTATTAGAGAGTTCTGGTTACTGAGTGTGCGGGAGTCAAGAGAAAGAAACTATAGGAACCTTTTGTGGTGTTATTATTGGGAATTCTATTAGAATTACTATTGATTGTATCACATCATGTCATTTATGCATTTTATGGATGTAAGGTGTAGGTTGTATTATTGTTGATATGTTGTAAGGGGCAGGTTATATCATTATTGACTGTTGTAGTTGATTAGCTGAACTAGAGGAATACGATTGTTTGTGGTGGGAGGACAGTTGCACATTATGTACATATATGGTAACTTGTGCTCAGTTTTTCAGTATGTGAAGCAGATTATTATGTGAAGCAAATTATTATGTTATGCTGATTTTCTTGACTCTATTGAAAATGAATTGATAAATGTGTAAAAGAAAGGGTGTCACTGGAGAAGGGTTTGTGACACTGAGGAAGAATGCATCTAAGTCATCCATGTCCACCTTATTAGCGAGAGATGGGAGAAAAATGATTAGTGATTATGAGAAGCTACAAAGTTGGGTGGACCACTTCTCTGATGTTGTTAACTGTGAGTCAGAGGTCAGCGGGTGACTTCGGATGCCTTGCCTGTTCTTGGGCTGCCTTTTGCACTGAGTGATGATGATGTGTGTGAATGAGTTGAGTGACGACCTGACAGAGGTGGAAATCACTGCAGCGATTTCTCAGATGAGGAAGGGAAGAGCTCTGGCCTGGAAGGAATATCTCGAGTGAGGTGTTGAAGTTGGGTGGTTTAGAGTCTCTCCACTGGTTGAAGACTATTGCAGATAAAATCTAGAAAATGGAGATGGTGCCAAGTGACTGGCAAAGCAGCTGCTCATATGTTTCCACAAGAAGAGAGTCATACTACCTGTGACAACTATCATGGTATTGCCCTATTGAGCATCCCAAATAAAATCTTTTCTAGGGCTATCTTAAATCAGCTCCAACCTTATGCAGAACTCCTCCATGGGAACCAGTGTGGCTTCCGTCAAAGTAGAGGTTGTGCAGATGAGTTGTTCTCTCTGCAGGTTCTGATGGAAAAAGCAATGGATTTCTGCAAGCCAATTTACATATGCTTCATTGATTTCAGAAAGTCTTATGACTCTGAAATTCCCTCTGGACTGTGCTATAGTGTTCTATGGCATTCCCACAAATTATTTCCATCAATCGTGCTTTACACCAACTTTTGGTTGGGTGGCTGCTATCAGGTGCTATGGGAAGACTTCAGATAAGTTTGCCCTCACAAGTGGTGTCTGTCAGGACTGTGTGCTAGCTCCCATGCTCTTTAATCTTTACTTTGATGTAGCGATATGTGTTGTACTGGAAAATGTCCAGCTGAAGGGCAAAGGAGTAAGAGTGGCTTACCTCCATGATGCTAAGTTAGTGGGCAACTGCAGGAAGCTACAACATTGGCCATAATCTCTGATCTGGAGTACGCTGATGATATGGCCTTGGTGGCTGAGTCATGGGATGATCTCAAGTCCATGCTGGATGACGTGTCAATGTGGTGTAGAGAGTTAGGCCTCACCATCAGCTGTAGCAAGACTAAGCCTCTGGCAGTGCTGCCATCAGACCTCTATCCAGAGCCTGTGCTGATCAATCTATTTCCTGATGATGACCCCTTAGAAGTGGTGTCCAATTTTCAGTACCTAGGCAGTGTTATGGAAGATAATGTGGCACAGTGATTGAGGTGGATTCGAGAATCTGCAATTCTCATGCATGAAATTGAGCCCCCTTCCTGTAGGATATTTTAGCATAGCACCTACCAAATGGACAAACAACATAGATCCCATCCGGAAACAACAAAAGCATCGGCTATAATTTAAGATATCTTTGTTTGTTCCCAGACCATTGGACATATAGCGCTCAAAAAGAAGAAAAGAAAAGGTAAAGAAAGGGGATTGGGCATGAATTTTCTCTTTGTAGTATTCCTAAAGCAGTTTGATGGCTGGTTCACATTCAAGAAATTGATCACTCCCACTTAGGGTATTTTAGCATTACTTGTCTATGGACAGAGAAAACAAAAATATCTTACTATCATTCTAGACCAGTCTGTTTATTTGTTAGTTAAAAATAATAGGGAAGGAGAAGGAATGGGGTTTGGGCATGGTTTTGCAGACCTTAGTAGTATTAATAATGGGGTTTGGGCATGGTTTTGCAGACCTTAGTAGTATTAATAATGTGGCTTGATGCCTGGTTCTCATGCATGAAATTGAGCACCCCCACCCCCTCCTAAAGGATATTTTAGCATCCCACCCATCCTATTGACAGAAACAAAAGACCTAATAATATTTTAGATCTGTTGTCAGGGCTAGAAAAGAAAAGAAGCAGGAATTGGTTTGGGCAAAGTTTTGCTGACCTGTGTGTGTTCATATAATTGTGGTTTGTAAGAGGGGTGGTTTACTCATGGTTTTATTGACCTACGTGTGTTCATACAGTTGTGGTTTATAAGTGGGGTGGTTTACTCAGGCATAGAGTTGTGACCCAAACCAGGAAATTTTGAAAAAAAAGTACCACAGGCAGGGTTTTACTCCAATCTTCATAAAATTTCCTTCTAACCACCCCAGGGTGACTCCCATCAAACCCTGAAGATTTGAGCCCTTTAGACCCAATCATCTGGGAGGAGTTACCAAACAAACAAACCAATTGAGAATTATAGTAAAATTATTTTCCATACTTCTTGCCATTTAAAACCAGAGTCGGTGCATTATCAATAATTTATTCATTGGCCACAAGTACTCCTTTTCGTTGACCTACAACATTACTTTGGGCAGGGATAGGGTGAATTAGGGAGCCAAATATAATTTGAATATTAGTCATAGGACCTTGGGTTCAAAATTAATTTCTTTCTGACAGTTATAGAGACAAACATGCAGGGACTTTACGCACATTAATAGAGATAATAATAGTAATAAAAATACAACTACAATATCACAACAGCAGTACTGTATTATTGTTTCTGATACTTAAATTGGTCTATCAGAAAAGTTTGGAATAAACACATCATGGGATTAAGTTAGTTGACCACAGCTTCATGTAGGGCATAAAACTGGGCAGGGCTAAGCACGACTCGACGTTTGGTTATAGAGCTTGGTGCCTGTGAAGTAGGTGGGTGAAGTCTCAAGAGTGCAGTAATGGTATGCAGTTCCAATGATTCAGCAAACACCTGCCAAACAAAAGTTAGGTTAAGCAATATTAAACCAAGTGGACTAATCGCTAACATACACATGAAGATAACAACATTATCATGAGAAGAGAGAATACAGTATGAATATGCTTATGTGGGATATTGCACGTACATACAACAACTGATGACTATGTGAGAATAATCTGACACATAAATAACATGCTAGGCCTGAATAAGGAGAAATATTAGATTAAAATATGCAGAATATAATCGATACGTATGATGTCATCCTCCCTCGAAATAACCACACACAAAATAACAATAAGAATGAAACAATTGGTAAATTTTTACTCTGAAATTTCAAACATTAGTACTACTTCAGTTCTCCTCTCCAAAAGTGTTACTTTGATGCTTGCACCATATCAGCCATTTTCTATGGTCTACCGTAGTTCACCCAATCAAAAAGGGTCTAATAGAGTGACCCCACCATATTGCATACTAGAATTAGGTGACTACATTCAACGCCAGAGACCTGTCCATACAGTGTGTAAGAAATAACATCCCCTCTATTAACTCTGAAGGAGTGATAGATTGAACCTGCACCCCAGTGAAGAAGCACCAACCTTTGAGAACTGCGGGGAGTTGAAGGAGGTCAGAGAGGTGTTGACTGCTCCACCTGGATACTGCCCCCTCAGTACTTTACAAGCCACTTCTTTCAACTGCAAACAATAAGAGTGGGTGTGGTTATTGTGCATGGTTGACAAACATCTGCCACATACAGCACCATGCACACACCCTCTTCCCATCAATACACTAACAACAAATAACACATGCGAAGGAAAGAAGTCAAGACAACCTTATTTAAAGGCTAACTGAACTGGAAAAAAAAAATTTTTTTTTTATTATCTTATCTTGTCCTGGTATAACATTCTTTAGTCCAATATTTATGAAAAAAAAACTTAAACTTTTTACTTCCTGCGGGAGGGGGGGGGGGGGTGTAACTATTCATTGACATCACAAGGGGGACACTTGCAGCAAAAACTCAATGAAAGTGATACCCTACTTCAACAAACTTCAACAATTCCTGGAGTCAGGAGGCCCAATTCTGCCGGTAAGTCCAGGAGTGGCAGCAGTACATTGATACTTAACGAGATAGCAACTGCAGAAGAGCAGTGGACTAGCTAAAGTATCTGCCTGGGCTACTAGCTATAAATGTTATAACCTAGTGTAAAAAAAGAACAATTACACATTTTGCTATATAGCTAGCTAGCTATTAAATATCTAGCTTCATACCAAAAATGTCAAGCCAGCTAGCAAGTATTACCATCACTAATCAAAAAGCCTTTGATCCTCATTTTCTGTAGCTATATAGATAGCTATTAAATGTCTAGCTCCATGCCAAAAAGTAGCCAAAGCTAAAAAAGTATTTTGCAAATAGCTATATTTTATCGTGACAAATCAGAAAGTTTTTGATCCTCATTTTCTGTACCTGAATCAGAGCTAGATGAAACTGAAAAGCAGTATCAATAGGATATAAAGGTATGACAACTTATCGCACTCTCCCAAGGGACAGATCTCTTCACTTATTCCTTCAGATTCCCTACTCCACAACTCTTTTTCAGTTGTAATTTCCCTATATGTCAATGTGCTGTTACTAATCCTGGACTTACTGGCACAATCCTGCCACATAACTAGAGGAATTTTTTAAAGTTTGTTGAAGTAGCATATCACTTACATTGATATTTTGATTTAGTTGTTCCCCTTGCGATGTCATTGAAGAGTTACACCCCCACAGGAAGTAAATTCTTTAAGCTAAGTTTTCTTCCTGATTATTGGACCAAAACTTTCCAATTTTATTATACCAGGTTATGCATCAGTGATAATAAGATAAGACAATAAAAAGTCTTTTTTCCAGTTCAGTTACCCTTTAAGAAAATCTCACTTAGATGATTGTAAGATATACACATACCCTTCCACCCACTCCTCGTGGTAGATGATTGGCCACCCACCACCATATAAGCAATTCTTACCTCTTTCACTTTGCGCTGCATTTCAAATCTTTCCACCACAATATTAGACAGCTTCTCTCTGGACGAGGTGGTGGGTGTGGCACTTGGAGCGATGTCACTGCCCTCAGTTGGTGGGCGAGGCTTCTTGGAAGTTGGCAGTGGTACAACTTCACACAAACACATTTTCTTCAGATCCTGCCAAGAAAATGACTAAATCTGACACCAGTTGTACACATTGTGTATAATTCATTACATACACTGTATGAAGTACTGCATGTACAGCTGTGCATATAGCAACAGCAACATACACACACTACAGCAGGTGAAGTGCAGTCGTGGGCTTTTAACAAACATTCAGTATATGTAATGAATCGAACTGGAAAAACACACACACAAACTACTAATTTGATTCTAATGCTTCCTTCATGTTTATATTCCATTTCAATTCAACATTCCACATTGTTTTCTCAAAGCAAAATTCCACTCCAGTCTCAGCAATCTCAAGCTAAAATCGAATCAAATATCAATCATTTTCTTGGTTTCTATTTTCCTCAGTCTACTCATAAAAGCAATATAGTACACATACTGCTAATACTGTAACTACTACTACTACTACTACTACTACTACCACTACTCCTCACAGTAATGAGAGCTGCTGTTCTTTTGACCACGTCTTTCTCCTGGTCCGTCTGGTTCCAAGCAGAGGATGCTGGCTCTGTCTCCCCTTGCTGTCTGTTGGAGGACTTCCTCACCAACAGAAGCTGAGGCACCTTGAGAGGAGCCAGCGAATTCAGCTGGGCCTGGACAGAGAGAGAGAGAGAGAGGGAGGGAGGGAGGGAGGATGGAGAGGTGGGAGGTCAAGAAGAGGAAATTAGAAGGAGAGCGGGGCAATGTGGAGGAGGAAGGCATTTACTAACCTTTGCTATCTTAGCTTTCAATCTGAAGTTCTCATCCACGGAAAAACCCAGGGCTTTATTCAAAGACTCGATCTAAACATACAAAATGTTCCATACATGCATAGAAAGTAAGTAATAACCATACAATGCAGACACGATCAGACATACCCTAGAGAGCAGGAGTGGGTGTGACCCGGCCACACCCTCATCATCTCCTTTGCCATCACTACCAAGATCCTCCTTAGCAATAGATGAAGCCACACCCCCTTGGACATGCCCAACAAATGGAGTGGAGGAGGGGCCTCCTACGTAGGGAGATCCAGGACCTCCAAGAGTGCGTATCCTTGAGGGATGCTTCATGTCCGTCAGGGAACTCTTCCTGGGAGTCTCCAGCTGCTTCAGCAGACTTCCTTTCTCTGTCTCCAGATTGTCAATGTCTCCTTGAAGTATGGAAATAGTTTGCACAAATTGGCTGCAGAGTGAAGTGGACGGACAATGGAGTATAACAGACAGGACAGGGCAAGACCAAGCAGTTCAGAGTGCATGGAATGTTTCACATGGGAATCAACACTTTCACCATCAAGCAACACTATAAACCTCTTCAGATATTCTGAGTATCAACCAGAAATGCAAGTACACTAGCACAAAGATAACCAATCATTGCACTGCACAGAGTCAAACGCAGTTAGAATTGGAAAAAGAGTCGTCCAATTTGTTCACTGTATTGTCATGTTTCCTTATTAATTTTTTTATAGATCAATCCGTTTTTTTGTGATAAAATATTTCTTCTTCTTGTTGCTATGGTGTGCATTATTTTGGTGCAGCTATAGTGGGTTATGACATACACATTATCTTTCAGCCTCTAAATATTGACACCCAATAGGTCCAAATGGGACACCTGATCAGAGGAATATGACTGAAGTCAGTTAGTCCATGTATCTGAGTTACAAGATGGCTAAATTTTATGCATTGTTTATGTGGTTGTGGATATCACACGCATTAGAAACAAACAAATAAGCAAACAATGATTTGCTACATTATGCAGTAGTGCTATATTAATTGTGCAGTATATTCTATTCTATTTCCTCATGGATTCTAATTTGGGATTGAAAACTTATTGGGAATCTCATAAATGCTATTTTCTCTTGTGATTATCACACTAAGCCATGCCTAATAACCAAGGCCCCAGGGGTGTGCAAATACATTCATGAAGTTACACTCATTTTTAACCACGGTTGGGAATATTTCACTATGGTGCAAGGTGTTGATGGGGGAGATCACAGAAGGGAAGCCCTCGTCACACAACACCACCAGGTCCTAACAATAGGTCTGGAATTCAACTCTACCTTATGACTAAGGCTAGAAATTTAAAAAAATTTCTAGCCCTACTTATTTATGGCCTACAATTGTGACCTCATCACACTTGAAACTTTGTGAGGTCCGAACTGATTCTGTTTTTTAAATCTATACATATCTTTGCACTGTGTGGCATATATTGTGGTACAAAGTGTTCTGGGAATATGTCTGGACAATTTTAAAATTGACTTGCCAAACCTATTTTTGTGTCCTGCCTGATTGAAGTTGCTCAAGAGACTGAACTAGCAGCTATGGAGTGACCGTGGTCAAAAAGGAACCTGACAGTGGTGACAAATTAATTCCTCTCAACCACAACAGGGAAAACCACTGAATGCAATATTAACAGACCACAAGTCCATGCTCGGAATAAGGAGATCCCAGGTGGTGATGGATGTAACTGGGGAGAGAGAGAGCGCGCTGAACAATCTTTAGCTACAGTATTCATCATATAACTTAGTTTGAATTGATTGTGTCTGCTATTGTTGTGCACAGAACATTCCATTCCTTTTAGGTTCAACCTCCATGAGTAACTGTATTATATAGTAAACCACCTTTTTTCTATAGTTTTCTTTTGGAGTAAAAAATAAAAAGAAAAGGAAGATAAAGAGAAAAGGAAAGCTAGTTATATATTTTGCAAGATTTTTTTTTTTTTTTAACATTTAGCTAACTAATCATTTTTGGTATCTTTCTCAATATTTTGCAAGCTAGCTATATACAGTCACCAACTCTTCTCAGCATTTAGCTAGTTGTAGTTTTCTTGAAATTCATCTAGCTATACACTTTAGCTAGCTGGCTCTCTTAACATTTAGCTAGCAATGTATTTTACCTAGCTAGCTAGTTAGCTATTTCCAACATTTAACTAGCTAGTTTTTCATATTAGCTAACCATTTCTAACCTTTGGTTAACTATCTTAGAATTTTAGCTAGATATTTTCAAAGTTTAGCTAGCCCTAGCTCTGTAATGTATTGTTCTGTTCTATACATTTGAGAGAGAGAGAGAGAGATACAGACAGAAAGACAGGTCATTTACTCATTCTGCTTTCCAAGGAGCTCTTGAAGCTTCTTTGTCTCTTCCTTCTCCAGTCCTACTTGGCGCGAGATCTCAACATCAATGGAGTCAACTTTCTTCTCCAGAAGTCCAATCTTCATGTTCGACTCACTCAACTCCTTTGCCTGATACAGAGGACGAGGAGTTACAAACATCCACTCACATCATCATCAACAACACCACTACGATACCAAGTTGGACTCATGATAACCTTTTGACTTTTATATACCACAGAGATAACAATATTGAAAGATAATTGCGAGGAATAAAAATCCAAACTATTCAAATTCACAAAAAAATTATGTCATAGTATGAAGACCTTAACTAAACCATAATTACGACAAGCACCAACAATAAACCACAAACATCAACAAAGCATTACGAACATCAACAACATATCACAAATATGACAAATATCACACCACAAACAAGATTTCTCCAAATCATCTCCTTACCTTCAATTTGAGGCTTTTCTTGAGCTGCAGAATGTCTTGCTGTCTCTCCTCCACCTTGAACCCCAGCCCCTCTACGTCACTCAACTCTGACTTCACCGAGCGAGCCCTCAGAGCTGCCGGAGACTCCAGCTACCAAAGGGTTAAAATATAGACAGACGTGAGTTTACATTATAGGTTAGGAATAGGATTATTCAAGGAATAAACAGAGCAATTTTTAAGGGGGCAGATTTCCATATATCAACAATGGTGGACATAAAAATCTATCTTCACATACAGTGCACGCAAGCTGTCTCACATAGTGTGGCTATGTATACCAGCAACAGCAGAGCTTTAAAAAGAGGTGGGAAGAATGGTGTCATATGGACAGTGAGTTCCAAGTAGGAGAAGCAAATGTCCATAAGAGAAATGAAGGCGAAAATTAGGACACATAAACATACATTTACCACATGTAACACATGATGTAGAAAAGAGGGATAGAGGGGAAAATTGTGATACTAGTGCTGTTGTACAAGTGTTACACTGAATGATTACATTAAACATGTTACAGTGTGTAACACTTGTCTCGTATTACCTTGAATCCTCCCCCCCTCTCCCCTTCTTATACAGTACCTTCAGTTTGGGTTGAGGAGAGTCATATCTGCCTTCACTCAGCTCGGAAAGAAAGTGGCTTAAAGATGTTGAATTGACAGACAGAGCTTTCTTAAACACCTCCTTTGGGGCAAGCTGTGCCTGGAACGAACTCATGTCGGACCACTCCGCCTGAAGAGTTCCGCTGGCAATGACCAGACGAACAAACTCCTCAAATTCACTGCTCATTAACTTCTCACCCTCTGCATGAAGATGAGATGAGGAAAATAAGTACTGCCACCCTCAAATCAAAGAGGAAGAATAGAGGGAGATCAGGAGGGAGATCAGGAGGGAGATCAGGAGGGAGATCAGGAGGGAGATCAGGAGGGAGATCAGGAGGGAGATCAGGAGGGAGATCAGGAGGGAGATCAGGAGGGAGATGACATGAGGGAGATGAGAAAAGGTGAGGAGAGGGGGAGAGGAATGGGAAAGTGTAACAAGGGAAGGAAGAGGAAGTATTGTCAAGGGAAAAGGAGGAGATTTTAAAAAATGGAGAAATATATGGAAAGGAAGGGAAGAAGAATGAGATGATGTGCCTCACCTGTGAGGCTATTTGCTCTATGTTTAGCTTTCAGGTGAAGTGCCTTGAAACTTTGAGTGAGAAGAAGCTGACGGTGCATAATCTTGGCTAGGTCCTGAATCACCCTCTGATCACAGAGCAGGATTCGGTTGGACTCTGTGCCAGGTATCTTACGGCGAACCTGTGGGTGTGTGAGTATTGTGGGAGAGGAGTGGAGTGAGGAATATGGTGTGCAGTGTGGAAGATACACGGAATAAAGAGGAAATAATGACATAAGGACTGGCTGTTTAGTTATATTACCTTTCTGCAGCATTGTCTAAGATCAGCGTTGAAGGTTTCCATCTCCTTGAACAGTGATACAAACTCGCTATCACCCTGTATGCACACACATATGGTACACACACACACACACACACACACACACACACACACACACAGAAATATAAGCAACAATCACAAGTACATGTACACACTTTAGCCTAGTTTCCCCTCACTGAACAGGCCCTCAAACACACCATACCCTCTTCCTCCCACCTATTACACACATGTCCCCCCTCACCGGAAGAAGAGCTTGCAGACGCATCAGCTGCAAAGTGACAACATCGCAACCGGAAGACATGACTTGCATCACGTTAAGCAAGTGGGCAGAATGTCCCAAGGCATTCATGTCTCCGTCCTGTTTGAGACGACCTTCCAGCAACAACTACAGACACACAGATGACATCACAACATCCAGTACTTTCATATGAGGACAGACAGTCTTAATACTTATGTCACACACACCAAGGACTTCATCATCCTCACCTCAAAATGGGAGATGGCTTTGTCCAGGCCGTGGAGAGGTACACTCTCATCCAGCTGAGAGGAGGGAGGGAGGGAGGGAGGGAAATGAGATGTGTTACACAGACAGATACAAAGCGTGTAAGGTTGTGACCTCACCTGGTCCTTGAGGAGCTCAATAAGAATGTCCAATGACTTCTCGTGGATAGTGAGGTCATCCCGAACTCCTCCCATCTGACGATACAACTGTACGTCACACTGCTTCAAGATGCTACAAGGAAAATACAGGTGAAGCAATTGACAGAACCTTATTGAAACCCTTTATCAGCAAGTTCAAAAGATTGACTTTATGAGAGCAATTAGTAGTGATTAGTTGAACTGCAACCATAAATTAAGGACTTCGTTGTTGATGTGTGTAAATAGTGTTTATAAACACTGTAAGTTGACAATGCCTCCATGTGGTGACCCTGGGCAATAATTAGCTTAATTGTGACTGGCTGGTTGAAATCAACAATTCTAACATATTTGGACTGTGTGTATTGAGAACAAGACATTGACTGATGACATCACTCAGTGCATGCTAGACATGTCCCCCTGCCGAGGGGCTTGCACCCCTCTCAGGGTTGGTGTCCTCTTGCACATAGAGCAAGTATAAAAGAAAGTATTAGCATGAAGAGTGGGCGCATGGAATGGTTGATCAATGGTGGATACAGACAGTCCAATGGAAGAAGCTGGTGCTAAGGTGGGGATGTCCATAGAGGTGAACAGAGAATGGTGGACTTAACTGTGAACGTGATGAACTGATATACAATAGGCAAATCAGTTTTGGTGATGTGTCAAAGGAGGCGAGAGTAAGATGAGGTGAGGATGATGGAGGAGACCAGAGGAGGTCCAGGAGGAGGAGGTGCTGGACACAGTTAGAGCTCATGGTGTGAGCAAGAAGGGATGAAGGCTGAAGACAAGTGGACAGCAGTGAATTCTTCCCTGACAGAGACAGCATGCTAGACAGGGTAAGGGATGACAACCTGGTTGAGTAAAGGGACACCAACCTGGTTGGGTAAAGGGGCACCTACGTGGTTGGTTTAAGGTATCTATGGATGAGTTGAGGTTGAAGGTGAGGGATAGGAATGATGCCTACACCAAGTGGTTGACTACAAGTAAGAGGGAATTTCTGGTACAGTTCAAGGAGAGACTACATGTGTGGCAAGAAAGGCTATCAGACAGGCACAGAGTACATGGTTCCAAGTAAAGGCAAATGAGGGACAGAGAGGACGCTTTGGAGTGAGGGTTGAGTGGAAGTACATCGGAATATGCAAAGGGCTTGCCAGACAGCTTACTGAGAAGGCAATTTAGTATTAGGCAAAGCAGTATCTAATACTTATTGACCTAAAGAAACTGTATGACGGGGTGGGAAGCTGTGTGGGTTGCTCTAAGAAAGCTTGGCACACATGACCAGAAGCGGGACGTGAGCATGCACGCATGCAATCACATGTACATGGTATTATATATATATATATATATATATATATATATATATATATATATATATATATATAGGAGATAACATGTGATTTAATGTACTTTGATCAAAACAAATGCAGGAAAATACCAGGATCAAATATTGCAAAGCACACACCAGATACTTTAAGCTCAATAACCCACTAAGATGCACTTAGAGCTCCTCTACTTAATTCTCTCATAAGAGTCAGCAGTGGTGATAGTACCTTACCTGTGTGCACACTCGACCAACATCTTGAGAGAGGCCAGCTTGAAGATGAGGGCACTGACGAAGACCAGCTGGTCTGACTGAGCTGGCGTGACAGTGCTCAAAGCCCCCATAGCATTATCATACTTGTGCTGCTGCTTCAGTTGGTCCATAATAAGATCGGTTTTGAAAATCATGCGTGGAAGGAGCATCAAGACCAGCAAGGCATCATAATCACCTGTGCATAGGAACATAGGTCATGTGACATGTATGCAAGAGTCAAGCATGGTCATGTGATACACCATTAGGCTATATATGACATGGTCACATGCGATAGAGTAGAGTCATGCGATGTGTGTAATCAATAGCAAAGGGGAGTTGGGCAATCAAAGAAAAAGGAAGCTGGTCATGAGGTCATTCTCACCTCCACTGATGAGGAAGGAGTTTGGCATGAAGGAAACGAGTAAGTTGATGTGTTCGGACGCCTGCAAGGCATCTAGTTTACGCAACTCAAAGTCGATAGTCTGTTAGAAGCAACCAGAAATATAGACAATAACTCTCATGCAGATTATTTATACAAATAGCACCACATACAACCAATAGAGAATCTAAAACCAAAACAAAATCTTCACCCTGGTCTGTGCTTTGATGGCAGATTTCATTTGGACATTGATGTCCATGACTGAGACCTGTGATCGTTTAGGCTCCGCCCCACTCCCGGCCTTATCTCCCATGCTCCGTTGCTCGGCTAGGTCCATGTTGAGGTTGTGCACCAGCTCACGAAACTTCTCTGCAGTGAGCTGCTGGTCGATTATGGTCTCCTGAGCAGCCTCCAACTTCTGCTCCATCTGGTGGGGACGAGAGAACACACAAAAGGGTCATCAACTGTCATGGGTTTAGAACAGACAACATACACATGACACTGGAATAGATACAAACCCATTCCCATGTCAGTGTACTGAAGCATCTGATTAAACTCAAATGTACAGAGGTCGTATTTGACCAAAGAGACACCCACACATGGTAGTACCCACATGAGGATGTGGACAGTCAATCTGTCATCCTGATATCCACAGACACATCTACATGGAGTGATTGTATAACTCAATCCAGTGTGATGATGCTGATCCTGTGTGTGTGTGTGTGTGTGTGTGTGTGTGTGTGTGTGTGTGTGTGTGTGTGTGTGTGTGTGTGTGTGTGTGTGTGTGTATGTGTGTGTGTGTGTGTGTGTGTGATGTTTGTCCAGTCTGTGTTTCTATAGAGCTATTGTCAACCTACTTCAATCTGCTTCACCCCAGTGTAATAGCGATCCAGAGCGAAGTATACCAAAAAACCACACCCACCCATGACACCACACCCACTCACCCGCCGGACACTGTTGAGGCTCATGTCCAGTTCCTCCCGGAGGTCGTGCTCCACTTCCATCCTCAGCTCCTCCTGCTCCTCACTGAGGTCACGCAGAGCCTCCAGGTCGGCCACTGTCTCCGTCAGCCCCTCCAGCTTCTCCTCCAGCTCGAGGTTGGTGTCTGTCAGCTTCTCCACCATCTCCTCAGCCCCCAGGGCTGCATCCACCTGGTCCTTCAGGTCGTCTATGATGGTGTCCGCTTCCTGAGAGAGGGTAGGAAGGTGGGGGGTAAGTGGAAGGAAACTAAACAAGTTGGGAGGAATGGATGAAGTAAGAGAAAAAGGAATAGAATAAAGTGGAATAGAAAAGATGAAATATAATATTGTACAGCGTATACACACAGAGACAACAATCGAACCTGCAGTTCTTGTGTGATCTTCTCTTTCTGCTCCTTGACCTGGGTCAACTCAGACCCCATCTTCTCCAGGTCCTTCATGACACGTTGCTGCTCCAGTTTGTCCTGGGCAGACAGGTCCCTCAGTCTGGGGAAGAGCAAGAAGAAACCAGGTCACTTGCAAATATCAGGAGCACCGAGCTGGTAGGGAACACCAGTCAAGATAAAGTAAGGTCCCGATAAGTTGTGTGTGTGTGTGTGTGTGTGTGTGTGTGTGTGTGTGTGTGTGTGTGTGTGTGTGCGCGCGCGCGCATGTGTAAGATTATACCCATATAGAACACATTCGATAACCCTTTACCACTTCAAAATATACCCCTCCCCATGTTTACTAATCTTATGCAGTTCTATGATTGGTTCCTTTGATTTCAAATGGTAAAGGGTGAACTAACTGCTGGTGAACGAGAGCATTGTCCTATTTTCTTCATTATCTAATGAATCATTCCAATATAATTGTGTCTAAAAAGAAAATAAAAATTTTTTTTTTAAAAACCGAAAAAAAACAACAAAAAATAACCCCAACCATTTTCCTCTCGTTTCAAGGTAATTTTTTCTCTTTTTCTTCTTTTATTCTCGCCCCCCAATCTGTCCATCCAAAACTTCCATTCTTGCAGATATGGCCATAATGTGCGCTGACTAAGCACTGTGAGTATACAGTTGTGGCATGGCGTCCAGATAGTTCATTATGCAGCCAACATATGCAATGGCTGTTATGAACTGATCAGCAATTAAAATAGACAACACAGTGGTGTATGTCGACTGTAGTGATGTCAAATACATTTCTGCATGCTATGTATAATAATAGTCCACAGAGCCACTGGTTCCAAATCTAAAGCCAGTCAAAGCATCGACAGAAAGCACCCCCCAAATCGCTTGCAGTCACAAACTCTCTTGCAGCTCTGATGAAAAGGTGATGGTACAGACAAACAGAACATACAGAGAGAGTAACATCCCTCAAGTATGAATTAATCTTGTACTCAATCAATCATAACCCCTGACATTCTATAATTACTATTATTACTAATAATGGAATGGTTGCCTTCGGCGGCTGCTAATGAATTATTATCTCAATAATTTAGCTATAAGACTCTCTCTCTCTATATCTGAATGCAGCATGGTAGGTCATTGACAGTCAGAAGGTTGCAAATAGCTTAAGTCGTTGATGAGGTTGCTGTGGCTGTCCATTTGTCTAGGTTTCTCCCTAAATTTTTTCTTCTTGCACTCTGCCGACCAGGGAGTGCCACCTCTTCTTTTCTTTGGCACGGTTTCTTCAGTTGCAAGGTCAATGACCCACTGGCCTGATAGTAACTGGAATCAGTAAGGTTGATGATCTGCAGGCCTACTGATGTGTATCTGTGCCACTACTGGTGTGTGTCTGTGCTATCAATGATCCTTAACAGAATGTAGAGAAATGACTGCGATAGCTATAACAGGCAGCGGATAGAAATAATAACAACAAAAAACATGTCACCAACAAGGGCTACAGGAAACATTCATGACAAATTTCATAAAATCATTTGCAAGTTTAGGAGTAGTAACCGGACAAAAATATACACAGACATTGGTGATTTATTACTAGGATCAATAAAGCCACGTTATGCCAATCTTTTTTTTTTTCTTTCTTTTTTTTTTTTTTTGTAATTTTAAATACAACAAAGTGCAGAAAACCTGATTGGCATGACACGTGGAGCCAGCAGAGGGACTTGCCTGACTAGAGCTTCCTTGAGGCGGTTGTTGTGCTGTTCCATCTGCTTGTACTGGGCATTGGCAGCTGCACCCTCCACCCCTCCATCGCTGATCTCCTGCTTGATGACCTCCAAGTCAATGGTGAGCTCTTCCACCTGCTCCTTCAGGGCCTCTACTTCCACCTGCAGACTCTCACTCTGGAGGGATTGGGAGAGGAGGAGGGGGGGGGGGGGGGGAGAAGAGGGAGGAGGGGAGGAGAGATGGGTGAAAAAGGGATTACAAGGGGAAGGAAGGAAGGAAAGAGGAAAATCAAGGAAAAGAAGAAATGGAGGAGAAAACAAGAGGAAATTTTAGTAAGTAAAGGGAGGAGTGTGGGGGAGATGGTAAATGAAGAAAAACAAGTGTGCTCATATACACACCCACAGCTATACACACACACCCACACACAGCTATACTAAACAAAGAGCAAATTCTCTAGCTGCCATCAACACAGTCATGTGCACCTGACACAGTCAGGGTGCCTGTACCACTAAGCAGGCACTATGAGCCAGTGCAAGCAAACTCCTGGAGCCGAGGTAGGAACTCACAGGAGGACTGACCAAGAGCTTATGGGTGTGGGCACCCGAAGTCCCACCTGGATCCTTAGCTGATAGACAGGCCATGACCAGTGAATTTGCACACCAGAAAATTCCAAGTCCCCATCACAGCTGAGTGGACTGGTGTGGGAGGAGGATGTTGATGGACAGAAAAGTTTCCTGTCAGTGCTGGGTTTGAATTCACAACCCTGGGGTTGTTTATCCAAGGGCATAACTACCCAGCCACTCTGCCACACACACAGCCATGCACACACACAGCCATGCACACACACAGCCATGCACACACACAGCCATGCACACACACAGCCATGCACACACACAGCCATGCACACACACAGCCATGCACACACACACCCATCCACCTACCCACACCCATACACACAGCTACAACATAAAGTTCCATATTGACTATCTCATTGTCTCATTATTGAGCCGCATGCTGCACTAGTAGCTGATCTGATCCTTACCCTCTCCTCCGCCATCTCCTTGTCCAAGGTGGCCATCTCCACAGTGTCCATCAGATCCCTCATCTCCTCTTCAGCAGTCTCCTTGGCCAGCTGGTGCTCAGACACTTCCTGGAGGGTGTGGTCATGTGCAAGGCATGCAAATAAAACAATGGAATAATGCACATCCACTCTCATGCACCACACATCTTCCATCCCCCCTCTCTTACTTCACCCTTACCAACCTCTAACTATATGCAACCTCAGCACCATTATTTTACTCCTCTACACACACACACACACACACACACACACACACACACACACACACACACACACACACACACACACACACACACACACACACACACACACACACACACACACACACACACACACACACACACACTTCTATGTATCCTCATTCCATCCCCCTCTCCCCCCCACCCCAAAAGCTTAGCAACCCTTACCTTTTTGGCAGCTTTGAGCTGCTGCTGTAGATCGCTCTGAAACTCACTCCATTTCTGCTTGTACTCCGTCATCTAGGAAAAAAACCCAGAGAAGATGACATTGATAACTACATCTTTCATTACCACATTCTCCCTCTTCACAGTGCAGGAGAATAGGCACATGCCTGCACCTATAGTAATACATGAAGGAAAACGGATAGAGAGAGAGGGGAGGATAGGGAGGGAAGGAGGAGAGGGAGGGACAGAGAGAAATCCAACAACAGTAAGACACCCACCTGAGTATACTGGGCCTTGTACTTTTCCAGTTCCTTGATCCGTGCTTTGTCATCTACTCGCTTGGCCTGAAGGTTTGCAAGTCTCTGGTTGAGATTTGCCACATCAATAGTTGCTCCTGGCTCCACCCCCACACCATCACCAGTCACACTGGCACCATCTCCAGGCATGCCAGCACTGCCTCCACTCACATCCCCCCCATCTGAAGGAGCAGCTACTGTAGTGGCAGCCACGACAGGTTTGTTCACCCTCTCTTCCAAAATCTAATAGCACAGTCACAAAGTACAACACCACGTCAGCAACAAATGTCAAAACACACGGCTAGAAGTGTCCAGTTACAAGACACAACATATCCCTCACAGATGAAGCATCGCTACTCTTGTCTATCAGTTCTGGCTGTGGGATCTTCCGAGGCTGTGGGGAGCCGCCTGGTTGACCTGGGTGATGCAGCTTTGTCAAGGAACTCTGTTTGCTCGATTTGGTTTGAATCTGAGGAGACTTCTTGCTGGAAGATGCAGGCCGCTTGAAGAGAGTAGGGATTCCGGATTGGCCAGGGGTACGGATGGATTGACTAGAACTTTTCATTTCAGGGATTATCTGCATGTAACACAGTGACAGTTGAGAGTTATATAATCAATGATCACTAGGCATAGCCCAAGGTATTAGTGGAAGGTTGTGGACCAACTGTGGGGTGGGGTATACGCTGATGATAACAATTTCATCTTCAGAAAAATCGCTATATTGTTGGAGGAGAGGGTGGGGGTGGGGGGGGGGGGGGGAAGAAAGAGGTCTGAGAGTGGAAATGATGGGGGTAGGACACAGCTTATCTTGGGGTGAAAATAAGGACCAATACACACTGCAGTTTCACCCTTCAAGTGGCTTCCCTTTAAAAGTTGGGATGGCAATGCTGTCACAAGCACATAGAATGTGTCACCTTCTGATTTATATTTCACACTTTTTAAAATCTGAAATCACCAAAAAAAACAAAAACAAATCCACCCCCTCCTCCATTTATTTTGCTTGGATAATGATCCCAAATCAGAATGTTTCTGATTTTACTCCAGTGGCAAAATACATATATATATATATATGTATGTATGTATGAAGACGTATAACACGTATATACACCTGGAGTTGATTCTGCCTGACCATGAGTCCGTAGTTGTCCTCACATTGAAAATAAGCTTTCCCTTGAACTGTGCCATTGTTTTTGCCCTTGGCCTCGTCAAGAACCACGCCTATCCACTTCCCAGGCGCAAAGAGCGCTGTCCCCACGAATCTTATTGTACCTTCCAAGTGCTTGTCCTTCACCAAAACCCTGCTACCAACTCTCATCTCTTCCCTCAATTCCGACATCTTTCCAAAAATTCGTAGTACAAAATAATGCTTTGTGGGTGGGGCTAACAGACAGTTTATCCCGGGGAGGAAAAAAAAATGCAGAGCTAATAGTAAATCGGTATATTTTGATATGCAAAATATAATAAAAATAAGTGGAACTATTATTGGCATGAGGCACCACACCAACTTAGGCCAAGGCTATCCACAGTTAGTCACTGTTTTCTTTGAAAGACACTCAGGCTCAGCTGTCCTGCAGATGCAAAATGCACTACAGTTGCTAGAAAGGCAGCTTGGGAGCATGGATGGAACTTTAGAGTCTCATAAAGTGAGGGAAGTACCAAAGTGCAAAGGGGCTGACCTAGCTGAGCTTAGAGAGATTAGGGTCAAAATTTGTACACAATTTTTGCATACTCCAAGGAAAAAAATTCCATCAAAATAGTGGCTCACCTAGAAGGAAACCTCTCAGGAAGCTAAAAATTGGCATAGATATTCTCTTTGGCTTCCCATAGTATGGTTCTTTCTCCCTCAAAAAGCGGCAAAATATATTTCTATACAAAAAGAAAAGTCAAAACCAAAAAAAATCCACGAAAAAAGCAAAAAAAAAAAAAAACAAAAAAAAAAGAGTGAAAAAATGTGGTGGAATGGTTTTCTTTCTATAATTTTTACTCGTGAGCTACTGCAGCTCACAGGGTTTTTAAAGTTACTTTGTTGTTATTGTTGTTCTTGTGACACTACCTCAGATTTTCCAGTGCTGAGGTCCCGGTGTCGAGGCGTGAGTGACTCTCAGGCGTGAGTGACTCCCCAGGCGTGAGTGACTCCCCGGTCACTGACGATAAGTTTTAAAAAATAAGAAAAGAAAGAACTAAGATCTATCTATTGGCACTAGGCTGCTTGTGTTTAATATCCTGATTCTCATTCATTTTCCTCATCAGTGTTGCCAAATGGCTTCTATTTTTAAAGCCAGATTAGGCAAAAATATATTTTTTTAGTGTCCAATCTCCTGGCTTCCAAAAATTATTTCTTGCATCTTTTTATGTTTTTGCTTTATTTAATTTATTAACTTTTTTTCTTCTTCCAACAATGTGCTATCAAAGTATATTTGGTTTAGTTTAATTAAAACTTTACCCCTAAAGTATTACAATATTTCAAACATTAGAAAACATACCCGGAACTGCATGTATTACTTGTATCTAACTTACACAATGGCTATTACAGCAATAATTAAATAACAGTTCAGATTACAGATTCAAACTCCATCTTTACCAAGTGTCTCTAAATCCAGTTCTTATATACTTTAATACATCATTCTATTCTTAAATGACACCAACAATGTATCCTTATTAGGTCCTCTTCAGAGGGATGCCCAACACTGCTCCTTCTGTAGCCCAAATAGAAACCGGTGACATCTCTGATCCCATTCCACATCTCTGATCCCATTTCATGAGGAGGGAGGAAGGAGGAGGAGGGAATGACTCCACACATCTCTTGTCTTGGTTTTTATGGCTGGGTACAGTTGTATCTCCTCCTTCACCATGTCTAATCTTTTTTCTTTCTTTTTTCAAGTTTCTTTCCATTCAGGGTTGTTTCATTCCTCCAGTCAGGATCTTCCTGACAATAGATGCATTCTGTTAGTTTATTGACAATTAATTGTTTAGATTGTCTGCTTAATGTATATTTGTTGTCCTATATTGATTGTCACTGTCAGAGGGCAGACTCTAGACATAGTGGCCTTACAGTCCTTATTACTGGATTATCAATAAGAACTTGGAAAATGGTGTGTATTGGTTGGAGAACAAAGAGGGTGCAGTGCTGAAAACTACTGTCAACCAATGCCGTTTGAAGTTATATATAGTTGATGCAGAGGTAATAACAAATATTATGCTCTATAATTGTACATTATACATTTATCATTCACACTATAGCTATTTGTAGGATCTCATCCAGAATCTAACAATATTTCAGAGCCTAAACCCAAAAAGATGGTATAATGAGCTGTATTATTTTCTTTGGAAAATACGACTGGTTTGACTGCAATATAATTAATGTTTTTCAGAGATTTGAGAAGCAGCATTGCGAGACCAGTATTGCATCATCAAATGTACCAATATTGAAGGTGTCCAAAAATAGAACATCAAAAGTACCGGTAAGTTTGGTTGGATCTCCTTGTTTTAACATTGGGAAAATATGTGTATCTATTCATTTATTTATACAGGAAAAGGTGCTTAAGATGTGGAAGACTCTGCAACAGACGGACACACACATTTCTCGGGCACAAGAAATTCTGAAAACACAATTTCCTCACCTAGGTGGTTTACAATGTACCCTGCTATCCCAAAATAACAGATTCAGTGCAGTTCATGGGGAAGCAATACAGATCCACCATATAAATAAGAACCATTGGGTTACATCATACAGCATTGACCAGAAAATAATAGTATATGATAGTAAATTTTGTGGTGGTGATTTATCATCATCATTGACGAATCAGTTGGCTGTAATTTACAGCAAGCTACAGAAAAAAGGCGAGAAAGAAGTTCCAATGTTAACAGTAGACATCCCTTCCATACAACAGCAAAAGGGTAATTCTGATTGTGGTGTTTTTGCTATTGCCTTTGCTGTGCATGCAGCCCTAGGAAATACTATTGAAGAGATAGAATTTAATCAATATGAAATGAGAGAGCATATAGTGAATTGTTTCAGGAATGGACTATTTACTCCATTTCCAACTGTTTTTTATTTTTTATTTTTAGAATATCTCTAAGATTGAACAATTTTCCAGGCAAAGAGATTGAATTGCATTGTACATGTGGAATGCCAGAGACATTTGATGACATGGTTGAATGCGACCTATGTGAAAAATGGTTTCACTTATCATGCGAGGGAATTATATCTACTCCTGCAGTTGATGAACGGTGGTTGTGCAAGTTCTGCACTGTGCTGCATATTTCTATCAGAATACTATCTCTTTATGCCATATCACAATCTTTGAAGTAACAATTGAACATCACACATACATACACTACCAGCAGACTTGTTAATTGAAAATATGCTTACTACGAACTTCAAGTTATGATTAATGTCACCTTATATGCTTATTGATATTTCTTATCTCAAGTAAAGTTTGTTGATTTTACTTATATGTTCTTAAATTATTCCTGTTTAATGTTGAATTAATATATTGGTCTTGTTATGATTCATTGATTATCAGTTTGACTTTATTTTTATTGATTTCTAGTGTTGTAAAAGAAACTCTTATTTCTTGATATCTGCAAGCAAAGTATTGAATCAACTTGATTGTCAAGGGGGGGGATCTACTACTGCAATATGGTCACTAACGATGATGGCGCTTTAACAATATAAACAATCATGGTTTTTGTCTGTCATCTTGCATCTTAATGTGGAGTGATATGATTTGGAGGGGAAATTGGAGCCAGGGATGCTGTCTTAAGGGAGTTATTGATGCCTGGGCACCACTGACTAGGGTGATGTCATGGAAGTGGAGTAGCTCTTAAGTCTTGATAAATTATACTTTCATACATCACCATATAATCAATTATGATTTAATATTTGAAAATATTAATAGTTCATTAATGAGTATGCATAGGTTATACAGGCAGAAGCTTTCATGAAAATGGGTTGTTTTTATAATATAAAATAATATGTAGACCATTTTAACAGGAAGGGAATATTACTTGAATCATTAAAGAAAAAGTAGGTGGAAATGCAAGAATAGAATAATTGGTACAGATAAGAATAATTAATCAAGGCTTATATAGTCTTACTGCCTAGATGAGTGACTCATGTTCAAGCAAAAGATACCATGGGGTGAAGAAGTATGTATATCTATGTTAGTTCATGTATTTAAATAGTTGAGCTATATCACTGTATCATTTATGTAGCTACTTGATCATAATACCTTTTGTTCCACTATTGAAATTCTGTTTTGGGCTTCCAGGATGGAGGATGTGGAAATTTGACTACCTATAGCTATTTACTCACATTATTATATGCATGTATATATATATATATATATATATATATATATATATATATATATATATATATATATATATATATATATATGCATATATATATGTATGTATATATATAGGTGCATATATATGCATATATATATGCATATATGTATGTATGTATGTATATATATGTGCATATATATGTATATATATATGCATATATATGTATATATATATATATATATATATATATATATATATATATATATATATATATACTAGCAGCATATACCCGGTCCTACTGAAAACTGTGGATTCGAGGTTTGAAGATCCCCTTGACAACCAAGATAGTCTATATAATGCAACCTGTGTGTCACAAATGTTGTATAACTGTAACAGCTGGGCAGCTCCAAAGAAATTTCTGGATAAGCTTGATGCCTGCCACCGCATACATCTTCGCACCATCACTGGCCATCGCTGGCCAGACAGTGTGATCTCCAATGACACCTTATACAAAATGTGTAATGTAGTCCCACTATCTGTGAGAGTGAACCAACAGAGATGGTCCATGTTCGGCCATGTGTTACGAATGCCAGAGAACACACCTGCACAACAAGCGCTGGAGTTTGCAGTATTGGGATCCAGCAAATACAGATCCCATACAGGCAGTCACTGCTCAAACCTGCTCAGCTTATTGTGAGCTGACCTCAGAAAAGCAGGCTTTGGTACACTCAGATTGAAAAAGAAACTGCGGGAGCTTAGGATGCTTGCCAAGGAAAAGAGACAGTGGCGCATGGCGAAGAAGGACTGATTGCAGCTGTGGGATGATTCTTCACTTTACAGTCGCAGATGCAGTCATTAATAATAATAATAATGTATGTATGTATGTATGTATGTATGTATGTATGTATGTATGTATGTATGTATGTATGTATGTATGTATGTATGTATGTATGTATGTATGTATGTATGTATGTATGTATGTATGTATGTATGTATGTATGTATGTATGTATGTATGTATGTATGTATGTATGTATGTATGTATGTATGTATGTATGTATGTATGTATGTATGTATGCATACATGTATGTACATACGCATGCATGTGTGTGTCTAGGCATCACAGCCAAACCCTTTGATCAAAAAGCCAAAAATTGGTATGTGGTCTCCAAGTAACCAGGTGAGTGTTATTAACCACATGTGGGTGTGGTAATGGATGTGTTTTTTTTCATAGCCACACCCACAGGATGTAGTTTTGTCTGCCAAAAGCTTATTATGTACAAATAAGGCTGAAATTTGGTGAGTGCTCTCAAAGTAACTGGGTAAGCATAATTGACCCCATTGGGTGTGGTTTGGCTATACCCACACCCACAGGAAGTTGTTTTGCTATCAAAAGCTAATCAAAGGACCAACTAGGCTGAAATATGGCATGTAGTTTCCAAGGAACTGGGCAAGTGCAATAAAGCATGTGTGGGTGTAACAATGGGTGTGGTTTTATCACACACACGCACACACACACACTCACCCACACACACACAGAGTGTTTTTGGGAGCTGCCAAAAGCTAATTTATGAACCAATCCTGACAAAAGTTGACATCTGGACTGTAAGTAACTGAGTAAGCAGCATTAAACATGTGGGTGAGGTTTTGTCATAGCCCTAGCCCTCACGAAGTAAATTTGGCTACCAAAAGCTAATCAAAGACTAACCAGACTGAAAATTGTCATGTGGTCTCTAAGTGACAGGGTGAGCTTTATTGACCACATATGGACGTGGCAGTAGGTGTGATTTTATCATAGCCTCAACCATAAGAGTCATTTTGGCTGGAAATACTAATTTAAGGACCAATCAGGCCGAAATTTGGCATGTGGTCTCCAGGTCACAGAGTGAGCATATTAACCACATATAGGTGTGTCAATGGGTGTGGTTAATTTGCAGCCGCATAACATTAATAGCTAGTAACTACCCTGGGCTATTAGCTGTAAATCTTATAACCTAGTGTAAAAAGTACACTTACACAGTTTGCTATATAGCTAGCTAGCTAGCTATGAAATATCAAGCCAACATCATGACAAATCATGACAAATCAGAAAGTCTTTGATCCTCATTCTGTACCTGAATCAGCAGCTAGATGAAACTGAAAAGCAGTATCAATAGGATCTGAAGGTATGGTGCAGTGAGGTGGTCTGGAAAAGCAGAAACTGAAGTTAGCTTTTTTTTTTTCTTTCCCAATTACCCACCCACTGCTTTTGATACGTGTTGAGGGGATTGTGGTGGGTATTTTTTTGAATATATTTCTTTTCTGATAAATTGTCCTGACTGTATGTAGTGCTCTATCATAAATCCTATCACCTTTCCTATGAAGGCTGATTTCTTGATTTAATGATTCTATTTTTAAAGCTCACAATGCCCAAACATAAGTGTAAATCCACTCCAAAACTGAAGACCACATTTTTCATGTTTTGGTTAGAACAGGAGAGGAATGAGAATCCCAGTGTTTGATCCAGAGTAGTGTTGTGAAATTAGGTAACAACACGATTAGTGCAGTAGAGTGAATTTTTCATTTCACACAGTGAAACATCATCAGGAGTGCATGCTATGTTGACTAAAAATCTTTATCCAGAGTGAGTGAAGTGCAATCTTTTCAATTCTAAATTATTGATTTTCTTGCATTATATTGATGATATGAGTATTATATACTTGTACTGTAGTGAGGTAGAGGGTTAAAGATAGAGCCCCTTTCTCTGTTATGGTGAATGAAAATGAGGAAGCCTGAGATTAGAGATATTTTTTCCTCCACCCATTACATTTTAATAATGGTGCTCCTTCACACACTTAAAATTCACCAGTAAAATGTGATACCCCACCCCTCCCAAAGTGTCCTCTTTTTTTGAATCTGCAAATATGGTATCCCTATTTAATATTAAAGTTTAAGGGTAAAAATTTGGTAAGGTACAACCTTTCTTTAAGAATAACCTTTCTTTAAGAATAACCTTTCCAAAGGAATGCGGACATCCCAAGATTGTTAAACCCCACGCCCCCGGAGAAAGGTAGTTCAGAACTGTAACTTTTACTTGAGGGGTACTACTAGTTTGTCGTAGGGGAGGATTAAGGCGAAGTCAAATCCTGGATAGAGAAATGAAAACAGATGCTGTTATATACAGCTTTTTGTGGAGAAACATCAAGTACTTGAGCCTTCTCCTGCTTATCGCCCAGAACACCTCTCTGGTGCTCATCATGCGATATTCCAGGACAGAGCATGGAGAGAAGGTTTACCTTGCATCCACCGCAGTATTTCTTACAGAAATTTTAAAGTTTACTATCTGCATGCTGGTTGTTAGCTACAATTCAGGCTTTGACTTCTTTACAATAGCTGACACTCTTCATACTGAGATTATAAGCAAAGCACATGAGACTGTAAAGCTGTCAATTCCATCCATACTCTACACTATCCAAAATAATCTCCTGTTTGTGGCCTTGTCTCACTTGGATGCAGCAACATTTCAGGTATAGTGAACTCACACAAAGAGCTACAAACTATTTTATATATTTATTCTTTCCAATTTTTTTTTCAGGTCACTTACCAGCTCAAAATTCTTACCACTGCATTATTTTCAGTTTACATCCTGAAAAAACCCTTAACCATATTGAAGTGGTTCGCTCTAGTAGTCTTGATGTGTGCTGTAATTCTAGTACAGGTTAGCCCTCTCTTCTTATTCACACACACCGTACCTCTCCCTTGTCTCACCTTTATTCTCTATTACAATACTTGTCTGTTTCCCCCTCCATTATCCACATTGTACTAGTTCATTATACCTTTACTCCTACCTGTCCTTAGAACATCACTTCCTACTATCACTAAACCTTTCTTCACTCTTTTTTTCCCCTTTTTTTCTTCGTAATATTTCCCCCATCTATTTTCATCGTACATACCTTTTTTCCTCCCTAAATGCTTTGATAAAACCTTATCTCTTGTTCTTCTATTAGTGGAATGCACAGAATGTGCACAGTATTCTTTATACTGCAGTGGCCTTCTGAAATACCAGAGACAAAGGAGAACGGTTTGCCTAGTGAGGAATCTACTCAAATTGTTGGTCTGCTAGCCGTGTTAATTGCATGCATGTCAAGTGGATTTACTGGTGTCTACATCGAGATGTTACTGAAGCAGTCAGACACCTCTGTGTGGATACGGAACATCCAACTCTGTATGTTCACTGTGGTGATGAAGCTATCAATCCACTGTACTGCTGTATGTTCTTTTCACACTGAGTCATCGGCATGACGATCAAAATGACACCCAAAGTATATTATTTGTGTTTTTTTTTGTTTCATACTTTTTTTTTCCTAGCCCAGTTTCAAACTTTTGAAGTTGACAAGCTTCTTACCATCTGTCTACTGGGCATGGACCTTCTATTGGTTTAAACGCGATTTACCATTTATATTAGTCAACCGACTGTATATTTGTGAACACACCAGTAGGAATTTGCTTTTGGCTATGACCACTTACCCAATATAGCAGTAGTCTTAAAACAACGATAATCATGTTCAGGAACATTCTCTTTTAAGCAAAGTGTATCAGAATAAGGTTTAATGGGATTGTAGTTGTCTTGTTTTAGGTTACTGTTGAGTGATGTGAACGATGCAAGTCAGTTGAAGAGATGTGTTATATCCTGAGAAACCTTATAGCCAGTAGCATCCTAACCAAAATTGTTATTGTGTTATGTGAACAGGTGGGGGGGAATTAGTATGGTGATTGTTTTCTTCTTTTTTATTATTATTTCTTTTTATTATTATTTTTTAAATTATTTTATCATAATCCCATGGGTCTCTCCTGCATGATGACCTCCTGCATGATAATTCTACAACTGCTGATGTAATTCTTTCCTCCCACTCTTCTGCAGCTTTGTTGAGCATCGTTATCAGCTTCTTTGGAGTCTTCGTGACAAATGGCCAGGCAGTCTTAAAGGATGGCTTCTTTCAAGGGTATACTTACATAGTCGGAGTAGTAATAGTACTGCAGGTGAGGGAATCCCCCTTTTTAAGTTTAAAGACAGCAACTTTCATACTTTATTGACTTGTCAATACTCTCATTTGTCTCTAGGCTCTGGGCGGTATCGTCATTGCTGTTGTGATAAAATATGCAGACAACATCCTGAAAGGATTTGCTACATCCTTGTCCATTGTTCTCTCCTCTATCAGTTCCTTCTACATCCTGCATGACTTCCACCCTTCCTGGTGAGTTGTCCAAGTACAAACCCTGGTCAATACCACAGAATGATGCATATCGCTAAGTATGAAACCAAATTTGATACCACAGAATCGCGCATATCCTTAGTACAAACTCTTGTGTGATGATACAGAATTATGCATATCATTACAACATTCATGAATATGGCAGTACTAGCAGGCATGCTCCCAGCATTTGCTGGAGGTGTGACATGCCCACAGGAGTAGGAACAGCCAAGTGTGACCCAGCCCATTTCCCTACCAAAATCTAATTGTGTTTGCGTGCCTCTGTTCTAGGTTTCTAGACTCATGAACTTTATCGACCATAAGTACCATATATGGATTGCATCATTATTGGCCGGTTATGTCCAGAGGAAAGGTATAATCAAAAAACCCAAAATCTTTGAGCTAAAAATCATCCCTGGTGTAGGATATGTCTACCCTGCTGGACAGTGGACTTCATTAGGTACTGGTGGTTTGGCAGGAAGGTCATGTGGTCAAGTGGACCCAGCCCATGGGCAAGGATTTGGCCTAATTATCTTTTTGGCATTTCTAGCTTAACTCGCCCAGAGGAAGGAGTATGGCCAGGTGGAACCCAGTCCCCAGAGTGACAATGTGTGTGCATACCAACTGTTCAGGTAGAGTTTTAGGTCTCAGTGGTGTAAGAAGATATTTTTGGGTAGGGTTCTGACCTTTAACTTTTGAGTCAGTACTCCTAGGTTTCATAAAAGGGAACAAATTATCAAAATATCATGGGTTCATGAAACGGGTATTAATCATGAAGATTTAGGTAGCACATGATCTTGCTGACACTGTTGATAGTCTGTTATGGAGAGAGAGAAAGTGGGCCTTCCAGACAGACACAACCATGGGAGTGAAGTCATGGTGAAGAGGGAAATGTCGTCAGAGACTGTGAATGCATGTACTCTGAAGGGAAGACTGTCAGCCATCTATGAAGATGGAGGCTCCTTGCAGACTTCATATTTCAATGAGTGCATAAAAAAAACCAGGAGCCTATTTGCAGCTTCGCTTGCAATGATCAGGCACTTTGTCCAACAAACATACTTTATCATAGACATTATTGAAAAGGGCATAGGAAGAGTTCCAAGTTAATTATTCTGCTTGGCAGTGATTACATTTATTGGATAAATGATTTTCACAACAGCGCTTTCTCAGCAATTAAGAATGCCTGCTTCTTCTTCTTTTTTTTTTTTTTTTTTTTTTTTAAGTTTCAGTTATTGCTTTTCTGATGTGTCCTACCCCAGACACAGCTCATAATGGTGTTGATTTTTCTAGATGGCTCTTAGTTTAAAGCCTCTCTGCTACGTCAAGGCAGCCATCTTCAGAGAGGTTAAGCTTTTTTTTATAGTGGAGCTATCACTCTTTGGTACGAAAGTTTTGAAAAGTCAGAGGATTGACGACCCCATCTTTTCATTTCTCCTCTATCAAAGTATGCATCATACCACTACGCACTCAGGGGAGCGCAGAAGTAGAAGAATATAGAGGTGAAAGAAGTAGGAGAATGTGGTGGAGGAGGAAGTAGGAGAATGTGGTGGGGTGGTGGAGGAGGAAGTAGGAGGACAATGTTGTGTAGGAGAAGGAAGGAGGGGGAAGTATTACAAAAATATGGTGTAGGAAGAAGTGGGAGGTGAGTGTGGTGTAGGAGGGGAATGTAGTGGTGGAGGAGGGGAATGTAGTGGTGTAGGAGGGGAATGTAGTGGTGGAGGAGGGGAATGTAGTGGTGGAGGAGGGGAATGTAATGGTGGAGGAGGGGAATGTAGTGGTGGAGGAGGGGAATGTAGAGGTGGAGAAGGGGAATGTAGTGGTGGAGGAGGGGAATGTAGTAGTGGAGGAGGGGAATGTAGTGGTGGAGGAGGGGAATGTAGTGGTGGAGGAGGGGAATGTAGAGGTGGAGGAGAGAATGTAGTGGTGGAGGAGGGGAATGTAGTGGTGGAGGAGGGGAATGTAGTGGTGGAGGAGGGGAATGTAGTGGTGGAGGAGGGAATGTAGTGGTGGAGGAAGTAAGAGGAGAATGTGGTGGAGAAGGATGTTCAAGAAGAATGTGGTGGAGGAGGAGGAAGTAGGATGACAATATGGTGGTGGATTAAATAGGAAATGTGGTGGAGGAAATTGGAGAATGTGGTGGTGGAGGAAGACGTAGGAAGATAATGTGGTGGATGAGGAAGTAGGAGAATGTGGTGGAAGAAATGGGGAGAGGAGGTGGAATTGTAAGTGGTGGTGTTGTAGATGGTGGTGGTCTAAAAACTATTTCAGTGGAAGTGGTGGTAGAGGTAGTAGGCGTAGGTGGAAGAAGTGGAGTGAGAATAGAGGGAAGAGGTGTTGACGGAGGAGGTGATGTAGGTGGAGTTGCACGATAAATTGTTATTAATTTATTAGCAAGTAGATGTGTATGGGCTAGTCGTGTGAAAGAACTTCTCTGTAAACCTTGTTGCATGTTTTGCATGAGAGAGGGACACAGAAACGAATATTATTGGGTCGTGTTACACGGGATGCAGCAACGTAGAGCTGACCATGTGTGAACACTGAATCACGGAGGTCAACCCCCACCCGTGCAATACTTTTACCCTGACTTTTGTTGATGGTGATTGCGAATGCAGGCAATTGGGTGAAGCCGAGCATATGGCGGGCAGCCACATGCTCTGCTTCACCCAATTGAGCGTGTCTATCACGCTCACGAGCAGCATGGCACTCCTGGGCAGCTACATGCTCTGCCTCACCCAATTGAGCAACTCTAGTATGCTCTTGGGCAGCATGGCGGTGGCGGGCAGCCACATGATCTGCTTCACCCAATTGAGCGTGTCTATCATGCTCACGAGCAGCATGGCACTCCTGGGCAGCCACATGCTCTGCCTCACCCAATTGAGCAACCCTAGTATGCTCTTGGGCAGCACAACTTTTTAGTTGGACATTTTAAAGAAATTCGAAGGCCTTCTGCACCCCTAGGACCATGTAGGGAGCAGAATGAAGTCTAATTCGCTGTCCCACGGACTCACAGTTCAAAAGTTTTTCTTGCCAGTTACACAGGCAGGCATGCACGCACGCAGGCACGCAGGGAGTTAGTGAAATAATATATAAGATTGTATAATATTTTGAATGCAATGCATATCCACTTCATACAGGATTTTGCAAGGGAGATGGGGCCAACAATTACACCACAAACTTCACACTAATTAATTAAAGTTGCTATGAAGTGACTAAGCTGACCACAAACACAACAATGGCATTCCTAGATCATCATGCTATTAAGTCCAAGAGCATGCTCCCCCAGGAGAAGGGGGAAGGAAAAAGAAGATTGAACACTTCCCTGCATAATTGTGTATGAGAGTTGAAGCAGTTAGAATGGGGAAAAAAAGGAGGATCAGAAGTTCAAGGAATTTGAGCTACAACAGAATTAAATAAAGGGGAAGGACTGTGCCCAGCAGCTAAGATGATGGAGCAGCTTACTCTTCAGCCTTATAGCCAATGGTGTATGATGTACACCACAAGAGGTATATTGGTTGAAACCTTAACTTTATTATTTTCAGTGTATAATGTACTCCACAAATATGTATTGGTTGATATATGGCTCTGCTGTTGGATGCCTTCTCAATAGAATCCCTCCAATGATGGGCACCCACAGACCATTATCTACATTTATTCTCCTGCTGTTGTACAAGTTTTACTGACCCCATTTAGGGTATTTAAGTGTGCACGTATAATATCAATTCCGTCCCAAGGAAAGAACTAAACAACCAAATAAGAAGAAAATGTGATGCAAATAGCGCATGCATAGTAGTAAATAGTGACATATGATTATAGGTAGTGACACATGTAGGTATTGATGATAAAGGTAGTTAGTTCTCACACAACCCCATCAACCTCAGCTTATCTGATGGGTATGTGGCGGATCCACATTGTAGCATTACCCCTCCATAGGCAGATGACCAGCCTTTGGAAGAGGTTGGTGGTTGAGTCAGCAGGGGGGATCCCCAGTCTCTGGCCTAGCAGGCGGCCAAAGCTCCTGATGGTGTCAGCAGCTCTGTCACTCCAACCTCCAACTGACTCCATCACCACTGGAGTGAAGGACACACCTAGTGAGTGGCAGGCTTCAGCATGAGCTACCATCTTCTGTTCCTCTCCCACAGAGAGAGCATATCCTTGGGTAGTAGATGCCACAGAGCTGGTTTGCTGCTGTAGTGTGGAGATGACGGTGACGTCCAAGGCAGCAAGCTGACCCCTCTTCACTTGTGGAAGGTAGACAGGAGCAGGGCGGCTGCGGGATCCAGGAATAGGTGACTGTCCTGCCCCTGGAGCAGGTGAAGTTTACTCACCAGGAATAATGTGCACAACTTGCAAAGGAAAAGCCTTAACAAATTATTATTTCCTGAAGGCTGCAATAAATATTACAATGAATGAAGTTTGACTATAATGAGGACACAAATCAAACTTACTAAAAGACTATGAAGGACCACAGAATTGAATCCCAACGGAACAGAACACAATGGCAGTAAGTTCTTTACTGGTAGTTAGGTTATATGTACTGTTAAACACGTGATACACAAAATAAATCAAAATTCCCACATGAATCAAATATAAGTAAATAGTTCAGGGATGAATCATTGTGGCGATGCCAGCATCAGTACAGTGACAGCACTTCTCTCCTTGGAGCTAGAGCTGCAGACTGGGCAGCTGAGTATAGTGCATCCCTAAGAGAGTCGTGGCGGTGAATATGGTCCCCATTCCCCTGCAGCTAACCTGGTGGTCCCCAAATGGGTCGGCAACTGCCTGGCACACTGGGCATAGGGTCCCCTCCACCATCCGGAGCCCCAGTCAGTACTGGAGACATAGCTGGAACTCCCAGTCATGCAGATGGAGACCTAGGGCAGATGATGGAACAATGTTTAGCCAGTCACCAGCATGAGGGATGGAGGAGAGAGCCAAAGCTTTGGACCTGGTGTCAGGGGCTGTAGCACAGAGCTCATCGAACACGGCCTGGTCAATGGCCTTTGAGAGATGGCGTTGTTGGAGAGGGACATCCAACTCCTCAATGGAGATCCAGTCTTTTCCCTCTTTGCAACTTTGGACAGATCCTGGAGAGCAGGTGTCAGGTGTCTTGTGGTGGCAGGGACCAGGCCAAGGATTCTGGTGACCAGCTGCCTGGATTGATCCAGAGAGCTTATGTAGGCAGTGGAGGCATGGAGGGAGGCCTGACGGACACCCAGACCACCAAGTGCTGCTGGGAGAGAAGCCTTCAGCCAGGACCAGTTTGGGAGAGGCCATCCCGCAAAGTCAGACAGGGCCTCAAGCATAGAATTGTCAAAGGCAGAGGTGGCATCTTTGACATGGTGAAGTGGGCATGAACGGAGAGCAAAGGAGACTTTGGGCAGAGCCAAACAGGACCAGAGGATGATGGTTTCCATCTGGGTATCCTGGATGTCAGGAAGTCACTCCAGAATCTCCTGTACCTTCTTCACCCTTTTCAACATGGTTGCCTCACAGTGGGAACATGGGCCAATAGGAGATCCAAGGAGGTCAAACCCAGATCTGATAGTTGGGATTTCAGCAGGTTGAGGGTTGACTACAAAGGAAGCATCCTCCGGGATGTACAGGAGGGACTTCCTCGATTCAGCCTAAGATCTCTGCCTGTCCCATCCTTCTCCACAATCGCTACGGTGGCCCTCGGGTCATCAGCAGTGTCACAGAGTGTGCCATTGTCTAAGTACCAAGCATTGATCTGCAAACCTGGTACTACACACTTGATCCTCTCCACGATAGGATGGAGAGCCAGAGCAAAGGCTAGAGGGCCAAGAGGGTCACCTTGCTGGACACCACAACAGCTGAGGATGGTGCGATCCTCGAGGTGAAGTAGGGGATGGGTGCCATAACAGCACTCCAGCCAGGCTGCCATAGAAGGAATGTGGGCTTTCACTTTCTCGAACATCTTCCCGCGACTGATGCTGTTGAATGTGTTGGATAAGTCCAAGAGGAGTGTCCACTTTCCCTTGAGGTTGATATTGGAGTCCTCCCGCACACTGTTTACAGCATGCACAATAGCTTTGCAGCCCACAGGGATGCCCACCCCCACCTGTAGAGGAGTCAGAGCCTTGAAAGCCTTGCCTTGAGCAGTCTGAGATATGCACTTGGAGGACAGCCAGCACAGCACTTTACCCACAGCAATAGGCCGCAGACCACCTCCTTTCTTCTTCGAAGCAAACAAGGTTGCACCACACAGATGGGAGACCACATCAGGTGGGACTTGACCAGAACAGAGTAAGTTGATGATTCTGGTGAGGGCTTGGAGAGCAGTATTGGCCCTGTCTGGATGCTTCCTTCAGATGGTTGGCCCTGAGGGCAGACGGGTCGGGTGCAGTACCACTAGGGAAGCTCCTCATTGATCTTTACATGGGCTGGGACTGGATCTTGAGGAATTGGCAGAGGGTCATCTTGTGGATGTTTACCAACATCTCGGCATGGACCTCAGGGTAGGCTCGAGCAAGCCCACTGGAGGTCAGAGCCTGGGATGCCTTCTTGTACTGGCCATCCTCCATGGCAAGGCGGGCACGGCGGGCATTGGCAGCACGCAGGGACTCTGAAAACTCCTTTGGCTTCCTTCTACGACTCAGCCTATCTTGCTCATCCTGCACTTCTAACCATAAGCCAGGGATGTCACCTGCACGCCACCTCTTGATCCTTGCACAGATGATCTTCAGTGTCTCTCCCCCCCCCCCCCCCCTCCCCAGTGGGAGGGCCCCCCTCTAGCACGGTCGGCAAGGACACATCGAGCAAGCATGAACAACTTTCTCTAGGCATCCATACAAGCTGGGTCAGAGAAGATCCCCTGGATTGCCTCCCCAACCACCCTGGCCCAGGCATCCACAGCCCCCTTGGGGACATGGTGTAGAGTGGGTATCCTCAGACTATTGATGGTGTTGAGAGTCGGTAGAGCGGCATTAGAGGGAGGGAGGCAGGCTTTGGCTAGCCAGTGGAGCCTGTACCGAGTGTGGAGCCTGGAGAGTAGAAAAAGGCTAAGACGGAATGGCAAGAGATTGCTTGATAGAATGAGTGTGTTTTCTGGGGACCGGTTGAGAAGCAGTGGGAGCATTGGAGTTCCCAGCAGGAGAAACAGTTACTGAAGATAGATTTGGCTGTGAAGGGTGGTTGTTAATTGGAGATAGGGCAGGAGATTGATAGCTTGTAGTTGAACAAGAGACTGAAGTTGATTGAACAGGATGGTTGATGGAAACTGGAGAGGCAGTAGATGGATGGCTGCTTGTTGTCAATGGTGGTTGAGAGGTAGATACAGCAGCAACTCAGGGATCCAGGGTCTGTGTCCCCCCCCCCCCCCCCCGGAAGAGGCAGTTACCTAGCTTCCCGGGACAACTGTTACCTGCCTTCATACAGGAGCAGCCCCTGCAGGTACCAGTCCTGTTACAGCAGCAGCTCATGGCTAGAGAACCTCAGTCAACGCATAATGACAAAATCCAAATTTGGGCATTTGGCAATTTCAATTTTTTTTTTCAGGAAGTGTACTGAGGTAAGTGTGGCATCCTGGGTGGTTGGTGCAATATCATCTCCAGAAAGATACCTGTTTGGGCACTGGGCAAGAATTCTAATTTAAGTCACATGGTCACGAGTGAGCCTGTTTTGAGAGGATCCCCCTTCAGTAGCACCCTTTTGGGATGGTTCCATTAGCCATACAAGGCAACGCTTGTTCACTTCACTCTCCTTCCGTCACATACACCAGTCAGCACTCAGTTCTTCTGACTTGAGCAGTTGTATCCAAGCAGTGACTGAGTGTTTGATGCAGCCTGGTTAGTAGGGAAATGTACCACTCAAACAATTGTAATAACTAATTATGAATGTGAAATTTAAAGGTAAACAAAACAAATTACAGCAATTAAAAATTCTATTATATAAAAACCATTTCCCACTCACACCAAATTTTATTCCCATTGACCCAGCAGTTCTCTCAATCCCAGTGGATATGTTGGAGAGTGGGCAGACAGCAGGACACTAGTATACACATACACAAGGTGAAAACAAAGCATGTTTTCATTAAGTCTGCATGTAAAAAAAATGAGAGAAGAAGAATAGGGTGGGGGAAGAAAGAAGAGGAAAAATGGGAAACAGCCTACAACAGCCGCTGTCCCCAGGCGGTCAACCATCCAAGTACTGAGCAGTCCCAATCTTACTCAACTTCTGTATTTATTTTTAATTGAAATTAAAGTGTCTGGACAGAAATTGACACACACACACACGCAGAGGTGAAAATGAAACAAGCAATTCACTACGAGGCTTGTAAAATGTTTATGTTGCTTCCAGCATGTAGTGCTTTCTTGGTCAGACCTGGTAACCAACATACATATTTTTGGTATTTTAAGCCTCACATGTGCACAGGAAGTGATGTAGACGGAAGTATTTCTTTTTTTTCCTTTCCTCATCACCCTTGTTGCAGGATGTGTCTAGTCTGAAGATTGGGTTTCTTTTGGATGGTGTTTTAGTGGTGGAATGGATACACATCAACATACCTACTTGTGTACAAGCTATTTTAGCCAGGCATGCCATAAGGAAGAGGTGTGGCCAGAAGGGACCCAGCCCATGTCTCTCATAGAGTCATGATATGTGTGTATGCCAAATTTAGGTCTCTAGGTCCAAGTGCTTGTTAAGAACCATTAGTGGCATCTTTAGCCTCACACACCCACAGTGTGTGGGGCTAGGGCTAGGGCTAGTTGTCTGGGACCACTACCTCAGCAGGAATTTATATTTAATTTTAACATTGCACGATAATTAACAGTTTGAAAAATATTATGGTAATTGTATCTGTATTGAATTAATTTTATGGCATATTATTGTTAATTTGATGAAATTTTACTAAAATATGGAGTTAAAGCCAAAACTTTATAAATGCAGTGCTTTGCTCTTCTTTGCAGATATGAGTTTGCTAACTATTCTTCTGTGTTTAGGAGATTAGTTAAATCTTGGTGATAGAGAGTACCAAAAGGCGGTGGAGGCAGCCCTTGGTCATTGTATTACGAAAATACCCCAAATATGTACTGAAATGCACTGATAATGATGAATGAGTTCGGTTAAAATTTTGCTCATTATGATTCGAAACTTTATCAAGTTTGGGTGTATTTATCAATTAGGTATTGTTTACTGAGATAAGGTGATCTGATTAAAAATGAAAACCAGATATTTAATTACACCCCTATATCTATCTTCTATATATCTATCTATGTACCTGTGTGTGCATCACCCACCCTATCCTACCCAACCAATCCATTGCACCTTCTCTTCTTACTCTTCCTCCCTCTCCTCTTCCCTCTCCTCCTCTTTATCTTTCTGTGTGTGTGTGGCTGGTGTCTGCAGGTTCTTTGTAATTGGCTCTGCCTTGGTAATGATTGCCACCTTCCTGTACAGTCTACCATCATCTCCTGCTCCACTACTGCCTACTACAAACACCCAGCTGAACCAAAACTCTCAAGTCCAAACTTCTTAGGGGCAGGGAACACAGCAATGTTGATTTTTTTGGTCTGAGATGACTATCTTTAGTTAACCTTAATCCTGTCGGGGAGGGAAATAGAGAGCCTCCTTTTCTCCTTACATTCTGATCCATTCAACCACACAGTCTTCATGCTTTCTAACTTCCAATCACAGCTATTTGTCTTCTTTCTTATTTATAGGGCAACATTACTCTCCCACATATCCTCCACCCACGCCCCCCCCCCCTCCCCTCCTGTAGGACAACCTGTACATGTACTATTTATAAAAGTGTGAGAAAGGTAGATGTCATCTTCTGTTCCCCTCTCTTGTTGATGTGGATATATATCAGCATTCATTGTTACATTTTTTATTAATTTTTTTTTTATTAAAAAAAAAGAAGAAGAGAATATATATATATATAATATATGGGCAATGGGATGAGTGTACCCTGTCCCACAGCTTTGATTGGAAGATGTTTTTCAAAGACAGAGTTGATAATGTGCATGATTGGCTTGGATATGACATCACTTGCATACTTTAGAAGTTCACTGTTGATTCGATCAGGTCCAGAGGCATGCCCGTTGTTACAAACATTTTAGTGCTTTCTTAACTTATGCATGTTTGACTGGAGACTGTAGAGGCCTGGGGTCACCGGTGAATGGGTGCAGTGGCTCGTCGTCAGCATCTGTGCACTGTTCTTTAAACCATTCTTGGATAACGTCAGCCTTTCCCTGGTCAGTCACAGTGAAATGTCCTGAGTTTTGCACAGCAAGTGGTGGTTTGGGACATACATACATACATACATACATACATACATACATACATACATACATACATACATACATACATACATACATACATACATACATACATACATACATACATACATACCAACCAAAATATATTATAGATGTATTTAATGTTCATATATGTAGCTATAATACCAGATACAATAGTGCACTAAATAAAGGTTGGTTTGGAATGACCATAAATTTCCTGAGAAATAAGATATTGAGGATGCATCATATTCTTCCCAATTCAATCAATTTCTTTCATTTTTGTTGAACTACCAAGTTAAATGTTAATAGACCAGCCATCAACAAAATTGGGCTTTAAAAAAAAAAGAAGTCTTTTCCTTCATGGATTGGAATGTTAATAGCAGGCATCCATGCAAACCAATCAGTCATAGTCGGACAGAAATAAAGGGGTGGATGCTACAAAAAAAGAAGAAAAATAAGAGGTTATAATCATAAAGGACACTTTGTAATCCCAGAAGGTCAAATTTCAAAATCATTCAAATATTGTCATGTTATTGTATCAAAAGAAAGGTGTTGAAGTGATAGACACTTAAATACTCGTTTGGTCAGAACATTGATCTTAAAGGATGTCAAAGTTAAGTAGGTAAAATTTTGATGTCAAACAAACCTTGGCATGTGACTTATTAAATTAAAATATTTGCAAAATGAATTATTTCATGATATTTTTATACCCCAATTAACTTTGGGAAGTAGGTAAAGTGAAAAGCAAAGCAGGCTTAACATTAGAATAGATTTGAGCACTTTATTTAGCATATACAAGAAATATATTTTGAACAACATTCCCCCCCCCCCCCCATTAAATTTGGATATCGTGATAATAAATAAGACTGGAAATTTCCAGCCAAAACCTTGCTCACTTATGATTTAATGTTTTGACTTAATAATGACTTAATTGCGGGTAAACCCCCCCCCCCCCCAAAAAAAAAAACAAAAAAAAAAACAACACAAAACAAACCATGACAAGGAAACCTTAGCACTGGTATTCCCTAGGAAGTTTCCCTGAGAGGAACAACAATAAAATCAACAAGAAAGTAACATTCAGATGCCGTGTTCCGGGTAAAAATAGCTTAGCATTAGAATAAATAAAATTATTTCATGTGTATACAATATGTATGAAGGCATGTGTATGCAAGTGTTATTGACAGAACTTGTGTTCAATCTGATGGAATAAATAAAAGTCAATAGAATCGCAGCCACAGGCAGATGTACATTTCAGACTGAGATTATTTTTTAACCAGGTGCATCTGGCAGTCGAGCACTAGTTTTGCAAGAGCAGATCACAAGTTGGAGGCAAGCCAATGGTACACAAGGTAGTCCAATCCATTGAGGTTTCAGACAGCCAGACTCCTTCTTTCAAGCATCTGGGGCAGTGTCACAACACTAATTTCATCTGTATGTGAAGCCAAATCTTGGCCACGTAGTTGGCACATTGCACATGAAGCTCCAAAGCATCACATGTTAGATGAAGTACTTCCAGACCTGTTTTATCCTTACTGAACAAGGTCACTCTTGCACTGTCAATTTTTTTTCAGCCCTGGACTTCCAAGAGGTTGCGAAAAAAACTGTTCAAACCCCTGAAGTCATAGGTCACCAATAGGGCAAATCCTTTTTACCAGTCACAGGTATTTCCAAAAGTTTCCAGCAGGTTTTTTTTTCTTCCTTCCATGTCCACAGAATGAAGAGGTTGTATCGATTTGTCATTATTATCCACTGGTGCGTGAAGAATGGGCAACATTTCTGCAACGATTGTGGCTTCCTTCATTGCTCTCCAAACTGGAACAGAGGGATCAATCCACTTCTATCTTGATATCCCAGTGTATGGCAGTGATGATATGCCTATTATTGCCGGAGATATGCTGTTGATCTCTCAATGTATGTGCTCCCAATCTTTCCTGCCATGCTGGTCCTCTTTGATGTACCAACATTCAAATAACCCTTAATTCTACCAAAGAAAGTACAGCATCCCTAGCTTCTCCTACAAAGTAGCTGCACACTATTTAGCCACAATCACTGCAGATGCTGAATGCATAAGATATCTGATTGACCAGACTAAACCATGACCTTGCATCAGTGACATTTTTAGGGATAGGGAAGTCTGTAATGGCTCTGACCTATTTGTGACAGGGGCATACAGTGTTGCTGGCAATTTCAATGCCTACAAACTCAACTTCATCAGGGGCGAATTAAAATTTCTCAGGATTGAAGGTGCTGCTGTTTCTTCCTCATGTGTCAAGCCATTTAGCAGCTTGAAATAAACAGCCTTCAATATTGTCAGCCCATAGGAGTGTGTTATTGATGCACTTGATCTTGGAAGGATTTGGACACAATTTCATCATATCTCCTGAAGAATCCATCACTCCATATGATATAATCTTGAAGTTTTCTTTCTTTCATGGCACAGATTGTCATTTTGTGGCACTAAGTGACTGGGTCAGATAACTTTTGGAGCGACAGACTTAAAACATGGTATGCATACACAACTTGATTTTGGGAGTAGCATAAGCAGGATCACTCTTGGCTTCACCTCTTGCCATTGGTGTGTAAAGAGAAAAAGTGCCAACAACAAAAAAAGAACTTCTGAATAATGCTTGGACCTAAGGAGTTAGATCCAGGAACACACTTTATTATATATTTTGGTTCATAAATATGTATGTATGTCTGTATGTATGTGTGCATAAGCATCACAGCCAAACACTTAGACCAAAAAGGGTAAAATTTGGCATATGCTCTCCAAGAATCCGGGTGAGAATAATAAACACATGTGGGCATGGTAATAAATGGGTGCAGCTTGACCATAGCCACAACTACAGGAGGTTATTTCTGCTGAAATTTTAATCGGTGACTAATAAGGCCAGTGATCTCCAAGTACCTAGGAAAGCATTATTAACCACACAGAAGTGTGGTTTTACCATAGCCACACCCACTGGAAGTCATTTAGTCTATTACAAGCTAATGAAACGACCAACCATACTGAAATTGGAATGAGGTTTCCAAGCAACTGCGTGAGCATTACTAATGACATGTTTTTGTGTCAATGGGTGTGGTCTGGTCATTGTTATCCCCCTAGGACATCATGCAAGCCAAAAACGTATTTATGGACCAATCAAGCTGAAATTTGGCATATGGAATCCAAGTAACTGGATGAGCATTAATAACCACAGGTGGTTGTGGCAATGTGTGTGGGTTTTTATTAGCCACACCTATAGGAAGTTTTGGCTGCCAGAAGCTAATTAAAGTAGTAACAAGGCCAAAATTTGAGAGGCTTCTATAATGTTTCATGTTAACATCGGCCGGGCAATGCTGGGTATATGCTGCTAGTACATACATACAAACATGCATGCATACATACATGCATATGTTCATACATACGTACACACACATGCACACACACATGCACATGCATGCATGCACACACACATACATACATACTTATGAAACAAAATATATAATAGATATACTTAATATTCATATATGTAGCTGTAATACCCTAGTGTGCACTAAATAAGAATGGTTTGGAATGACCATAAATTTCCTGTGAATAAGATACTGAGGATGCATCTTATTTCCTACCAATTCGATCAAATTCTCTCATTTTTGTTGAAACACCATGTTAATGTTAATAGACCAACCATCAACAAAATTGGGCTAAAAACGACTTTTCCTTCATGATTGGAATATAATAGCAGGCATCCATGCAAACCCAATCAGTCATAGTCAGACAGAAATAAAGGGATGGATGTAAAAAAAGAAGAAAATAAGTGGTCATAATCATGAAAGACATTTGTTAATCCCAAAATGTCAAATTTCAAAATCATTCAAGTATAGTCATGTCATGTATCAAAAGAAAGGTATTGAAGTGACACACAGTTAAATACTCTTTTGGTCAGAACATTGATCTTAAAGGATGTCAAAGTTAAGTAGATAAAAATTTGATGTCAAACAAACCTTGGCATGTGACTTATTAAATTAAAATATTTGACAAGATGAATTAATTCGTGATATTTTGATACCCCAAATAAACTTCTTTTTGCAAGCCAATGGTACACAAGGTAGTTCGGTCCATTGAGGTTTCAGACAGCCAGACTCCTTTTTTCAAGCATCTGGTGCAGTTCCATAACAATAATTTCTATCTCTACCTGAAGCCAAATCTTGGCCAGGTAGTTGGCACATTGCACATGAAATTCCAAAGCTCACATGTTAGATGAAGCACTTCCAGACCTGTTTTTTCCTTTCTGAACAAGGTCATCCTTGCACTGTCAATTTTTTTTCAGCCCTGGACTTCGAAGAGGTTGCGAACAAATTGTTCAAGCCCCTGAAGTCATAGGTCACCAATATGGCAAATCTATTTCTCTTTTTATCAGTTGTTGGTATTTCCAAAAGCTTTCCAGCATTTTTTTTTTGTTCCATGTCCATGGAATGAAGAGGTTGTATTGCAAACTGTGAATGTGTGAAAACTCAAGAGATTATTCTTCACTTCAACAACAAAATCTTATAATATGTTTTGAATGGGATTCACTTCCTCTTCATTTCAGTCACAGAGACCATCTAGAATTTACTTGCTTTGTGGGTGGTGAAGTGCATAAAGGAGAAGTATCACATCAGCTGTGCACATCATAAAAATTCGTTGATAACCCATATCCAAGCTTTGCATGAAGAATGAACCTGTTCGCTTCATCATAATTTTTATTAAGTTGGAGATCATTATGGATCTGATTGAATTTGCCCCAGTCTGGTCCATCAATACATCTCAAATAAACATTTCATATTTTTTTGGAAGATTTTTGGTTTACTAGATGCTCTGCCTTAGATTGATTCCAAAGCAGAGGAAGTGGAACATCTAAATGATCTATCAGCTATTGAATAGGCTTTTTCTTGTTTACTCTTTTTTTCTCAGGTTACAATTTAAAAAAAAATTAAATTCTCACTCAGATAGCAATCAAAAATGATATCAAGTAGTGTTGTGTTATCTACAATTAATGTGTCATTGAACAAATAAACGCAGCAGCATAGTCTCCAAATATCCATGATACATTCCTACAGCTTTAGTAGGTGCATAATCTTCAATGAGAAAACAAGTCACATTCTGAAAGTTCTGAAGCAGTTTCTATTTGATACATCAAATGCTGATCAGTTCTTCCTTAGTTGTTGAATTCATCTCTCCTTCAGTGTTTATTAATGAGAGTGGGAATGGTGACAGTTCATGTTTCTGGATATTTGTCAATTGCACTGTTTTCCCTGCAGTCAACACATTCAAAAGGCATTGACACAACTTTTTGTCAGCTTTAACAGTCTTTTGGACATCCTGTTTAGCTGAGACAGGGATTTTTGAGATTTGCAAATGTTTTGGACCAACATTTCCCTGGGGCATCATGAAATCCCACTTTTTGATCCACTAATCACTCTGTCACATTAATCATGTGTAGTAAGCAATTGCCTCTTTCCTCATCTTCAGCAGTCAGAACATCATTGGCCAAATCTTCTGGAACTGTGTTCTTCGTTGCCAGTGACACCAGGGGTATGCTTGACTCAGAGAAACTAGGTGGTTTATTTTCAGATTCAACGAGAACTTTGGAAATATCCAATCTTGTTTTAGTGTCACATCATCTGGCATGGAAGTTTATCAGAACATGTAAAAATCTCTCTTTCATTGTGATCTTCCAAGTTGAACTAACTATTCATATCATTTGTAATACATGATTGTGACCATGTGATATAAACTTATCCTTCGCTTGGTCATTCTCTATTTTTTCAATTATTCCATTCTGTATCTTGAATGTTTGTTGATCTATTCCATGCCTGGTCAACAGGAACTTAGTTGAGGCACTTTTCGTCATCCTTTGTCAAAGTTAATACCAATGAATTCAGTTTAAAATCCAGGAGCTGATTTCTCAAGACAATTCATATCTAAAAGAGATAGGTCCTCATCTTGCATACTTAGTGAGGACATAGATGGTGAACCATGGCAGCAGAGTAGAAAAAGACTCCAGGTGAAGAATCCAGTGTTATCTTTCTCTGCTAACATAAAGTCCATAAGATTCTCAACCGTAATCATGTTGTCCAACCATAACTTGTAGTTGGATGATTTGAGTATCTCTTGTCAAATTTGATCATGTCACTGATGACACTAGAAAGCTGGCCAACTGCATTGTGATTGCAATTCTGCCAGTAGTAGCCTTGTTCCTACATACTTCGGCCACATTCAGGAAAAGTGTTGAAACTTGTGCAGTGAGCTTCTGTTTGGTTTCAATGATTCATGATTTGAGCATTGACTAATTTGTGAGCCACAGAGCTTCATGTGTCATCTGATGTCTGCCCAATTGTGGTAGTATGCTTTTCCAACCAGCATAGTTTTCAATTGAGTCAGTTGCATACACAGATTCTCTTCACAAGTAATCCAGCCCAGCATATTGCATGTATTGATCGATTTATTTTAAGAAGTAGAAAAAGACATGAAGACAACTCCTCATAAAGCAGAAAGATAATGACATTCTTTAATTTCAGATACTAGTACGCAATTGCGGCCTTCCACCACATTGCTTGCTAGGCCCACCTTCGGTGGGCTGTGGTCACAAAATTGTCTAAGGAAGAACTTTTCTTATTGGTGGTCATTTTTTTCTGGAGTAAATGTCTTACAGGATGACTTAAGAGAGGTCACACTTTGTTGAAGGAAATGTCTTATGAAAGGTCATGTGTTGGTGGAGTGCATGTCTTCAGGATGGCATATGTTACAATATGTTGCGTTTTATTGGAAAACAGTCATTACAGGATGACTTATTTCACTTGAGGGTATATATTATAGGAGGGCATGTCTTGCAGTTAATGATGATTTACTGGAGTACATGTTTTACAGGAGTGCACATTTACAGGATGATTTGTCTAATAGGAGGGCACCTCTTAGATGAGAACTGGTTTTTATTGGGGGTATGTGTTTTCGGAAGTCGTGCATGACATGATGGCATGCCTTGCAGGAGTACATGTAGTATGAGTGGACATGTGTTATTGAGGTTATGATTTGAAGTAGGATATGTCTTACTGGAAGGCATGTCCAGCATGAGGACAGGTTCTATAGGATGGCATGCTATGCTGGAGGACATGTATTGTAGGAGGACATTCCATAGTAATGGTCATGTCTTTCATAAGACTATGTGTTAGGGGAGGTTGTATCTAATAGGTATGCATGTCTTATAGGTTAGCTGATTTTGCAACTGATTTATAGAAGATATGGATCCACTGTGAACTTCGTACATTTTTTTAACTAAAATTATCAGTGATGATTAATGAAAAGTTTCATTTCTACGGTATAGCACAAGCAGCAGCTGGTGATAGCTTAGCTGTTTTGCAGCTGATTTAATGAAAATATGGATCCATTGTGTGCTACTGACATTTTTGAATGGCACCCTTTGGGACCATTTGGTTTGTAACAGAAGGATGAATCTATCCAAAGCTCCTATTCGAGAAGAATCTTACTCTGGCCAGAGCACTAAAAGTGGCTCAAGGCATGGAGTCTGCTAGCCAAGGTGATATGGATCTCAAAGATTCTTCCAAATTAATAATAAAGTAGAAAAATTCCTAGGTCAACCGTTACTATCATTGACAGCCTTCACGTTCGGCCTTCCCCATAAGTACCAGGCCTAACAAACCTGGGAAGCCCACATCATTACAGCGTCAACAGACTAAACAGACTAAACAGACTCAAATGAATCAACAGACTCGCAGGCTGAAGCCCTGCAATGCGTCCTTCTCAGGACAGGCAGCCGCTTAGACCATCACAAGCCTAGGTCTTGCGATTCTGCAGCTCAATGTTGAGGGTTTAACTACTGCCAAGCTCAACATCATTGAATAAATTATCATTACCAACAAGGCAGCAGCAGTCCTACTACAAGAGACACATCGTGACAACCTGACCACCCTGAAGTTACTAGGCTATGTGCTGGCTGGTCATACAAAGAGCAAGCATTATGGTCTTGCCACTTTCGTGAAGTTTGATCTTGTTTGGTCCAGTGCATCCTAGTCCACCGTTCGAGAAAAGTTAGAATAGATCGTCACCAGGGTACAAGAAAAAACATTGTGAATGTGTACAAGCTTCCATAATCAAAACTTGAGCTAACATCATTGCCTGACTTCCCAGCACCAACCATCCACATTGGCGATTTCAACTCCCAACACACTAAATGAGGGTACAGTCACTCAAACCAAAATGGTGATACGCTTACAGAATGGGCCTCATCAGAAGACGCAGTATCTTATATAACCAGAAAGAACCATGAAGTTTCTACTCTGCCAGATGGGAGAGCTGCACCAACCCCTACCTGGCCTTCACAAAGACGAACAGCTATGACCTGCTGCCAGAAAGACTGATCTTGGACCGATTTCCCACCGTCCACTGCTGATTACCGTGCCATCAATGATAGAGCTGACTGAAGCAAAGCCAATGAAAAAATGGAACTTCCAAAAAAGCTGACTGGGATAGATACAAAGAGGCAACCAATACCGAAGCCGACACACTACCATCACCAGACTCGGAAGATTTGGATGCGTCCTATGCTTCTTACTGCAAAATACTGTTGAATGCAGCAAAAGAACACATACCATGTGGAGTGAGGAAGAAATACCTGCCTTGCTGGGATGAAGAATGCCAAGAACTACTATGTACCCACACAGAAGGCATGACGAAGGAAGAGGCTACCATCTCAGCAACAAACCTTCTCGATAGGCTGAATGAACAATGCAGGAAATGCTAGATATAAATGGTAGAATTCATTGATTTCACCCACTCAAGTCATTGGGCATGGCAGATAATCAATAAAAGGACAAGCAAATCAAAAATATGTCTCATAACAGCAAACAGCATAGCGACTCAGCTACTTAACAATGGCCGGTTCCAGCATGGAGATAAGGTCTGACCAAGACGTTTCTAGCGATTTCACCAACAAGGAGCTAGAAGATGCCATTAATCAGCTCAAGGCAGGAAAGGCACCAGGAAGCGATAAGATACACCATGAGTTTGTGAAACAACAAGGCAATAAAAACATCCAAGTGGCTATGTTCTTTCTTCTCCTCGTGCCTTTGCAGATGCAGAGTTCTGAAGAAGTGGCGTCGAGCGTTTGTCATAGCCCTACCAAAATCAAAGAACCAAAGGATGACCCAAAATCATATAGACCAATTACCCTGCTGTGTGTACCATTCACAATCCTGGAGTGCCCGATACACACACGACTTTTGCCAGTGATTGACCCGCAGCTTCCCAAAGAACAAGCTAGTTTTCGTCATGGCAGGTCAACAGCAGACCAAGTCACACTTTTAACACAAAATATCAAAGATATTTTACCAGGTAGGAGAAAAGGCAGGTGTCATTCTTCTGGACCTCACTGCAACATACTACACTGAAGCTACTACAAACCATCCCAGACAAGCATATGGTATGCTTCATCATGGAGCTTCTAACCAATTGTAGCTTCGCCCTTTCGACCAGAAGCGGGCAGATGAGTAGAGTAAGAAATGCTAAAGAATGGCATCCCTCAAGGTTTGGTCTTGGCTCCCATGCACTTCAACATATATAGATACAATTTGCTAACAACCTTAGCGAACAAGTACGTCTATTCTGATGACATTGCCTTCTCCTCAGAAGACAAAACTGGAAAAAATTAAAGCAGTGCTTGTGCACGAAATGTCCATTCTTTCATCATACCTGGACTACTGGAGGCTGAAGCTAAGCACAAGCAAGATGGTGTCAACAATGTTCCATTATTAATAACAGGGAAGCCACACATGAGCTGGATGTCCTGCTCAATAACAAGCGCCTAGAGTGCCAAGCAGCCCCAATCTACCTAGGTTTGAAACTGGACCAGACACTGATGTATCAACAACACCTGGAGAAGGTAAAGTCAAAAGTAATGTCACATGTGGCCCTCATCCAACTCTAACTGTCACAACGTATGGAGTGGCAGTGAAAACACTGTGCATCTCAACCCAAGTGCCAGTCTTTTCTGCTGCAAAGTACTGTGCACCCGTCTGGAGTAGAAACTGTCACACAAAGAAACTGGATTAAAGCCCTCGATAGCACTACACGTATAATCTCTGGCTGCTTAAAGTCCACACCAGTCAACCAGTTGCCAATTCTGTCTGGCATAGCACCACCAAGCCTGAGATGTAATACAGCAATGCTGACCCTATCCCGCAAGGCTAAGAACAACCCAAACCACCTGCTTCACGACATAGTGACAGCCGAATCACTAACGGGTAAACTGAATTCCAGATCACCGTTCCACCGGCAGCTGCACACCTCCTACAAAGTGTATCACCCGATGCCACACAAAATACCAGGCTAAAAGACAGTTGGAAGGCCCAATAGCAGATGGCCCAACCATCACAACTCCATGGATAAGGTTCCTGGTAGAGTGAAAGGTGAAGATCTCCCCCGCAATCAGTAGACAACCCTAAATTGATTGAGGACTGGCCTGGACCACTTCAATGCCTCTATGAAAAGCTGGGGTCTGGTGAACAGTGCTGCCTGTGCATGCAGTGAACCAGAACAGACATTTGATCATGTCATAGAAGAATGCCACATCCACCGGCCACCAAGATGTGAACCTGGGTTACGAGAACTAAACGAAGACACACTGTGATGGCTGGCTTCAACTGAATTAATAGTCTAGCGGCATACGCAAGAAGAAGAAAAAAAAGGATGCTGTAGTGGAATTTTCCCTCTCCTCCACATCACCAGTCTCTTTTACTTAAATTAAGTGATCCACAATTCCTAACAATGCCTGGGTCTTTCTTTCACCCAAGCCAAACTCAGTTATAATCCCAAACTGGCTTCCCTCGAACAAGAGATTTGATATAATTGAATAGCTTTGCACAGCAAACAGTACAAAGATAAATGTTTGCAATAGAAATGCTATAGCTATTAAAATATCAGTTTACCAACAAAAATGAACTACATTAAAAACATGCAACAACTAAACAATCCTCTAATAAATCCAAGTCCCTCTACAGCAATGTTCCGTCATTTATATATTGAACAGTTTCATCCCGTCACTCAATGAACTCTAGCCAATTAGACTTCTTGCCTTTGTCTCTTGCAGGTCGTTTTCTAATAACAGATGGAAATAATACATAAAAATACAGTACTTATACCCAAGTCTATTGGACAGGTAGAAAAGGAGGAAGGAAAAGGAAAATAATGAGGGAGAGGGAAAAACACAAAGAAAAAGTCAAGAGGAATTGACCTTGGGATTTCATTTGAGCTTGAAAAACCCTGCTTTTCCATTTCTACTTGTTTTTCAGTCTTTTTTAAATGGAATATTTGATTTTTTTTTCCTCCCCTTGAGTTACCACTTTTAACACCAAAGAAAGTGCTAATGACTTCATGTTGGACTTTCTGGATATCTCCAATAAATTTAAGTGAAGGTTTTGCAAAGATTCTGGCTATTAAGCTCAGCAGTAACAAATAATTACGGTTTAGTACAGTATAGTATTTACTTATTGGCAGTAAGTCATAACATGCATAAATTAGAATGGGGCCCCTATGCTCTAGAGCAGTGTTCTCTCTTTCCCCTTTCCTTTCACAAGAGAAAAACTAGTACCTTACAAGAAAGAAGAGAACAGTAACATCAACTACACTTCAGGGATGTGGGTATTTGAAAAGTAAGGAAAATTATAAAGTTGGCAGTACTTCAAATCTTCCTAATTTCAGAAATTTATTATTTTCTTATTTTTGTTGTTTTGTTTTTTTTTCCTGTTGTATTTTTGGATTTGTGGATGGGGGTGTGTACTATCAATGACTCTTTACCAAATTTCATCTGAAATGCCAAGAAATACAGGGAAAAATGCCTTTTATAGCCACAGCATGTAGCCATGAAGGCAGTCTGAAACCAAACATTTATCAGATATCCTGGGTCCATAGAGAAATTCAACAAATTTCATCAAAATTGGTCGAGGCATCTAGGAGGGTAAGGAGTTTACAAACACACAACAGACATTGGTGATTAATTATTAAGATTGTCATTATGCTCATCAAATGCTGCTAGTGAACATGTTTTTTCTGGCCTAGTTAGAATGGTCAAAACAGAATTCTGACCATTATTATCGACAAAATCTTCATATTTTCTATTTGGCTGCCATTTTAATAAAACACTAATGTGTTGTAAACACAACAAAATTTGAAGCTGCAGAATAAATGCTAGCTAGTTAATTATTTCTGGAGTGTAAGTTTTAGTGTAGCATGTATGAATATAAAATGGTGCTTAATAATATGCAAACCAACCCTACTATGCTAATTTGGTCACTTTAGCCATGCAAGGATCAGGCTTGTGCTTGGAGGCTATGCTATTTCAACTTTTGATTTGGAATGCAATTTTTACGTTTGGGGTGCACAATTGGTAGAGTTAGGGAGAACACTGTCGTATAGAGAGACCAAAGGATGCTTGAATTGCATTTTGGGGATTACCCAGACATTTGTACTCTTTTCACATGCTCTGGGAAGTAGTATGAAGTTAGCCATATCATAGTACAAATATTGTGATCTCGAAGAGTAAGGCTAGGATATGGGGGGGGGTTTAAGAGATCCATTTTGAACTGAGTGTTAACTATAGTTAATAGAGTACTGTAAGATTTTAGAAAGTTAAGATATTATTGAAAAGCTCTCTGCTAGCTTATCCCTGCATTACAACAATAAACCATTGATTGTCAGGCTGCATGGACTGAGCAGCAGATATAAGGTTACAGATCTAGAGAGATTTTACATCAGTCTGGTTGCTGCTGGTCTGCTCAGACCTATCCGGGGTGCATCTGTAGTATTCCATTCTCTCCTCTTATATTCTTTATTCTTTACTTTTTCAGACGAACACAAGAAAGCTCCTGCTACTCTACAAAATTGAAATGCATCCCCATCAATTTTACACTAGAAGTTGTTCAACCAGCTTGAATTCCTGTAGACCTTTCAACACTGTCATACTGATGCTATATCCTTATTAATAATTCTTCCATGCATTTATTATTCCTCCCTTACCATATTTCTGGACTCTGTTGGGCTCTAGTCTCATTCCCAGACTCCTTTACTCCTTTATTACAGCACTGGTGGTAATGAATCACCACTTTATTTGCGTACTGGTGATGCAATAATCCAGTGCTGTGAAGAAAAGGGTCTAGGAACAAGGGAAGACAAGTTCCACCCTCCATTGACCATCTCCCTCTTTTTTTGTCCTTCAAACAAATATCAAGCAATTATGCATTGTTTTAGTAATGTAACCTCATATTCATTTACTTATCATAAACAACAATCACGCATACCAGATCAGTCCAGTGGCATATCTGAAAATTGATCACTTTGTGACACCAGCATGACACTTTGCACATAGTTAGAGATACATATACTTATTAATTTGTGATATAGTGTCATTCTCTACTCAAATTTTTATCAGCTAGAAGACAGTTTCTGTAAAATGGTCGTGAAATCGAGATGGGGGCATAAGTAGGGAGATGGGGACATAAGTAGGGAAATGGCCATGAATCTCACAATTTTTAATTTATCCATGAAGTATTAAATGTAAAATACTTGAACCAACTGGTGGAGGTCCATGAAGATCACCCAACAGCATCTGCCCTCATCATGGATACTGCAGCTGTTATTCATATGTTGAAGCCAACAGCATGAAAAAATTTTTCTAGATTACAGAGAAAACACTTCCCTTTTACATATGTTGCAAAATGATTGGAAAAAGTGAACAGGATCGATAGTGTATGGGATGATTACTTTGCAATTAGCTTAAAGGCAACCACAAAAGCCAAGTAAGGAAGTGGAGCAAGGCGTTGTAGTTTACATTGTTATTATCCCCAAAAACTGGCAGAATTTCTTGCGATTGGATACAAACAAGAAAGAGTTATTCAAATTCCTCATAAGGCAAGATAGTTGTAGCAGCATATGGTTCTGAGGATATTATGTTTCCACCTGAAAAAAAAAACATTAGTATGCTGTCACCTTGCTCACATAAGGAAGTGGACATACACATTATGGCACATGTTGTGGATGCTGTAGCGAAGGGGCATCAGTCTATTATAATTCTTAGTGTAGACACTAATGTTGTGGTTCTAGTGGTCAATGTTGCTCAGTCACCATTGTGAAGTGAAAAACTGTGGATTGCATATGGAAATGGGAAAAACTAAAAATTATTATGTGCCCATGCATATGCACTTGTAGCTGTAAAAGCTTCTTCATGTTTCATACTATAACTGGGTGCTGATAATACATCCTACTTTTATGGGCAAGAAAAAATCACTACATGGGCAACATGGCAGTGTTTTCCTATTGCAACAAATGCATTCCTGAAATTAGCACATGAAAATGTCAACGATGTAAGAAAGCATTTGTATGCCAATGCCTGTCCTCCCAAATGTCAGGGCCTGGGTGTTTGTGAAAGGTGAAGTGCAACCTAAATGGACAGAGCTACAAGAAGCATAAAAAAGTATGCTATGAACCTATACACTACACTGTGAGTGCAAGATGAACTGCACATTTCAATGCATGTGTTTATGCTGCCCTATCCTGCACCCCACCATGCATTGGTGATGGAATGTCCACTAGAGATACTATTCTGAATTATTTTTGAAGAAACAGTCATTGCAATTAACATTGTAGTGGTGGAATGAGTCCATATATTTAGCCTTCAATGATTTTATCCTGTTAGTGCATAGTTTGTAGTATTCATATTGGCAACATGCAGTATATTTTGTTCCCCATGATTTTAAGTGATTAAATTGACATTGAAGTGCCACCACAATGGCCAGTTAGTAATCAAAATTTCTATTACCTAGTGTGGTTTGTAAGTCAATTGTTGGACTAGCAGACTCACCCTACAACCCATCCCATCCCATACTATGTAAAAGACTCAGCCACTCTAAAATACCCTAAATGAGGTCAGCCAAAATAAACCCAGTCAATGAACCCAGTCAACAACATAATGTTGATCTTGTTCTTCTTATGAAACTTCCAAACTTCCTCAGACCACCAGTGCTAAGGTCCCTGGTTCAACTCCTGGTCATGGTTGGGTTGTTTTTTTCTTCTTTTTTTTCCCTAAAAAAAAAAAAAAAAAAAAAAAAAAAAAAAAAAAAAAAATTTTTTTTTACCCATTATTCAACCAAAGGGGATTTTGATAAAACTTTCTATGAAAGTTCTTTATGCCCCTACATTGCCTAATGAAATTTTGATTTCCATTGCCTACTTATTGTATCTGTAATAACCATTTTTCTGCATTCTAGTAGTATTTTTGGTCACATAAAAAATTTGTAATAGTCAAAGGGTCAATTGATCTATGACTGGTTGTTGTTATTTGTTTTTGTTTTTTTTATGCACAGCATGACACCCACACTTTTAAAATGAAAATAGAATACCATACAAACAAGACTGGAAATTTCCAGCCAAAAACACACCAAAGTAAAATCCATGCACAACCAAAATAATGGCTTTCAAGGATTTTACTGAAGGAAGTGTGGAAAGAAACCCCCAACCTCTACTCTCCACCACCCCTGCACCACATAATTAACTTTCATTCATTTGAACCATCAACACTTCTTCCTAAAATCTAAAAAGCTACCAATTCAATTGAACCATCACCACTTCATTCTAAATAAAAAGTAATGCATTGGCGTTCCCATGCTAATGCATTGGCATTCCCACACAAACATTTAAAAAATACCATAATGTATCATGCAAAAGCAAAAACCAGAAACCCTGAACGATGCACTCCACAGTTTAGGGTTGACAAAAGAAGCCAAGAAAAAATACTAGACAAGATATGCTACTTAAAGAATACATTATTGAATTTGTTTCTTACGAAAGATTTAAAAAAAAAAAAATTTTTAATGCCAAGAAAAGACCATCATTAGGAAAAAAAAACATCCATGTGCAAATGTAAAAAAAAAAGAGGAGAGATTAAGAGAAACACCACAAAATCATGCCCTAAGACTTCAAGTACTAACTAACAGGCAAACTGTAAGGCACCAAAATGAGTCAAATGAACAATACCAAGCACATGTACAGGATATATCCACCAGACAAGCAGTTAGGCATCAGAACGAGACAGAAGGTCAACACTGCACACAGATTGAAGACATGTCCTCAAGACAAGCAGTTAGGCATCAAAATGAGACTGAAGAACACACACAAATACAGAACATATGTACCAGTCAATCTTTGAGACACCAAAGTGAGACAGATGAACAATATCACACACGCCTACAGGACATGTCCATCAGATAAACAATAAGGCATAGAAATGAAACAAATGAACAGCACCAATTACGTATACAACAAATTTATAACACATAAACCGAGGCTTCGAAATGAGTCAACCCAGCAATGAAGTAATCGTTTACAAACTGCCAGGACAAGACATCATTCTGGAAGTCATCAGGCAATTAAAACCATACACTTCAAGTGTTACCAACCAAACAAAAAACAAACAAAAACATCACAAACCTACATGAAATATGTTCAATTGATAAATGAAGTATTTACAAACCCAAAAATCCACACACAAAAAAACCCCCCATACAAGTCAATAGTTTTGCCCTTAAAAAAAAAAAAAAAAAAAAAAAAAAAAAAAAAAATCAGAAACTTTAATTTTTTAAACAGGAATAGTGGTTGGGTGTTAGTTGAGGAGGGGAGGGGAGGGGGGGGGGGGGGGGGGAAGGGGGGTGGACATGATTAGTGGAAGCACTAATATCTATACTTTCACCTGTTCTCCCAAAGCAGGAGTCCCATGCAATAATTAGATTTTGTACACCATGATTACTTAAACTATTCAATTCTCCCTTTGGAATTACAGAGAGAATTCTTTACCTTGTTAACTTGGCATGCAATAAAATTCACAATTTATTACAAGAAACCCACATCACCTAAAAAAAGACCACATTGCAATACATATTTATATTTGTATATATTTATATATACAAATATATACATTAACCACTGCAGGGTACACAAAGAAACATTGTAAATCATGCAATGTGCAAAACTTCAATGAACAACAAGTACTACAGCAAACACCACAACACACACTTGGAACCTTTTACAACACATGCATACATTGCAAAGCATACAAATGGACATCCAAATTGAGCACCTTGTACTGCAAGGCAGGAAAGGTTCAACTGCAATCAGTGCCTGATCCACCAACAAACATAAAAAGCTATTCGATACAAATGAATCAGGGCATCACTTCCTTAATCAAACAAGAGCATACAACAGTGCGCTTGCACTAGCATCACTTGGTTGCAATGAGATTGTTGCTCCAGGTTACAGTCCAACTTTAAAATTCAAGGAAAGCTGTACCACAGAATTGGATCACTCCTCCCAAGTAACTCTGAAGAAAGTCCAAAATGTGCACAACTTTACTTTCATGACTCAAGTCATCAACTTCAAAACAGATTAAACCACAAATAATCAAGTCCAGAAACACTCAGATTCTCCAAGAAGAATTGCACTCATGCAACAGTCACATCAGAAGTTTCAAGGCTGCGATTGAATTGGACACAAGAGAAAATTTAAAAGTAATCTTGCATGCAGACAAAGCATTTAAACCTCTGGAGGCCCACTGCAGAACTTACAACCTACTATCAGCATCGGAAGTTGCCACCATTATTCCGAGTACATGCATAAGTAACCTAGATGTCATTGTTCATTGCAGAGATGGACGACTTACATGCATCAACATGTGCCATAGAAGTTACGACTCCTTACATTATGTCTTACTCTTCCACATGGAACTGATGGCTGGCAAATTGGGTTGAAGAGAAACAATGGCAGAACAATATCTCCAACAGATTTTTACTCCTACCGCCTACAAGTAAGAGAAGATGACTTCAACATGGTAATGAGGGCCAAACGACTAACCCAACAGACAGTATGCAGTTGATGCTCAAGCAAAAATTGAATATTCAAGATTAACATGGGCAAGGAACCATCAAACAACTATTAGAGCTGAAAAATATCAAGGATTACATGATGCAGTCTCTCAAGGAGATGGTGTGAATGCAGGCAGAAGAATTATTCTCCCACCAACAATTACAGGATCTCCACGTTATTACAACGAATGCTTCCAAAACTCAATGACAGCGGTTAGGCATATGGGAAAACCGGATTACTTCATCACATTCACAACTAATCCCAATTGGCCAGAATCCAGGAAGCTCAACTACCAGGAGAAAAACCAAGTGATAGACCGGACATATGTGCAAGAGTGTTCAAAATGAAACATGACAACCTCATGGATGACATGTTAAAAAAACAAGTACTGGGCAAAGTAAGAGCTCATTCATCAACCATTGAGTGGCAGAAGAGAGGTTTAACGCATTCACACAATTGATTCATCATGGAGAATGAGTGCAAACCACGAACCCCAGAATTTATTGACAGAGTAGTATCCTGTGAAATACCAAACAAAAATGAAAATCCAATATTACACCAAGCAATCACAGCAAACAACATACACAGTCCCTGCGGGCAGCAAACATGCAATGCCCATCATGCATGGAAGGTGTAGGTCAGGACCGTCACTGCACCAAGGGGTACCCAAAAGCATTCAGGAACAACACTATTGCAGGAGATAGTTCATACCCAGAATATCGCCGCAGATCACCAGAGGATGGTGGATTGACACACAATTTACGAATGAAAAACAACACACAATACAACGTGAATAACAAATGGGTAGTACCATATAATCCATTTCTATCTCTCAAGTATGGTGCACACATCAATGTCAAAATAGTAAACTCAGTTGAAGCCATTAAATATCTATACAAATACATCACCAAGGGACATGACAAGTTAACTTTTACAGTAGAGGGTGAAGAAGGACAAGAACAGGCTGTTCATGACGAAATTGAAACTTTTCTACATGCACGGTACATATCTGCAAGTGAGGCATACTGGCAAATATACCAATTTCCATCACAATCAAGGAAATCACCAGTAGAGAAACTACTGTGTCATTTACTAGGAGGTCAGGTTGTCCTGTACCAAGAGGGACATGAAGTAGAGACAATTCAACGTGGAGAGCCAGTAACAAAGTTAACCGACTTCTTTGAACTAAACAAATGTGATGAATTAGCAAATGGCATCACATATCCAGACTTGCCAAAATACTACACTTGGAGTCAAAGAAAGAAACAATGGCAAAGACTCATCGAGGACATCCAGACGAACATGAACTACTCATGACTTATTCAACAATTTCACTGAGTCCACATCAATCAAAATTATATCATCTACGAATGCTACTACATCATAAAACTGGATCAGATCAACCACAATGAACAATTACGCACCATCGATGGTCGCGAATATCCTACATTCCAAGCAGCATACCTGCGAATGGGACGACTGGACTATAACAACGAAAGAAACTGGGTGATGGAAGAGGCTTCAAGCATCAGATTTGGTCCACAATTAAGAGAGGTATTCTGCACTATACTACTGTACTGTACTGTATGCCAGCACATCCATTGTCATTCTGCAACATGTGGAAATATAAGTTGGCAGAGGACATCATGAAGAGCAAGCAAGAGACCACAATGTCCATGCAAACAATGCATGAAGTGCTTTTGCAACTACAAGAAAGAATTGAATTTGATGGTTTGGACATGAATAAAAATTTTGGTCTTCCAACACCAGATCCAAGCATAGTCCATTTAGCACAAGTTCCATCTGTGCTAAGAGAAGAAATGAATTATAATACTGCACAACTCCAACAAAATGTACACACTCTATTGCCCACATTAAACTCAGAACAACAACAAGTTTACAAAACAATAATAAGATCAGTTCAACTAGATGAAGGCAAGACATTCTGCCTAGTGCAAGTGGTGGTACAGGCAAAACCTACATCATTACTGTCATTTTGGAGTTCTTAAGGTCAACCAATAAAATTGTCTTGGCAACAGCAATTTCAGGCATTGCAGCAACATTATTACACAATGGAAGAGCATTTCACTCCAGAAGCAAAATCCCACTTCATATTAAAGAGAACTCCATTAGTGGTTTCAGCAAATGCTGTGCAACTGGACAACTAATGCAACAAGCACAACTATTAGTGCTAGATGAGTTCACCATGGGACACAGATACCTACATGAATGCCTCAATCACAGTCTACGGGATGTTAGAAGTAATAACAAACCATTTGGGGGCTTAACCATACTTTTCTCTGGAGACTGGAAACAAACACTCCCAGTTGTTAAACGAGGCTCACGGGCCCAAGTGAGAGATGCAACCTTGAAAAATCACACATTTGGGAGAACATACAAACATTAGAGTTACATTTCAATCATTGTGCACAATCATTGCAGAACATACCAAACTCAAACTATGCTGATTACATACTTAAATTGGAAATGGATTAATTCCACGAGTATCTGAACTAGGCCAATTCAAAATAAAATAAGAGCAAGAGCTATGCCAAACCACCACCAGTTTAACAGATTTATGCCAGTTTGTATTTGAAATTTATTTTTCAAACTCCATCACCACCAGCAAAGCCAAGGTAGCCATAATTGCACCAACCAATAAAGCTGTTGAAGAAGTGAATAGCATGATGATGACCTCATTACCAGGAATTGAAAAGCAATACAAGAGCTGCGAAACAACATAATCTTTATGGTAAGTTAATTCAAATAAAATAATTAATTTAAATTTCAAATATTTAAAATGCATATTTCGCCATTGCATTTATGTTGAATACAATTCTTTTTCACAGCAATAACAGCATTGCTATTTACATTCATGCAGATCAAAGGCATTTAACGATATCTAATGGCAAGGTGAATCACTAGAATCATCATTGCTTAATAGAGTATGTGTTAAATTCTTCCAAAAATCTGGTATGTAAGTATATGTAGAATTTAAAAATATGTAGAAAATGAATGAAAACATTTATACATAATCTTCTTATTTTCCATCGCAGATAGCAACAAGGAAGCATCATAAACAAGTTCAATCCTTACTACTCATGGAAATATGATTGTACTGCCATAATGAATACAAGTTAAACAAAGTCAAAATGGATACTGCTACTATAAACAGTATGACACCATTTTAATTTTCATGAATTTTAATCTATCACTATACATGAGCACACAAAGAACATGATTTCAAATTTAAAAAAAAAGAAAAAACTTTCATAAACACCAATGACATTCAGTCCGGACAAACATGCTGTCACACAATAAATAGTTTTAAACCCCTCAATATCCTACAGGCATGCATTCAATTGATAACATTAACCCATTCAAAGCACAATTGCATCAATGAAATAACATAGCATTTAACTTATGAAAACATGAATAATGAAAGTTAAACTACTGCTCAATATGTCCACCAATCGATTAAGATCACAAATTGTGCATGACTTCCTGTAAAGTATGTTAACGTTAAGAGAAATTAATATTTATGCTCTTCTACAATACATACCCTAAAGTAAATCATGTCATACAGTAAGAAATGTCTTCTAACAAAACAAAACAGATAGCAAGATATCCCATCATAAAGATATCCACTCCACCAACACGTGACCTTGCACAAGACATTTCTTCCTACAAAGCATGACCTCCCTTACAACATATGCTTTCAAAAGACATGTTATCCTGAAAAACATGTACTATCACAAGACATGTCCATCCTTAAGATAATTTTGTGACCACAGCCCACTGAAGGTGGGCCTAGCAAGCAATGCGGCCAAAGGCCACAGTTGTGTGCTAGTTTGTATAATGTTACTAAATGGAACTAGGGCAGAGAAAATGCATAACAAAACTGAACTACTGAAATCATTAAGGAAATGTTGATAAAATAATATTGGCATTGTATTCCTCTCCAGCATTTCCTTTGTCTCTCTGAATTATATCTTAGCTTAATTTCTGAGCATGTGTTAGTGATGAATGGAATGTAACCCAGTAGGAGAGTGCAAAACATAGCAGACCACAAAATCACAGCTTTTAAAATGCATTATAGACCTTTTCCCTCTAAATACGTCTTGAGAATGATGGTTTGAGGTAGCTAAATTTATATTATCCATCCATAAGGGTCTGGCCACCTGGCAAACTGCCATAGGAGGTTTTGTTCTGACCATGATACTGGGGCAAAATAATGCAATTAAGCATATTCACATCCAGCCTACCTTAGTTATTACTGTTGGCATGAATGACTAAACCACTTGCTGGCTGGATGTGAACATGCTAGTTGCATCTGGGGTTGTCAGGACAAAAATGCCTAAGGCAGATGCCAGACCCTTATACCCAAGCAATAATTAGGTAAAGGGAATAGCCAAGTAACATAAACCAAATAGTAATATAACCCCCAAAAAATTATTTTTGAACTAAACAAAACAAGCATGGCTAAATGGGGGCAAAAGAAAACAGATTTAATGCCATGCCCTTAATGTAAACCAATCTTGCAGATGCATAAAGAGCAGGCATTGATCCGGTTCAGGAACCCTCGAAACACAACCATAAAGAAATACCCAAAACCAAACGAGTGAATGACCGCAAGCGTAGCTAACAATATTCTGAGTGACATACCGGATATCCAGAAAAAGTATAAATAATTGTGGGAGGGGTCACTGGTCGCTTAAATTCCCTCGTTATAATTAAACTGCGTTTGTGTACAAAGCAGGTGTGAGTTCATAGGCTATACGCAGAAGCTTGGGCAGCTTTTAGGTCAGAGCGTGTTTATAGCGTGTCAATAACGTGTAAACTGAAGACCAAAATCCCCAGGAGTTATGCTAGTCGGGTGAACGAGGTTAGCTCATCAGTGGGCACCTCGTTGAGGTGCTAATGTTATCCCCCTAGGAAGGCTTCAGTTTAGTTGAAGGTTCACGTTGGAGTTGTGGACTTGGAAAGTTCAGCATCTGAAGCAATAGCAATTTGGTACGAGTGGGTAGGGTAGAGTTTTTGTGTAACGTTTCACGTAAGTGAGTTACAATAATTTTTAACAAGTCTTCCACTTCATGTCCAGTGGAACCAGTATGGCTGTCGTAGCACCCATGCCTATCACTATCACTCCAACACCTAAGCAATGTGCAACTACCCGTCAGCATGTTCCGCCAAGAAGAGTGAGTTCCGAAGTATCAGTTTCAACTACTTCAGTGGCTGCACGGAGCTGTGGCGGTGGACATACTACCACTCCTAGCCCAAGGCAACTCCACTCGTTGGAAGATCTGGCAGCTAGCCTAGAATGGCATAAACTGGACTGCGTTGATAGTCCCTCTGCTGCATTTAGCTACCTTGATGGTAAACTCTATGGGGAAGACAACAATTCCTTCACGTTCTTCCCCAAAAAAGCTCGTTCCTTACCTAGCAGCTACTTTACCAATTGCAAATCAACATCCTCTCTCTCCTCCAAACACCCTCTTAGAAAAGTGAAGAGTGTGAGGTTTGCTGACACTCAAGGCCTGCCTCTGGTTGATATAGTACACCAACTAACTCATAAAGACTCTTCCTATACAGCTAATAAAATAGTCCCTTACAAAGATGAGGACCTCCTGAATAAGTTCCCTCTGATCATCAGTGGACCACAGGAAACAAGCAACCAGAAGTGTACCACATCAGATGAACACATCAAGAATGGAAGTGCAAATTCTAGAAAAACCTCACCCTCCACTCACAAACACACATTTGCTTTCACTCAGCCTAGCCTTGAGCCTGACTTCCTGGACAGAGTTAAGCAAGAGAGTGTTGTGCTAGAGAGCATTTGGGAAGAACAGCGGTCACTACATGGGATTGTTTGCGTGTCCAATCTAGGATATGAGAAGGAAGTTGTCATCAGATGGACACACGACCATTGGAAGACCAGTCATGACACATGCTCCATCTTTTGTTCCAACAATGGCTGTACCGACAGATTTGCATTTGAACTTCCCCTCAATGGAGATGTCAGCTTTGCCATCCGCTTCAGATCACAAGGTACAGAGTATTGGGACAATAATCACAGCATGAATTATAATGTGCATTCTGGACAATAAATTTAAAAAAAAAAATTTTTTTTTAGACACATCCTTTCCTCTTTTTTTTTTTTTTTTTTTTTTTTAATGTAAATTTTAATTTAAGTTTTTATATCTTTTCTTTGACTTTCAATCTCACTCCTTTCCACCAACCACAATGTAAACCGGCAAATGTTCAATTGATAGCATTTTATTCAATTGGTACTGTATTCAACGTATGAACATGTTACATTAATTATGAACAAAAATGGATATCATATTTTGCTTAGTGATGATGAAGCCAGCCTGAGGTCATGAAACTTAGACACAGCAGGTCCTGTATTGGGGGCACTTCAATGGCAGGCAACTGGTGTTAAGTGTTTCACACATACACGTTTTCATACACAATTAACTTTTTGTATGGCAGGAATCAGTAGAACAACAAATACCACACACAAAATATGAAATGAGAGATGTAACCAGACTAAGCATTAGTTTAGATGAGTTTAGCAGTCCCAGACTTGACGAGGGAGGAAATGGGGTGATAACGGAGAATGTATTGGCTGCCAGGAAGAATATCTACTGCCTGTCTATCAGCACCATCAACCCTAGAGTGGTAACAGAAAGGGGAAAAAAAGGGGGCGGGGAACATAGTAAGTTGATCAATCTGGGAAGGATGTTTATGCATGGACGAGGTGCTAATCTGTTTGGTTATGTAGTACTACAACTCCTACATATGGGATTCCATGAAAAACACACTAATTTCAAGGTTGAGACTTTTGGAAGCATTCAAATGGCTAAACTGATAGCGGAGAGATTGTGATACATATTATTGATCATACATATAATAACCTTTTAAATTTTCAAAGCAAAACTAAGTAAGGAATGTAATGCCAACCTGGAAGCCAGAATGCACAAATGTTGATCTTGGTAGCATATATGCAGTGTACAAGCAACAAAATAAGTGGGGGGGGAGGGAGAGAAACAGGAAAGAAAAAAAAGAAGAAGAAAAAGAAACTTGATGTGTTATACAGCTTTTATATTGAAAGATATGTTGCACTTTCAGCAGCTGGTTCAGTGGCCGCCCCTTCACCTTTCTACAAGGGATTACTGTCTTTATGTACAACCTCAACTACCAGAGGGTGTGGCCCGCTGAGATTGTACTCTTGCTCAGAATACATTTCTTAGTTGAGTAGGTTGATAATAAGAATTCCAACTGCTCCATGGAAGGGAAAGGCCCTATCACAGAGTAGAGGCCATCCCACCAGAGAGCAATGACAGATGCTAGTGACCTATCTACAAACTCAAATACGCTCACCTGGTATTCAAAAGAATGAAAGAAGCCTCAGTAAAAAATAAAATCAATGAACTGATAACTGAGAACTAATTGTCTCACTATTACCACACACTGTCACTCACTCTGGGTCAACGATAACTTGGTCCATCCTGTCCACAGCTTTGATGAACACATACTGCTCCAAATTTGGTCTCTGAACTACGAACCAACGTGTGTGTGTGTGTGTGTGTGTGTGTGTGTGTGTGTGTGTGTGTGTTTGAAAATTAGAGCAGGAACAGAAATGTAGCAGTGATTATAAACAAGTATTCCATGGTTCAATATCATGGTTGCAACAAGAGCACGGGTGCATGCACACACTCTGATTGAAGAATTGTTCTGCACTGAAGCAATATAGGTAACTTCATCAATAGTGGCTTGTGTATGTCACACCTTGTTGAACCCAATACACCTCCAAGCTTATCTCAGCACCACAGAGTGTTTACATATTGTTGACACCACTAATCACTAGGTCAAGGCTTTATTCAAATATGTACAAGAGTTCCAAAGTGCGTATAAGATAATGTGGACGGATGGATGGGAGCGTGGGTGGTTGGGTTGTGGGAGTATGTGCTTGTGTGTGCGCACAAGGAAACAATGCCACTACAATTCAAATACCGGATGATGTGTTTTGTATAGGGCCATAAGATTGACCTCATTCTCTTATGAGGTATCAAATGGAAGTATCGAAATTCAATCAAAATGAAAGATACAATCCTATGAAACTAGGCAAGATGCTTCAGCTAGAGCTGCACCTTACAAAAGTTGGCCATTTTGTTTGAACATTAATATTCACTCCTGTACTGTGTGGTTTCCAAATCCTGCAACAAGCAGTGCAGCTGCCTACCATTATTCACTGCCCCATCAATGACCAAGTATATGTGGCACAGAGGGTAAGTCCATTGGTCGGGCTACGTCACATTAAAGTGTCGTGATCCTACAAACTGATAGCTATAGCATTCTCTGAAGAGATTGTAGTAGAAACTGTTCTATTTTCCTGGAAAGCTTTAGCTATCAGTTTTGCAGCCCATCTGTACCTGTTTTCTTTTTTTTTTTTGCTGCCAAATTTGGTTTAAAAAGCTGAACTATTGTCTTGTTGGTTTCTGATAGTGAATTAGTATATGTTTTGTGTGTCGAACTAAGGAGAGGAAGTGGGTTAGTCGGTTACAGGAAATTAACAATTAATTCATAGTGGCCATAGCTTCAATGTAAAACTGACCGCAATTATATAAATATTGCAAGTGGATTAACACATTCCACAGTCATTGCCACAAGTCCAAACCTGTTTGGGTGCTTCCTTCAAAGTTGACATGAACACAGATACACTGGTGGTGGAACAGCAGTTGAACACTGCAAGTACAACCAAATAAAAGTATTGTGCATGGGTCTTCCATTGTTTACTACCTCTCTATCCAGCGTGCTCTTGCATCTGCTTCTCTCCCTTCTTCTGGCACAGATGTGGACGTGTGACATGCATGCATGATCTCTAAATGTCTGCCATCACATCCCCAAATATGAAAAGGATCCTGTAAGGGCTTGTGGACATAACAGGAAGTGGTGGTCACCTCTGCTTCTGAGGGAAAGAGTCATCATTGTAGCTGAGATGGCTTGAGTGTATTGATAATATAGTACTCCATCTCATTGATTAATGCAGATCACGCGTGGCTCTGTAATACCCTGCCACAGCATAGTTCACACAGGGATAACACCCATCCCCACCACACACATACAGAGACACATCGCACACAAACAAACATGATCACACCAGTGGAGACACACACCTTTAATCTGGAACCCTCAATAGTACAGAGAGTAATAACGTAGTCCAGGGTGAAACCTTAGAATGATGGCAAGATATGCTAGCTAGCTCCAGACATACACAGACACACCTGTGCTTTATCAGGCCTCGCTATCTGGGAAAATATTTTGTCACCAGTACAGTCAAAGTTTTTTTAACACATTGAGACACAGGTTGAGCAGGTGTTTTTGTCTCTCCATGCTACTACTCTTGACCACCCACACTGAACAGGTCAGACACAAACACATACCCACTCACTTCACCACCATCAGGGTTTCTCGAAGGGGGAAGGGGGTTGTGAATCTGGGATTTCTCAACATTTCCCCTCCCCTGCATTTTGGAGTTTAAGTAAAAATGAACTTAATGCAATATAAGTAATAGACAACTAAAATATGTTGATCACCAATAAAAAAAAAAAGAAAAAATGAAAAAACATAGTACATTAATCTGTAGTCTTTTTCTATGCAAAGAATTCTCATCAAGATCAAACAGATTTATTTCAGGAGATTTATTTCAGGAGATTCATTTCAGGACTTTGAATTGCCACCCGGAGAAGAATCATGGTTGTTAGATGGTTGTAAGACATTGTTTTAATCATTTTCCTTTTTATAAATGATCTTCCAACAGTAGTTGTTCTAACAGGTATGTAAACACATGTTAATTGACTTGAACACTTCATACACAGGTGGCCTGGGTTCTAATGAGAGTGACATCTATGTGTATGGGATTACTAAAGCTATGGAAGTGAGCAAGTCTCGACAAATCAGAATACCCAGACTGGGCACACATCTGCAGATACGCTGCCAATTGGTACATTTATGTATCAAAGTAGCACTAAAATCAACCACAGAAAATCAAAGTGCAATTTGATCAATTCTAACACACTCGGACAACCACAAGATTAATTTTCAATTTTTGTACTTTGTTGAAGAATGGCAATTTTCTACCTTCTCTTCCCACAATCCTACACCATGCACACACCTGTCCTGCTTAATCACTGCCATATTTAGCTATGTGGCCCTCTGTCAGGAAGGAGAAATAAATAAAAACATATCACAAGGCAAAGTCAGAGTGCACTAGAGTCTTGTCAGAATTTTTGCACAGCCAGACCTCCTTTGCTGCAGAATGACTGCTAACATCCTCCTGTCGTCCAACAGGCTTGAGCCTCTCTATCACACACTTGTGCCTCTTCAAGTCACTCAGCCGACCAAACATCCTCCCACACTCACACACAGGACCCCTTGGCTGGACGGCCATGTTGCGATCACTCCTTCTTAAGTGGGAAATGGTTGGGTCACCTTCCTGAACCAACACCCACACACTAGCAAACAAGAACACACTAACACACTGCAGGAATACCAAACAATTCAACTTCACATATTGTACTCAAACAGAAAGTTGTTTTCCTTTTAGTTTCTTGGTTTTAGTGTCTTGGTGATGTCACATCTTTCCTTTACCCTATCAAACTGCACAATCAGCACAGCAGGCCTCAGTGACAAAAATAAATAGAGACAGTTCAAAAGGAACCAGGAAGGGTCTTGATTACACCACACAATTAAGAAATAAATTGCCCAGGATTTTAACTGAATATGGAGTAGAAAAAATCTGCATAAAGATCATCTTGAAGAAAAATCCACTTGTGTCCAGCTGCAATGCAGCATCAGGACTGCGATACAACTGTCTCCTTATCAAGACAACTGAACATATTTACAAGATGAATATTGATCAGAACAGCTGCCACCCCTCCTACCAAGTGTTGAATTAATGGTTTGTTCCTTCACTAATCTAATATAATGTGTGCTGATAATTATGAATCATCCCCAAGTAAAGAAGGTACCAATAGAGTTCTACAATGGTTAATTTATTAAGTGGCCAATTAGCTGTGTTGGTTGTATTGAAGAGTTTAACATGACCACAGGACCTCCCTCAATACATGTTGAGGAGACAGGAAGAGCCACTTGGTGTTTAATTGCTACCACAATGTGGTCATTTGACAATAAATACATTTTTTCTCAATTGTTTTTGAGTGTTTCCTTCCAGCTGTTACATGACCCCTTTTCCTGTTGAATACTATCCAGTGGTGGATAAAAAGTAGCACACATTCAAAAGAGCAGGCACATGAGTCTTTATTCTATCTTTTTCCATAGGAAATGTTATTGAACAACAGAGGGAGAGAGAGCTGTTAGTAGCTAACTCCTAATAATGCACATCAACAATAAAACCACCAAAGTGTAAAATACACCTGGAACCACTTGAAGCCTACTGTTCAGGTGGCTTCATATGAACCCATTCTGATGAAACCCATTGGGGACTTGTGTAGTGGAACCTGTCCCAGACATAGGTGAAACTGGTTTTAGTGTGCAGTGTGGACAGGCCTTTAGATACTCACCTACACTCATTCACAAGCATAGTATCACTCACTAAAACACAAGGTGTTCACAAGGTGTATCTCTGCGTATTTGTCTTCTTTTGTGTTTGACTCGGCCCAGGTATTGTCTTACCACACAGCCACCTACAGTAAGGATTTTTTAAAAATAATAAAAAATAAATTAATTTATAATAATATACAGGTTAATGTATACCTAAAAAGGTTTAAACAAAATGACAGTTGTCTTCACTCCTGGACACACCATATTTTCATCAGAAGCATTCTAATTTACAGAGTAAATATCTTGTTATTCAAAATCCTAAGAGTCAAGTAAGCATCTGGACATTTGTTTTGAACTCAACCAGTTGGCCCACACACTCCAATCTTCCCAGCATCTTAGGACTAGCACAACAACCATGAAGGGCTCTGGCACCATGTTCATCACTGAGGTGGCAGTCTCGCCTTTTTCAAAAACACAACTGTTCAGGAGTCTATTAGTTTTAAAACAGCTGTTACTGGGTGTGTTAGACTGCAGAGAAGCTTAAATCTGAAATTGATCCATTCAGTTTTAATTGTTTGAACACTATTTTAGATTAATTACCTTTAATTTTGATACTAAAAATCACACCACAAAACATATTTTACATTCCTAATAGGGGAAAAATCTACTTTTTTTCAAGCATTGTTTTTAAAAGCAGTTGGTTGGAAATACATTTTTATCCACTGCTGTATAAGCAAGCAGCTGACCACCCTTCCTCCACCTCTTTCTCCATGGTGATAATCAGCTGCTGCTGACTGAACTAAAGTTAAACAGTTCATACTAGTCCAAAGTGATGCAGCCCTGTTGCTGCTAATAGAACTGATCCACAGATGACCAAACTTTGCACAACACCACAAAGTCATGATTTTATTGCAGTTCCCTTGGCTGCTATCAGAAAGAAAGAAAAAAAATTCCTGCTTTATCCTCTAATGCTAGTTAAGTTTGGTGTCACATGGTAATATCATATTCCTTTGCTTCTGCCAACATTAGCAACCTTGATATGATCAACATTTGATTCTAATACAATTTGGGGAGGGGAGGGGGATGTTCTCAACTAATCAAAGGTATCGTGGCATAGCAAGTCGAACATAAATCTTATAACACTACTTATGGAATGAGTTGGTAATCTGCTGGGTTCATGCGTCTAGTTAATAATAATTCTAATCAGTCAGTCTGTGTTAGTTTTTTTGGATTGTTAAACAGAGAGAAACCTTCGACAATTCTGATATGCACATTCTCCACCAAATACTTTCACCCAAATATGGAGTAGTTTAATAGAAGTCTAATTAACACACAGGTTAACACCAATTTATTGATATCCCCACGTTTATATATTGGTCTGGCCTGACCTGGCCCAATTTCCTGTACCCATGGTCAAACACAACCTTGAAGGAGGGAGAGTAGTGTCCAGGTATTTAATGAAGCCATGAGGACGAAAATGGGGGGGGGATTTAAAAAATCAAAAAAATTACTTCTTATAAAATATAGATTCTCTGTGATTGTAATAAAAGAGGTTCTCTAATTCTGAGTGGCCTATGTGAGGAGTCCTACAGTCCAGTCTAGTAGATGCCACAAGCCATTCAGACACACCACAACATGTGGTGATAACTCAGGGACAGTTACTGTTTCAAGGTCATTAGCCAGATGAACACAACTATACAAAGATCCACAATCACATAAATGACACAAACCTAGAGACTTTTGCTGATTGCAAAAGAAAATTTGTCCAGAAATGAATCATTTAGATTTTATTGTCATGTGGCATAAAATTAAAAAAAAAAAAATTAAAAAAAATTTTAATGAAACAAATGGTCACGTTATACAATTTTTAAAAACATCCCCTCCCCCCCCCCCCCCCACCTCTTTACATGGAACGTTATCATTGTGCATCTAAGTATTGCACAATATTTGCACATCTATTTTAGCACTTTATAGCGATTTCAAAATACTTTTTGGGGGGGGGGGGGTGGGGGGGGGAGGGAGAGGGGGAAATCCCAGGTTTCACCCCTTCTTTGTATGAAGCAATGAGGACGCAAATTGACAACAACAAACAAATAGCCTGTCCACAGATTCAACATGAAAGTGAGAACTAACGGAAAAAGAAAAACCCATATGTAGCATTGCACTACAGTTAGTAGGTACCAGTGACAGATGGGAAACTAGAAAAATTGTAATCATTTGTTAAAATTAAACTAATTTAAAATTAATAGGAAAAAAGAGCGAAAAAAAGAGGAAACACATTTCTCTCCAATTCCTCCACACCATATCCTTTTACTCTTCCTCCCTACCTTCCTTCATAAATTTCCTTCATGGCACATCACACTGATCACACCAAGTCTCTCTCTTCTCCTCCCTTTGGTGGCTCTCTCTTTCACTCTTTCTCGTCTTCTCTTACTTAAGATTTCTCTCACTCTAGATTCTTCCTCCCTCCTTCCCTCCTTCAAATTAAAGAACTGCAAGAAAGAATCCAAGCACAAACTGCACCTCCACTGACACTAAATTAGAAGCATGCAAAGTGGTTCCAACAAGACCACAATGTATGCAGCTGCACACCTGGAAACAAAGAGCACAGACTATTCCAGAGAGTCAAACACATAAAGCACTCCAACACAAGGACATGTTTATGTCCACTCAGGGTGGCTGTAATTTGGCTGGAGGCAAGAAAGGTGCAAACAAGTATGAGAGAGATGGAAAAAGAAGAAGAGTAAACACTATAATAGTACAGAAACAAGTTTGGGGGGGGGGGGGGGATGCCTAGCCTGGTACCATGAGGTAGATGGTCACTCCACATCATAGCATCATAAAATTTGTAAATTAGACTGAAACCAATGATACCACACATTCTGTCTTCAAGTAAAGTTTCATGTGATTTTCCAATGCTCCCAGGTTGATAAAAAAAAACTGGTGGTTTTTCCAATTGAACAGAAACTCAGAAAAGGTGGGATTACAGTTCATACACCAAAGAAATAGTTTGGTGGTCAATTTGCTCAATAAGGGATTGTTTTAGAGCATACAAATAATCATAATTCTCTCTATTTGTAAGGAACAGCTCGTTATTATTACATCCCACTATATATATATATATATATACACATAGTTTGCAAGTGTCCTTCTGTAAGTAAACCTAGACCTTAGAATTTTACAGCCTATTTGATGTAGTTCTGAGAGTGCAATTTATCGTTGGGAATTCTCTGTGAGATAAGAAAAATGAAATTCAAAATTTCTATACAAAAGGACACAAAAAAAGAACAAACTACAAAAAAAAAAAATAAAAATAATTGTTTCTGTTAAGCTGCAAGAAGGGAAGCTTGTTCTATTTGAGAGTGTTCATTGTGGATCATTACTACTTATAATACTTAGAATGTATGTAATACAGTATATGCTGTATACATGAAAACCTCAGGGAGATTCTGTTGGGGTGAGTTTTCTGCTCTTGTATGTAATCTTTGATTTACTGCAGCATGATGATGAAGTCTTTGAAATATAATCTTTAATTAAATGCAAGTTGGGGAAACCTTTGAAGCTTCCCTGGCAGACTTCTACAAAGTCTTCACAACAGCAGCACAGTTGGGTCCATGGGTTAAGTTTGTCCAGCAAGTGCTCCTGTTATGTATGCATCACACCTAAGTTTGAACCCCCCCCCCAGTCAGTCACTCCACCATACAAAGGATCATCAGTAGCTCGTGATAAGATGGTTGACTGGGATGGATGGAAATGAATTATCCAACACATATAACAATGTGATTTGGAGTCTTATAAACACATTTTCATTATTAGGTTAGTCTTCTTCAGTGCCTATCCACACACTACACATTCTAATTCTGCACAGTTATGTTATGTTAATCACTTTAGTTCTTAATTAAACACATTGCATGTGAAATTAAAGAACTTAACCTTAAATTTTTTTCTCAAAATATCATGCCACATTATGGTGTAATATACCATGTACTTTAAGGTTAAGAAACTTTACACCAACTATCACCATATTTAATGCATGTGAGCTAACCTGGAGACAGAAGACAGCTTTTACGGCATCACATACTTCCTGATTCAGTTTGAGTTACACTTGCCAGTTTTCACAATCACCTTAGTGGTTGTGAGGGGGGATACACCTTAAGGAGTACTCCTTGGCAGCCAAACAGATGCCTCAGATGTTTCTAACCCTCATGCAGGGCTATGCATGGTGAGAAGGTGTGGATTTTATGGTCATGCCCAGAAAAACACTCATTCCCTGCCCCTCACTGTACAGTTGGACAGCTGCAAATGCGACTACCCAACGACTGGTTCTGCATACTACATTCAGAAAATATTACAGCATATCAATATTTTATTATGTTTCCCTAATTTTTTTTTGATTGCTCGATATCTCCTCCCAGACGATTGGGCCTACAGGGCTCAAATTTTAAGGGATTGTTTGGTGAATATTTGATTAAAATCCTGCCTGTAGGATTGGGTTTATTTTCCTCCAAATTTCCTTGGGGAAACTCAATTTCATGCATGAGAAACCACCAAGCTGCATCATGAGTACTACAAACCACAATTATGTAAAACAATTAAGTGACATCAGCAAAATTGTGCCCAAATCCCTTTCCTTCTCTTTTCCTTCTTCAAACCCCCCCCCCCCCCCCCCCCCCCCTCCCCTCCTTTCTTCTGACCTCTCTCAAGCTCATGAGACTGTTTTGATTTGGAAGCCAAAAGTGATTTTCTCACAGGAATAAGAGTCAAAATTGTGCACTTTCATAAACAAGGTTTTGTCTTAGATGAGTGCCAATGGAATGTTATTGTGGTTAGAGTGTAGTGTGAATTAATGTTTCAAATGATCAAATTGTGAGGAAAATTGAAAATAATTAACCTCTATCAACTTGGTGCAAATTGGGTGGATTATATTTAATGTCATTATTGTCTCTGTCTGTAGGACGGGTACTCAGCTAGGTTGACTAAATACTTAATTCTAGCAGACCAATCGCATTGCTCAAGCGTAGCACTAAGTTTGTGATAATGTGAACTGAACTTTGAACTACTCATTCATAAATGATATTGACACTGCCATTTTCAATATGGAAAAAGTACTTCTAAAACAGCCAATCTATTGAGACTCTAATCTCTTGAGGTTCTAAATGTACCACACTCACAGCAACCATATATAATATACTGGTATTTTTAGTACCCATTCTCTATCTCTTTCACAGAACCATGGAATCCAGCAAGATAAGAAAGCAGCCACCCCACAAACCCAACTAGTTCTGTCATATAATCATAATTGGAAGGTACATGACCTCAAACCCCTCCTCCCCTCACACCCCCCTACTCCCCAGCCCATGATATGCATGGCCACCATCATCAACTTCTTATGGTATGGTTAAACTCCTCCCTTTTGGCATGCATATACATGCCCACAGTGAAGCTTCTGCAGAGGAGTATTTGTCTTGACCACACAGTACATACTGATGAGTTGACATCACTGGGAACAAGAGGTATATCTCAGCTGATGTGAGAATTATTAAAAACAAGCTACATGAAGAAAAAAGGACATGTCCAATGAGAAATGCATGTTCTTTTAAAATAACAATGATGACAGTGACAAGCTCTGTGGTCAATCAACAGCGAAAGAAAGTATGAATATAATTATATGCATCAGCAGTAGACTAGTAAAATAATGGTGAATTATCTTAGCTGGGAACTTTCGGGTTGGGTGGGGAGAGTTTCATTAAAAATGGTTACCATAGTTAACTATTGTGATAGTATTCTTGCCAGCCCAATGAGAGTGAGTAGGGCTTCATTTAGAAAATTTGTGTGTGGGGGGGGGGGGGGGGGGGTGAGGATAGGGTAAACATAGTGAAACACAGCAGTAGAAACACTATTGGGTGAAGAAATTACCATAGAGGCAACAGTCATTGAGACCACCATGCTATATGAAAACCTACTGTCCTGAAAAACATGTTTTCACTTCTTTTTTTCAAATGCCTCTATCAACTTGTCCATTCCAGTTGTAACTGTTTCTGTTGAGAGAAAATGAACTTGATAAAAAAAAAACCCGTTTGGAAAGCTGCCTTAATTATGAGAGCTTTTCCCACATGATGGAAATTGGATGAATCTCAGGACATATTGACTAATGGCAGCTGCATGGAAGAAATCTTGCAGTTGTATGGAACTAAAAGAATGGAGAAGGGAAAGAAACTGCAGGGGTGTGAGCAAGGAGAAATTATTTTATGTCCGGTTAAGTATATACAAATAAAATACACTGTTTCTATAAATCGTTGTGCTCGAAATTACGATCAAGGAAGAAATCAGGCCGAGTTTCATGTGTGTCAGCAAGAAAGGTGGTTGAATATGTTGATATATCATACCAATGACGTTAAGTCTGCCAATAAGAGTATTATGGTGTTATATTTTATGACAGGGTGGCTGTCCTAATGGACACTGCTAGACAAAACTATGGGGTCACTAATCTGACATAACCACTACAATACAACTTTCCCTTCAAAAAGCAAGACAAAACTAAAGCCCTGCCCACATGCTACAATACAACTGGTTCCACCCGTGTCTGAACAAGTTCCATGCATCCACACTACACCCTGTTTCATCCCAACAGGTTCCCCCCCCAGTTATACCTGAAACCTCCAGAAGAGTAGGCTTCAAACAGCTCCGATTTATTTACATACTTGTGGTTTTATTGTAGATGTTTGGTATTAGGAATTTAGCTACAACAGTTCTCTCCCTCCTCTTTATCCTCCATTTGTGCAATGATACTGCTGATGGAAAATGACAGAATAAAGTAGCGTACCAAAAAAATAAAATACCCATATCTATAAGAGGTAGAGGAAAACAAATTAATCCACCTAGCCAATTATTCAGCCCACACAGGTGATGTGGAGTGGTTCAGCACTATGCCAGTGTGGACGCAAGGAAACTTTTGGAACCGGGAGTTGCTGGAGAAAGGTACAAACCCATTTGTAGTGTGGAGGGGGCTTAAGGCATCATTAATTGAGCTTTACCATCAAAATACAACTTCCTCTCAATATATTGACTCCATCATGTGTAGCCAAATCAGCTGGTCATGTGCAGGTTAGCCACTCAGTCACGCATGCTCAGAGCGAAAGGAAGGGAAGGTGGAAGTTATTTTATCTCATAAACCAAGTATGTTTTGGATGGGATATATCTGAGGGTGTCTTAAAGGAGTCTATGTGTGTCCTTGAAAGATATTTGAGAAACCAATATTCATTTCCAAATGGATATTTCTGAGAGTGCCTTTAAGGATTCAACCTGTGTTCTTGACAGGTATTTGAGAAACCATAGTTCATTTTCTCAAGGCCCTGAAGCGTTCAGTATCAAAGTGGCTTCGGGTGTGGGCTTCTACTCTTTGGGGACGCTCTAACTACCATGGTAATAATTCCACTAAAACATTATACAAATATTACTAGTAACCTTATTATAAACAATTTCACAGCTGCTAGGCTATGCCCCAAGGTTTATATATATATATATATATATATAAACCTTCAATTTGAGTACTTAGATGAAAGCGCCGAAGTGATCAAACAGCAAACAATTAAAACAGAATGCAAAGCCTCTGCTGCTCTGTGTTAAGGGCTAGTAGCAATGTATGCAATAACTGGGAATATATCACAAACCACAGATTTTAAATCACACCAATTTGCAAAGGACTTGGCTCACTGTGCTAAGGGCTACGTGTTCCAAATTAACTGAAATTTAATTTATGAGCTGTACACATCCCAGATAGGGCAGGTGAAATCATGTAGGCAGTGACCGAAGTGGATATCCTGACACAGGACAAATACAAACACTCATAACATTCCCACCACAGGCAGGACTGACTTAATTAATCACCCAGCTTGTCCTACACTTGTATGGTCTGCTCTCTGGGATCAAGCCTTAGGAATTGTGTGTGGATTTCACATGTTCCATACACTACAGTCATCCCAACCTCAAGTATGTACTGGTGGGCCTAAAAATATACCACAACCTTTACTCTACACTGTACCACTCCTGCACTGTGCTTGGTATTTGACTGAAGCAGACTCACCCGCCTTCTTCTTGTCAATCTTCTTCAAGTTGGCTGGCATGTGGTGGAGTAGAAGAGAAGAAAAATGTTTGTCCAGGTTCTCTGCAAAATCCTTGGCATAGACCATCTCCTCCGGGGATAGACGAGGGTAGGAGTCTTCAGACGCATGTGACACCTCCATGTCTAAGATGTGCACAACATATTTCTCCAGCTGCGGAACAAACAAGAAGGAAAAGGAAACAACTTAGCAACTATACAATATGAAATTTGTTCAAAAACATTGTATGCATCCTGCCTGCCTGTCTGCACATCTGGTGTGTCACATCTTCACTCGCTTACCTTCTTCAGTCTTGTCCTGAGGTAACTGCAGAGAACATAGCGCACCCTGTCCAGCTATCACCACGGCAACAGCGTAGTGGTCATGAGAGAAAAATAAACAAAGTGATGTGTACATGTGAATAATTTATGGTAAATCCGCTTTCAATAATAGTTGAAACATATATAATCAAGTTGTTCTATTTGTGCACACTGCAGCAGAGAGATATTGCTGATCTGGTAAGGAAAGGGTAGGGAGTCAGACAACTAACATATGGACAGGATAAAGGGCTAGTCTCTAGTACATTTTGTAAACCCACAGAGTGCTCAATAGTTTATAAATTTCCTGTAGAGCTTAAGAGTATTGCTAAATATCATTTCCCACAATAATTGAAGTGTATATCTAGCTCATCTACTGAACTGGAGACAGACATTCAGAGGCAGTTTCACTGTATGACTGACTACTCAATGCAACAAAGACACGCACTTGATCAGATAGTGCCATGCCAACTCCTCACACATGAATAGGGAACAATGTACACTGGACTGACCAATGGGTCATTAAACCCATTGGATTTGGGTTTAATGGATTCAAATATGCTGGCCTGATACTATCAACATTCTCCACCTGCATGTCTTATCTAAAGTTGGGTCTGACCAACATAAACAAACACACCACAAGAACCGACCTCTGGGTCCACTGGAGTACACTTGTCATAATCATTCAGTTCTACAAATTTGAAGATTTTAATTATTTCCTCTGTGGGTTTTTAATTGACTCGCGCACACATGCACAAGCATACACATGCACACGCATACACATGCACACGCATGCACACGCATACACATACACATGCACACGCATACACATACACATGCAGACGCATACACACACACACACGCATACACACACACAAGCACACACACCACTTGTTCTTATAAGGATTCGGGCCTTGTAACACTGTGTGGCTTTATCATGAAACACGAACCCCATACCAACACAGATGTTCATTATAACATGCCTGGGTCACTAATGAATATCTTCAGAAGAACATCACCTGGGTGGCTGGGGGAGGGAGGGAGTGGGGGAGGTAGGCGGGGGTGCAGTCAATATTTAGTGAGTCTCTCATGTCTCCACAGTTAGCTTGTACAAGGACAATTAGTATATAGAGACCATTATTAATTAGATGAGGTAACGGGTTTAGCCAGGGCCTGTCATAATTGAAGGGAAAGTGATCATGGCACATCTTCAGGGAAAGTGATCATGGCACATCTTCATTATCAGTTGATGCACAATTGAAACTGATTATATTACAAGTGAACTCTGAATAAGCTATACAAGTATTAGTCCTACCATGCACTTTATTCCAATACTGTCTGTTAAGTGAGTATATTGGACGTCACTCTAGCTGAACGGGCCCACAGCAGGCAGGGCTACTGGTCCTATATATTATGCCTCCAGGAAGAGGGACCCTCACTCTGGTGAGCAAATCAATGGGATAATTGTCTATGATCATATTTAACTCAGGGAAACAAAAGGAAGGGGGGGGGGAGGTGAAATAGGGGGGAAATATATTAACATTTTGGTGGGAAAACCAGAACGTCTTGATTTTTGAGGTGAAAGAAAAATGCACTCTTCAAAATTCAATTCAATGGCAATCTGTAGAGATCTCAGAAAGCAAGCCACCATCTCCTATGACCACATTCCTCAAATAGGCATGAAAAATGTACCAAGGGACAATCAACACAAATGGGTTGTGCTCAAGGCTGTTTCTAAACATATCAACTGTTACATTTAATCAATAAAAGCAGATCTGTCTGTGTATCTGCCTGCCTGCATGCCTGCCTAAACCGGCATAAATATAGCTTTTAATCCAACTTAAAATATGAACTTAATTGCAACCCTGATGTAAAAAAAAAAAAAAAAAAAAAAAAAAAAAAAAAAATTCAAATTTTTAACACCAAAAAGTCTTTCAAAAAGTCTTTTAAAAAGTCAATATACTTGCTAGTACTATAAATATAGAGAGATAGATTAGCAGATGCACCCAGCATTACCCAGGAGTAGTATATAGTTTTAAATCAAATTAAAATTTACAGTAAAAAATAATTTCTGTCTGTTTAGTAAAATTGAAAGATCTCGTGTTATCCATTCTAGTGCTCCTTAGTCAACCAACTAAACATGCTTACTTAAAAAAAAAAAAAAAAAAAAAAGAAGAAAGATTTGATGCAGAAACAAAGCCAACTGGGTCACTTTGCCATTCAATTAGAGTGACTGGAATTACACTAAAGAAAAAGGTCAAAGTTAGCGCCATCTGTATTCTTCATAATTGGACAAATATCCCGTTTGCAAACAACTCCTGAACAATGCTGTGGAAGTGGTTGAGGTGTATTTGTAGCAAAGGTTACAATACACAAGGAAGGATACCACCCACACCATCTAATGCAATCATATAAGCTATCACTATCTACTTCAGTGTTTCTACTGTATTGCAACAATTCCAGTGAAAATCTCATAATTAGGTATACAAAAATCATTGTGCTCTCTGTATACTACATTATACTATATATATAGGACCATGTGATGTGCCCATACTCAGAAATGAGCTCGAAGATCACCAAATCCAAGATCAACTATTTCATTGCTGTTATCTCCCATCCTTGGCTGCACTGATATTTTACAAGGTGATATCACAAGTTCTGCATCACTGAATGTAAAGATTGCAACAAATGATAGAGAAGCCACAAAAATCAGAAAATTAATAACTTTAATTCTGACTTTAAAATTTTTGCATATTAAAAATTTTAAAAAATCAAACAAATATAATTCTAAATGAAAGAAGATGCACAGAGTGAGTGTCCTGTGCCAGTATGATGCTGCCTGCTGATCAGAAGACAGCACTGAAGCTTCGGGCAGGGAGCATGTTATCCTGCATTGCACTGCCTATTGCCATCCAGTGATCATTTCACAGAAGTTATCATCAAATTTTTACTCTTTAGATTGAGGGTTTTCTCTGAAGCCTCAGGATATTTTACATGTGAAGCTACAATAAGAATCTAAAGCAACATATAGAGTCAAATCAACCCTTGATAGAGAGGATAATGGTCGCTCAGTCAGTTATATATAAGCACAGAATGCGTAGAAAAAAATTAAGGATGCTAGTAAAATTTTAAGCAATGGCGCTTGACAAAAGAAAACTGGGTCCCTCAAATGTATTTAGGGTACTGTGATGATGCCAACCAAATGCAATCAGATCGTAACACAAGTTATACCTAGTCACAGTCTTCTGTGTTGTAGTGTGCCTAAATTTATCACAGTTTGACATGACGACCAAAAACCATAGCATCTTATAATTCATGTAGCGTGTGTCCATCTGTCTGTCCATCAGCCAATCAGTCTGTCTGTCCATGTGTTTGTCTGTCTGTGCATCTCTCTATGCGTCTGTCTGTGTCTATCTGTGTGTCTGTCTGCCTGTCTGTGTGCGACACATTTACTCCCAGGACCACTGGCCCAGTTTGGGGAGAAAGTAGTTCAGGCTAGGTTCATTAAATAGGCTTTCCTTAAGCAAGTTGAAATGTGCAATCTGATCCCATTCAAAAGGACATTTCTAGAGGAAGCTGTATTAACTAACCACACTAATCTGATTGCACAGGAAGTGCAAAGGATGCTAAGCACTAAAGGTGCATCAATTTTTTTTTTTAGAAATGGGTTACTGCCTCACACTCCTTCCCTCCCCCCCCCTGCCCTATGTATAACAGCAAAGAATTATAACCCAGGTGAGTTCAAAAGGACACTAATTTATAATTTTTACTTTAGAAATGCCCAACAAACCCCCCCCCCCCCACGCCCTATACAAAACACTAAGCTAACTGAACAGATTTGTAATGGGAGGCCAGAGGTTGATTGAAAAACCGTCCATAGGGCGGGTTTTTGGCTAGTTTGTATACTCTTATATAAACAGAGGATGAATTTCTTTACCTATTCAAGTGAGATGGTTTGAAGAAGTGCTTCAGAAGCATATTCTGGTGAGAGGAATTCACACCAAAACCATTATTCTGAATTATCACACTAATAGATACAACAATATATATAGGTATTAAATTGGTGTTAGTAGCTATGCACATTTCAATCTTCTCAGATTGGAGTGAAATGGGTGTCAAATATCAATTTTATTTTCAGTCTCCATAATATGACATTCCCCATGTGGACTCCATCAGACCTGCTGAACATAATACCTATTCTCTCCTCATCCCTTCACTCCTCCATTACAATCTGGTATGCAAGTTTGGGATGGGAGATAAAGAATAGATGGGGCTTTGAAGTTTAATTGCATGTCAGTTTGTTGTTGTTGTTTATTTCTTCTCTTCCACAGGTGTGGACCTTCAAACCACTTTTTTTTCTTATAAAAGATGTATTCATTGAACTCTTGAAATGCTTTTGGAAGGGATATCAGCTGAGGTCATGATATATGCAGCTAAAAAGTTAATAATAAATTGTTGTTTATTTTATAGACTGAGACAATAACTGAAATTTAAGTATTTCCTGATGTCATGCTTGAAAAATGGGTCATTCTAATGAGAGAGTATGTAACAGCATTCCTTAAATAGTGAAGTCAGCATATGTTGACAAGCAAGGTGAAGAACAGAATACAGAAAAGGTCACTCACTAATAAGAACAAACAACTTCTACAGTAGATTCAGGAATTTACACTGGAGGAGATAACACTGAGAGTAGAGTAGAGGGCAGTGACCTGGGTGCACAGGGTATGGCAGACTTCCCTTGCTAAGTACTACAATCTCACGACAAAAACAAAAGGCATATCAGATGACGAGGCCATCAGATGACGAGGTCATCAAGTGCTTTTCATCACTTCAGTGTTTCGGTAGCAGTTGAAGGTATTGCAAGTGACATAGACTTGAGGTGGATTGGTGGGTGAGGCAGATGAGTTCCATTTAGTGTCAAGCAGCAGGTTGAAGTCTGTTTCAATTGAGAGGCAAAGTTCCTTCCTGGCAGACCAATGGAGGGTATGCAATTTGTCCAATATTGTACTCCCTTCATTCACCATGCCAAATAACAGAAAATCTCGAGAATATGATTACACTCAAACCGAGACAGCATACCACAGTAAGCAGTAAACAATAGCTTCACAAGTTTAATCGTTTCCATAGTTACTAAAATGTAAAGTGTCATAGTCAGCTGCCAGATTTAACATGCTGAGTTAGCAAAGATGATATTTATATATATATATATATATATATATATATAATTAAAATATTTATTTCATAGGTTTGCCACCTTTCTTTAAAAATAATTATAACCACATCAACTCCACTTTCCCAAAGTCACACATTATAATGAAATTAATTTAAATTATTGCTACATAGTTGACTTGAATGTTTCCCTCATAGTAGGTTCTGTCTTCAGATTCCACCAAAAGTCACCCCCATTCAATATCTCCTGAGGTCTTGGCCTCCAACATTACACACATGTGCTGCAGGCAAGATTAAACAAGAATGGAAATGTCCAACCCTAAACCCGCTCACTCATAAGCCCAATGGTCACTAAGATGGACTATATGAACATTAGGAATTGCCACTCAAGGAACTTGACTAAACTCAACAGAGAATACAAGAACACTAGAGATGGCATAATATATACGTAACATGACGTAACTATGTTCCTGAGGAAGTTTCCTAAGAAGAAGAAGATCAACAATAAAGTAACATTTAGATTCCATGATACACTACATCATGAGATCTCGGGTAAAAATTTGATTCATTGAGCTGACATTCATACACCCACTAGAATTCAATCTCAAAGCAACTTGATTTAATTTTCTTGAGGGAGCGTGCCCCCATAGGAAAGTATTTAATATGACCCCTAGTTTTCTCCCCCCCCCCTCCCTTCCATCCTCTACCCAGCAAAAAAAAAAAAAAAAAAAAAAAAAAAAAAAAAAAAAAAAATCCTGGCTTCACTCACCCATCCAGCATTAGGTTTTTCCTGGTTAGAAACCTGGATTTTTTACTTACCAGAGACAAATGAACACTGCACACCATAGAATCATACAATCTATTGCATAGAAATTGATGGTATATCTCCTGTCTGATTACTGGAGTTAAAAGAAGTTTCATGAGGTTAACTTTAATGGTGGCTGCTTACTGGTTAATTACATACAGTTTTTCCCCCTGCAGACTCACAGGTTACAGCAGGCATGACTATCAGTCCTTAATATTTCCACGGGAATATTTCAGATGTCAATCAGCTGATCACTGGGAATTTTTGTCTTTTGTATGGTGCACACAAGAAATGAACACAGCTGGAAAATGGCATTTTTGGACTATTCAGATGTCTGCCAAGGTCATTAGGTGTCCCTGAATCAAGTTACACAAAATTACAGCCAAATTGGTTCAGCTGCTTGGCTGGCCATTGAGCTCTTACAACCGAATAAAATTGAGGAATATTAGTAGTGAATTGATGAATCTTATGATAGTCTATCACTTGTCACTTGATCACAGAGAATGTTTTGAAACACAAAACTAATCACAGTCCTCTACACAACATATGTTCTCAGGTCATATCCTTACATACCATTCTAAAGGTTATGTGCAAGTGAAAAGGTCATGTGCAAGTGAAAAGGTCATGTGCAAGTGAAAAGGTCATGTGCAAGTGAAAAGGTCATGTGCAAGTGAAAAGGTCATGCGCAAGTGAAAGGTCATGTGCAAGTGGAAGTGCAAAATTAGGTGGTGGATATATGCAGATTCATAGGCTAATTTGTCTAAAACACAGAACAGTAACAATCTTGACAGTTATACTTGTTATAGCAAAACTGCTAATTCTACTATATTATACATATATATATATATATGTCATATTCAACCTAACAGCTTTCCTGACAAATTATGGTCTCTCAATAAAATTGTTCATAAATCCTTTATACCAAATTCTTTATTGAAACAAAGACAAGGGTAGCTAGGGCAAGGCTTAGCCGTAGCTTTGCTTGTGGAATACTTCTTTTATAGGGTACCACAATAAGTAAAAAAATACCACTTCTAATATATTTTTCATCTGTGCACTGAAGCGTTATAACACTGAGCCACTAAATTTGTAGCCTGACCAACTACATCACCTTGCAACACCAATTCTTCACTCTCATCATAACAAATTCAACTTCAACAGCTGCACACCTAAAGGCTTCAGTGCTTGAGGATAACTAACTGACCAGGCTAGTAGACTTTTAACAAATGCTGCAAAGACATCTCACAGCTGCACTAGATTCTTTGAAAATATTTAACCTTCATGTATATATGCTTGGTAAGAATTTAATGATATTAACATGTGTTTTTTTAAATTTTATTATTATACTGAGTAGGCACCAATCCTTATATTCATTAAATTGAAATTGTTGTTAGAAACGAGAACCTATCAACTGTAAAAACCTATCAATTGAAAATGAATCACTGAAAACCTGCCAACTATCAACTGCAAAATTGTCAATTGAAAAGCTGTCAATTCAAGCTACTATTCAGAGCTGTACGTCATCCTGCAGCCAATCATGCCTAGTCAAAGGCAGCTTGACTTCTATGGCGTAATACTCCTATTTCATAGTGTGCTACCTTAGTGGTAGCAAGTCTTATGCTGCATATGATTGCAATAACCAAAAGCACTCTCATAGCAACATTGACAACATGTGCGTTCCATCTGTCTAATGCATAAAACGACGGGCAACAGTGGATACATCTGCTAATTACTATTAAAATGTATAAGAATATAATAACGGTCACATAATTTATTTCATCCAATGACATTCTTGAAATTTGTCAACAGGTGAGAAGATGGTTGACTTTCAATGTGAATGTGCTGAAGACGATAGCTATCTTCTACATCTACTCACAGATAGTATTGGCAAGAATTTAAGATGTTGTAGAGCTTAATGCTGAGGACACTGCTGCTGTTGTACTGGCTGCCTATACAGCACATCACACTGATGGCATTCTTGCTATGAAGCATAAGAAAGAACCGACTAATCACCGAAGTCTTTGCCTAAAGGACATAGCTCAAATTCTGATCTCCTTTCACACTCACAGCGAGTCAAGATATAATATCTACCCATTTTCATATATGGAAAGTAGACTGACTATGATAAGGGTGAAAGCACTGAAGTTCGTGCTCTACTAGCTAAGGTTGAGAAGATACTCCCAGTAGCACAAGTGGTTTTAGAAAAAGTAGCACTATCACAATCAGCTTCATTTACCATAACAAGGTTAGCAAGTCCCTGTTAGCAGCACGAGCTCTGAAATGGAGTAAGATGAAGAGGAAGTCCACACCAAGAATGCCACCTGATCAAAATTCCCATGACATGCACACATACTGAGTAAATTGCCAAGACTATGTTTTCCTGAAGAGCCCCAATAAAATAATCCTTTTTATCAGGTATTTTGAAAGAAGAAAACAGTCTAGGGAAAAAGTGGGAGGAAGAAAAAAAAGGGAGGGAGGGAAAGGAAGAAGTTTTCTAGCAGTAAAGAAAAGGCTAATCCAGGGATTAAAAAAAAATCTGAATATAGTTCCTTTTATCAGGTATTAGGAGAAAAAAAGAAGGGGGAAAAAAGGATAGAAAGAGGGGAGAAGGAAAAAATGGAGAAATATAAGAAAGAGAAAAAAAGAAAGGAAGAAAGGGGGAAAAAAAGTACAGTCCTGGAATTGTACAACTGACTTTCTGTTTGGGAGTGTGTGCCTTAACGACTTGGTCATGGTGTCCTAGGCTATTTTTGCATGGAAATTTTGATTCCCTTTTTTTCACCATCAGGGGTGCCACTTTGGGAGAAAAAAATTTTTTTTAGTGATAAATCTAAGTTGGGTCGCCAACATCATCCCCAAAAGTTTGGGGATCATCTGACTAAAATTCTGGGAGAAATTTGCATCCAGACAACGTTCCCTGTCCTCAAAAATTCAATAATTCTAAACTAGAGAGAGAAAAACAGAAAACAAAGACTTGAAGCAAACATAGCACATGAAAGTGATGAAGGTGCAGGCTAAAAAGATAACCACCACACAGAAGAAAACAAACAAGTAAAAAAATTTTAAAAGGCTGAGGGGCCTCATGAATATGTACTACTATAAATGCAGGATACAGAGACCCTAGTTAAAATAAGTGTGGATGACCTGTGGCTTTTGAAGCTCGGTATAATATCAATCACTCCTTTGCCTACATTACAGTCCCACAGACTGGAGCAGGGAATGGCACAAAGCTAGAGCTCATACTGAACTAGTTGTGTACATAGAAGCATTGGCAGGAGAAGAATCATATCTTATTAAGCTATATCACCTCCATCAATTGTATGAATACATATAAATTATTTTGAAGATACCACTTCAAATAAACTCCCTAATAAGACATACTTTGCAAAACCATTCTGAAGTAGGAGTACAGGAACAGTCAGATGTTAAGAGTACCTCCAAAAGGCATGGCATGCAGTACATATTGCTATGTACAATACTTTACAGTTTACAATAATGCACACTTATCTGAACTTAGTTTAGCTTGGCTAATGCAAATTTATTTCACAAACAAAAAAAAGAAGAAAAATAAATACTTCGTTGTTTACCAAGTTCAGATGATCTGAGCTTTGGAAAAAATGTCAAAACTAAATATATTCTGTGAATAAGAGTGTCGGTGGTATGAAATGTACATAGAAAATATTTTTGACACCCTTTATTCCGTCATGAAAGGATCATCTTAAAAACTTCCCAAACAGGAGAAGATTCAGCTTCCAGAAAGTAGCTCCATGCAGAATTTATTATTGCCAAAAGGATATATGCCAATTCATTTCTAGAAGTAAGCTGTGGTGATGGAGGTGTGGAGACCTATACTTGCATCCATAGTTCAGTGCATTATGGTCAGTGCATCATGGTCAGTCTATCAAGGTGGTTTATCCCCGCAGCTGCAAGCAAAGTGTCCCTCCATGCACCATTTACAAAACATGGAATAAACTAACATACAGAGAAATGCATTGGGTTCCTTCTGTTTAGCAGCTCAACAACTATCCAATGTTTATCTGAGAGTCCACAGGCATCAGCCACCTACTGATTACGAGATGGTTCAGCTAGTGGAGCACACTGTAATTAACAATCTTGTGATGATGCTGAAAAAAAAGAAAACCTCCAATCACTGCTAGTCACAGAGACACTACAGATATGCTCATGAAATAATTCAGCGGTGACATCGGCAGAAAGAGGACACTTTGCAGCTCACTTATGGTCCTTCAAGGAGTGACAGAATGGCATGCAAGAAGAAACATGACTAGATGAAGCATAAGAGTCTTATCATTTTGTAACAGTACAGACAAACACACGGTAGATATTATATCTTGACTCTACATGACCCAGTTGTTATAAATTATTGGTTTTGCACTATACAGTATGTCTCTAAGTATGCAAGGGAGTACACACGCACAACAGCACATTTGCAGGGGACAGAAGCGATTCTTAAAAATGATTTAACTAATGATATATCATGGTAAAATAAAGTATTGCTTTCATGATTATACTCATGCCCTTTTGTATCTAAAGTTCCCCCTAATTGAACCAGGGTGGATCCCAATGGGTCATGAGTACCTACCTACTCCACTGCGTGCGTGTGTACGTGAGTAGGTTTTGCAAGCAAGTATACATTTGCTATTTTGTATGTGTATTGATAGTTATATTTTACTTTTAGTGGTTTTACGTGCTGTCATGTCACACGCAGTTCTGACTTGTATCATATCCAACTCCAAATCCCCAAAAATTTGGTCAAAATTCTATTATGGAGCATGTTTGCTATCTAATTGTTATCAGTTCCAGCCTTCACAGGACAAGAATATACACTAGATAGCGAGAACCCTGTTGTTTTTTCTTTAGCTAAACGGACAGTTAGTAATGTTGTGTTGTCCCTGACAATCACTCTTAGAGCTTGGCTCTCTGCAACAGTGCTGACTGAAATTGGAGCATTGAAAGCTAAGCAGATATTCACTCACTTCCAGCATCTGTGTGCTGACAATGCAAAATGTTACCATTCAAATACATTTGTTTGATGTTTGTGCCAGATGTTCTCTGGCTTGTACAAACAGCAAATATGGCATTTAAATTAAGAAGAGCCCTACTCTCATCACAAAACGAGACTAAATCACATTATACCAGCTGGCCTGGCGTAATAAATGAGTATAATTTAAAGATTGTACTCCTAGAACAGAAATAACCCAGTCAGGCATAGAACATAAATATTTAAGCATTAATTGAAGATCTCCCTGCAAAAGCAAGAAAGAGTAGTTTGTAGTGTGTGTGTGTGGTGCAATGTGTGTGTGGTGCAATGTGTGTGTGGTGCGATGTGTGTGTGTGTGTGTGTGGTGCAATGTGTGTGTGGTGCAATGTGTGTGTGGTGCAATGTGTGTGTGGTGCGATGTGTGTGTGGTGCAATGTGTGTGTGAGTGAGTAAGTAGTGTGTGCTGCAATGAGTGTGTGTGTGGTGTGTGTGGTGTGTGAGTGAGTAGTGTGTGTGTGGTGCGGTGTGTGTGGTGCGGTGTGTGTGTGTGTGTGTGTGTGTGTGTACTAGATAGATGTAGCAATTTAGAGATGAGGCTGAAACGGAATCATCGGCAGCATCAACCCAGTTACCCCTTATTTCACTAGATTATCTATTAATTCTACCTGCCAACAATAGCGGCAAAGAAATCAAAGTAGCAAAATGACTCAGTGATATTACACTATAAATAAGGTTACCATTGGCAACACAGCTATGAATATCATACCTCCATCTGGTGTATTTTGGCCACTAAATCTCCTTTGCTGACATGGCTCAAATTTTCTTCCTAATGTTGACACACACACACACACACACACACACACACACACACACACACACACACACACACACACACACACACACACCACAGAGAGAAAGAGAGAGAAAGGAAGAAATGGCAACACTTATTTCACATAAAATGAGGTATTTTATCATCAAGGATATGTCACAATATATTCCACCCAACCAACCAAAATAAATTATTTAAAAAAATAGTCCCATTAGCACTATTTTATAGTCCTCAGTGTGCAGTAACATCCAATTACTGTAGTAGTTGTTGACTCATGTTAACTTTCATTATAATAAGCTGTAAAATGCCATCACAATAAGCAGTAATAATTAACTATTATTGTTATCATAAGGCCCACGTTCAGCATAATGGACATGCACCAGCACAGCATGAGACACACAAACAGAGAATGTGCATGCAAGCACAAGGTGAGCATGCCCTCTCAGCATGCAAGCTGGGGAATAAACTCCCAGCATGCACGCATACACACAGTGGGCAGCACATGGCGGGCATGCACTTTGTCAGCCGCAGTTCCAAAAACATGGTTATGTGGTGTCTTAAAGAATGTCCTCTGTACCACTTTGGATCAGCCTCAACAAATTTAGCTCATTAGTGGGTTAGTGGGACTCCACAGTAGGTCAACATTAGCCAACAAAGTCAACTCTGGCTGGCAAAGCAAACACTGCACCAGTCCAGTAATTAAAGATAATCAAATACAATAGCTCATTTCATATCTGATGCATATTCAACATGTATCGAAGGAAGGAAATCATCATTAGTTCTCTCAATTAAGAGCAACTTGAAATCAAGAGGCTCTTTTCCATTCCTTATGATTACACAGTTGAGTATATTTGATCTAATTGGTATGCAATGTTGAGCTAAACTAGAGCTAGGACTAATGCTAAAGTTAATGCTAGGACTTAAGTTAGAGTCAGGTTAAGCCTACAACCAAATTAAGGATTACACAGGCAAGACTAGGGCTATGGCTAGAGTTAGGGTTAAGACAAGGTTAGGTCTGTAGATCTACAGCTCCTATAGGTCAGGGTGGTGAGACAGGATGCGGAGCCAGCCAGCCAGCCAGCCAGCCAGCCACTCAGTTATCAAGAGCAGCTTCACCCAACACATGTACATGTGCCTTCTACTGTAATCACATATGAAAACTTCAACATCTGAAAGTGGGTGAAAATAGTCAATACTAAGAATCCTTCTACTTATGTGCCCTAGTTTTGGTATGCCATGCAAAAGTCGAGGCAGAAGGTGCTATAATTGCACATATGATCAGATCCTGGTTCATATAGAATTTCAGCACTGCAGGATATGGGCATAACTAATCACACACACACACACACACACACACACACACACACACACACACACACACACACACACACACACACACACACACACACACACACACACACACACACACACACACACACACACACACACACACACACACACACACACACACACACACACACACACACAAGTCTAGCAGTGAGACTGTTACCACTGACTGACTGACCGACCTCATACTAGGCTTGCCAGATTTTTTTGGTGGAAAATATGCCAAGTTTTGTAAAAAAATTAGCGAAGTTGGTTTTTAAAAAGCTGAACCTCTCCCAACCACATGATTTCAGAGGCAGCAAGTGGTTGCATAGGGGACTAGTAAAAACCAATTATTTATCTATAAGTATGTAATTCTTGATATACCTTTGCCCACTGTGGAAATGATGAAATTGGTGTAAAGAAAGAAGCCATAATTTATTTAATTTTTCAGTAAAAATTCTTTTTCATTGCATGACTACGCTAGGAATAGTGTCAGGAATAGTGTCTGTATTAGTGTCAGTATTAGTGTCAGTATTAGTGTCAGTATTAGTGTCAGTTTAATCGGAGTCTTTTCTAACAGCCATGTCAGATCCACAAACTGCAGTGTTTAACCTAAGGGTATTTTCTCTGTCATTCAGGCTTAATCTTCTCAATTCCCCATAATGATTTCTCTACTATATTTTTTATTGGTGGCTTAGAACTCATTTAACTTTATTGAAATTTTAACACTTGGCTTACTAATCAGACTAGCACTTATAAAAGTTTTTACAATTATGGTAAAGGGATATTTCATAGAGAGTTTTTGGTGCTCTCTGCAATCACAGTTCATAAAAATATCTATCTATCTATCTATCTATCTATCTATATATATATATATTAGAAGACCTACCTATGCAACTATGTTCGTCCGTTTTTCAAATCCCTCTGTTAGATTTTGACCAAACTTTTAGGGATGGAGGAGACCCACCCTGAGATAGTTTTATGCCAGGTGGCATGTCTGGAAAAATACAGAATTTGTCTGTCTGTCTGTCCGTCTGTTTGTACCATCATTCCGGCCAAACCGGTACGTGGAATTCTCTGAAACTCGGCATAATGATAGGTTTTGACCCAACTTAAAACATGGGCTAAAAATTTCAGAAAATGGTTACCATTGTAACAAGAAAAAAACCAAAAATGGTATTTTTGCCAGAAAAACAATTGGAGCTAGAAATCTAAAACTTGGTATGAATATACAACTTCACTCTGGGAGTAACATGGGTGTGTCCCACCTGGCCACACCTCTTCCTTTCTCTGTGTAAGGCTATTAATGCCAAAAATGGTATTTCAGCAAAATCACTTGAACCTAGGGAGTTAAACCAATGAACCCATATATATATTTAGAATCAATATAATCTGAGGAATGTTTTAAGTACATTTATATGACCACACCCACTTCTGTTTTCTCGTCAGGCCCAAAAGAGGACAAAAATGTTACTTTGGCCAAACAAACCCTTGGGGCGACAGATTTGATATATGGTTTGTATACTCAACTTTGACTATGTTTAATGTTGAAATTGGCCGGGCAACACTGGGTATATGCTGCTAGTATATATATATATATATATATATATAACAAATAGCTATTGATACTTGCAGTTCCATGGAAATGTATGGCAGTTATTATTGATATCAGTATCTGTCCTCTTTCATTAATCTTATCATAGTGGTATTCATTTTGTCAAAGGGAATAAATATAAGAAGATAAGAGATTAATTTGGGGGGAAAACACACAAAGATAAGCTAAAAAAGGAAATAGACAATACAGAAAATTTTGCAAGCCAAACTAATTAAAAAAAAACAAACGAAAAAGAACCAAAAATAAATAGTAATTTTGCATGCAAAACTAATTGAAAAGTCAAAAATAAGCCAAGTAGAAATTTTATAAAAAAAAAAAAAAAAAAAAAAAAAAAAAAAAAAAAAAAAAAAAAAAAAGGCAAAATTTGACCAAAAAAAGAAGAGCAAAATATAACTAAAAACAAAAAGGCAACCCTGCCTCATACCTTTATACTACCTCCTACTATATAGTTAGGTGCAGACATTATTATTATGCTGGACTATGGTTCTCTAGCAAAGTGCCCTCCTAGGAACTGAGAAGTCTGAGGGGTTGGAAAAGAGAAAAGGAAAGTTTTTGGGCATAGTTTTGCTGACCTCACTTTTTAAATTTCATTTTTAGTGCGTTTACATATTGTGGTTTGTAGTACTCCTAATGCAGCTTGGTGTTGACTGGTATATTAAACTTGCCTAAAAACCATCTTATGGTATGTGGGACTCCCATAAATCCCCAAAATTTGAGCCCTGAAGGCAAAGAGATAGCTTTTTTAATATCAGAATCATTAAAAAAAATTAAATAGCCCTGGGCTAAGATCATGTGACAATTAATCAACACATAATTGATAGATGTTGAGCCAACACACACAGCAACTCCCCCTAATCATCGACACTGATAAAATTACAGATTCATATTCAAAGCAACTATAACTCTTAATAATACTCTAATTGAGCAGCCCTTAAAAAGACTTCCTTGAATGGCCCTTAAAAACATTTGCCATGAGAAGATGATGTCCCTGCTCAGGATCTTTTCTTCTCCTTCCATCCTTGCATGTTCATTGGCAAGATATTGTCCGTAGTTAGCTTGTCTGTAATGCAGAGAAGACTTGAACACCCACAGATGCAAAATTGAGACTACAGCCCAGCAGGTGTTGCTCTAGTCAGGGACTACACTGCCACAGGAATGCTCTCTACTCACACCTCAATGTGGAATAGGTTGCTGTCTTGAGTGGTGAAACACCAATCAGCTTCTACCCCACCCCTTACAGTTCTCCCTCACACTTCTCTCGGTTGTTGAGCTGTTGTCACTGGATGGAAATTTAAACTCAATTCTCCATTCATTAAGAGATCCTCCCGAATCCTTGTACCAATAATGATATCCTTAGCAAGTGGAAAGTGGTACCATATTAGATTTCTGGCATCCTTTTGTTCTTAATCCTTTTTCAAATTAATTAACTAATCAAATTATTTATTTATTATTTTAAAAAATATATTGGGGGGGGGGGGGGGGGGGGTTAGTATAGCTGGTGTACTCGTACAAGGAAGTGAAAAAGCATATTTCAGTATGTCAGAACCAAGTATAGGATGAAATACCTGGCCTTCAGTAGGGATGAGAGCTGAGATACTAGTTACAGAGTTGGTGCCACTATCATACTAGTATAACAAATAGAGATATCCGCTAGTGTTAGTCTGATATTTTCTCCCACGAACTAGATCTGATCAAGCTAATATCTTATAGAGTGAATAGATGTGGTCATGTGCATGCCTCCATACTGTAAAAATATTTTGTTAACTTTAAAAATTAAAAAAAAAAGTTAAATGGTTTATGCTTCAAGTCATTGTTGGCATACCCACACATTAACTTCTACTTGCACTCGACTTGATCACTGGGGATGTCTCAGAACACAAAATTTCACTACACACACAAAAATTACCACAAATTAGAATCCTTTTATATGTTGTATACAACAAATGCCAAAGAACAAAGATGAATATCGCTTCATGACAATTTCCTTCTTCCCTGATACAAGAAAAAAAAATTTTTTAATGCAAAAAAAGGAAGAGAAATCATTTCAGACAAAGATGATGATGGAGCATCTCACAAGTCAGTCAACAACATTTAAGCAACTAACACACAAAATACTCATTAATCCGCAGCCACACCTTGCTAATGTCTTTGCATTTTCATTATCCTTTTTTTGCCGAATTGCTCAGGAGCTTTCGCTAGTTTTCACAATAAATATAGAAGGTAATGATGGCTCAACTATTTGGGTCATGCCAGTTTATCCAGGGGGGAAAATTGAAATAATAATAGAACAAGAGTCTTAAGTAAAAGAGGTGGTGTGTAAAAGATGAAGATCTTATACAGCCATGCTGCCAACAATATCATAGAGTTTCTTGTATTTACAGATGGTGAGGCAGCCATGGTTATGGAGGCTGGAGGAGCTTCAACAGGATGGAAGCCACCGTGGTGGTGGGTGGCTTCAACAGGAGAGACTCCCACCTGACGTTCAGAAACCAAAAAACATAGCCGGTGGTCAAAACAAGGGTCTACTGATTCCAAATCAAAGTAAAAGTGGCTGGGCTGAAATTAGAGACTTAATTCGCTCATGTCACCATATCAGGGAACACCCACAACAACAAAAGCCATGTTGAAGAGGTCACACATTGGAGACAACTTAATATATAAATTATAGATAGCTGAAACATTTTACTTCAAATTAATTAATGCCACATGTGAATTTTAACCAGATAAAACATTACCAGCCACCATAAGTTAGAATCAACCAATGCAGCTCCGAGCATACCAGCAGCTGCAAAATAATGGGAGAGTACATCCTTGACTAATTCAACTTCTACTGATCTGGCATGCTAATCATAACGTTTAGGACTTCCCTACCAAAAGGGGAGATCAAAATCACAATGTCAGCTTGACATACACTAATGAAATGGAAGATATTCACAATAATCAGACTTTAGTGGTTTATTTATAGTGTGCTCTATCACTGTAGCATCAATGACAGACCCACTAAGATAGGCCATCATGACATCACACCAACAAAGCAAGGAAAGTCAAACAGTCAAAAACGGTTCACTTTCACGAGGTGATATGTACACAAAAAAAACACATGTTCTTGTTCTGATATTTTCAATCAATTGTTTATTTGTCAATTTTATTGCCATGGTAACTAACATCACTATATAATTACTACCATATCCATATCAACCAGCTATCCTGTGTAGACATTTAGTTGGGTCTACAAAAGACCATGATTAGAGGTGATAAGGAGGGTTCTCCTCTAACATGAAGGGCTCCCAGCTGAGTCAGTGGACGTTGAAGAGAGAGAAAGATAGTACTTGAAGGTACACAGTGCATAAACAATAGCTGCAATAGCTGCAATAGCAGCTGCAGCTCCTAGAAAAAGGTAGAGATTCTCTCGTATTTTCCTAACTCATAAGGTCAAACCTCTGACTACTTGGCCTCAGATGACTAGTGTTGAACTTGGCAGATTTATCGCATTTGGTGGTGATTGAGAGGACAACAGTATTTCAGAATGGTATGTGAATAGCCTTAAAAATAAATAAATTAAAAAAAGTAATTAAGAACTAATAAATATTAAAAAAAAAAAACCCTATTCTTGACTAATCCTGGCTTCCCACTTCCTCATCGATCACACATTTTTTGTTGAAAACATTCTCACTTCTCCTTTCTGACATGATCCTTTGCACATATACAAGAGCTTCAAGGACTTGACCAGTGCAGTTGTATTCCTCCCACAAGCTTGGGCATTGTTTCTAATCTGTTCCTCGTGTTCATTTTACAGGCCTTGAGCAGAGCCATGCTTCACCAGGACAGCTCCACCAGTTAAGGGACTGTTACTTGAGTACTTGCCAAAATTTCATCAATATTATTATTACTATTATTAATTAATCTTTTTAAAATGATTGTTCTATGAACGTATTAGCTATTTCCAAAATTTTAAGATATTGGAAGCTCCATCTTAAAGTAAAAATTGACTTTATCCCTAAGAATTTAAATGTTTACTAATTACCTCCAATTTATATTCTGACATTGAATTTTTTAAAAGTTTTTCCAGGTACCTTTTAGCTATTCTAAAATTTTAGAGGCATCAAGTTCTCCATTTTAAAGTAATGGCAGATTCTTAAGCCATGTCCACACTGCACAATAAAACTGGTTTCACTTGTGCCTGGAATAGGTTTCACACGTCCACTACACCCGGTTTCATCCCAATGGGTTCCACCCATTTTCACCTGAAACCTTCAGAAGGGTAGGCTTCAAGCGGCTCAGACTTATTGAACATACCTGTGGCTTTATTTCTGATGTTCACTATTAGGGGTTTAGCTACTAACAGCTCTCTCCCCATCTCTACCCTCCCTTTGTGCGATGACATCACCGAGGGAAAAAGACAGAACAATATAGCACACCAGAATATAAAATACCCCGCTTCTATACGTGGTAGAGGAAAACTAATTAATCTGTCCAGCCAATTATTCAGCCCATGCAGGTGATGTGGAGAAGGTTCAGCACTATGCTAGTGTGGACGAAAGAAAACGTTTGGAACTGGGTGTTGCTGGACACCCCTCTGTGGTGTGGACAGGGCTATAAAAGTATATCTAGCTTGGATTCCAGTGGTGTCTTGTTGTGGTAATTATAAGTGGGAGACCTTTGAGTTTCCTGTAGTTTGGTCAGTTTAAATGCCAATAAACGCAAAACACCTAATCAGCTGCTAATTATGCCCATACAGCTGGGAACAAGTGCTTCAGGCATCTGCAAACTAATTATAATGAGCTATTGCTGATAAGATGGGACCTGAAGTCTCAAAATGAACCAGCTATGTGGATTTGGGTGACTGGCTCAAGCTGATATGCTTATTGAGATTGAGACATTTGGCATACAAGCACAGAGAAAATGGGGGAGGGGAGTTATAGATATTTGATATATAATATTTGTAATTTCACCAACACCCTACCCCACCACCCTCAACCTTCACAGCTGTTAGGGCCATAGTGAGCAGTAGGGTTGGTAGGGCTATGCGAAAAAGGGTCAAAAAAGTGAGTCAGAAAGTGGTAGAGCCATGACCCTACCACTTCCATCAATACCAAGCCTGACAGTAAGGAGGACTTACAAGCTGACACAGTTTTAGTATCGAAGATTAGGCCTCTTTCTGCTGTGGGTTATAATGACCCGTTAGTTAAGAGTGTTTTTGCTAGCGAGTAACGAATACAAGTTACCAAGGGGATAACAGCGTAATTTCGTTTGAGAGTTCTTATTGATGGCGGAGTTTGCGACCTCGATGTTGAATTGCGATGTCCTGGAGGTGCAGCCGCTTCCAAGGGTTGGACTGTTCGTCTATTTTTAATCGTACATGATTTGAGTTCAGATCGGCGTGAGCTAGGTCGGTTTTTATCTACAATTTTGATTGGAAACATAAGATAGAACTACACTTTAGTACGAAAGGATTGAGTGGGATAGATCCGCTGGTGAACCAATTATTTAGGCTAAAAGTAATTGTTGGTTAGCTACGATAGTATTAATCAGAGGGTGTGAGCTCTAATTTTAATACCTGAAGGCATCTTAAGGTAGAAGTAAAGTATCCTTATCTGTTTCTTAAGATCGTTTGATAAGAAGACGTCGTTATAGGGTTGATGTTTCAAATGATTTCTGGCATAAGATTCCTAAAATTAACCTACTAATTTATTGATACGGCCTCTATCTAGATAAGGGTGTTAGTCAGATGATCGGGCTGGGTTATTCTTATTTATCCTCTTTTATCTGTATGCCTTATGGGATAGATCAGTCTCATTTTGGTGTTAAAGTAGTCGGGTATGTACGGGTTTACCTTTTCTTCTTGGGCCAGGAATTGGAGTCGTTCTCATTTTCTAATTAAAAATCGGGCTTGACTTTTCTGTCTTTTATAGGGTGGGGGGGTCGAATAGATGACTGGATTAGTGACCTAATGCATTGATAGCTTAGGAAACGATAGTGCCATGTGGGCTGCATTAATGAAAGATACAGAAATTACTTTAATCGCCTTAAATGAGGCGGGGGACCTATATGGCTCTCAAAAAGTGGTATTAGGTTTAAATATAGAGCTGATTAAGGCTATTTATGGGTTAAATTATTATGATTATTACTGATTAGCTACTACTGCGGTTATTTGTGTCGGATACTGCCTCAGTACAGATTAAAGAATTGAGCGCAATTATAAATCCGGCTGTTCTTTAACTTTTTTCTGTCTTTTAATAAGAAAACTTGGCTTATATATAGAGACGTAGATAGGGGCCTAAATTATGTGAAGACTGGTAGCTTAAAGGTAAAGCATATTGCTCATAACAATAGAGAAGTTGTTTCGATTACAACTCGGTCTAATTATTGGTGAGTCCATCTATTTTAAGAAGAAGACACCCAATTTCCCTATGGATGGTATTTGAATTAGGAGCCAGAATGGTTTTCTATTCCCAAGGCCTTATATTGGCGGAAACAGTCTTCTTTCTTATGGTGGGGTTTTCCTTTCTGTCCTAAGTTCAATTACAGACTTAAAGTGTAAAAGATGTGGTTATGGTTTGATTCAAATAGCTCAATTGGTAGAGCGAAACAATGAAAATGTTGGGCTATGGGTTCAATCCCCATTTTGAATGAAGGACTTAAAGAAGAAAGGAATTGAAGGTGGTAGCTCACAGTCTTATTTATTAATTCTTTAACTTGATTTATGGTATTTATGTTCCAATCAATATTACCTTTAATAGGGATGTTGGCTATTTTAATAATTCCTCAAGATGAAATAAGGCGTTTGTGTCAAGTAGGTTTAGAGTGGTCTGTCTTTTCATTAACCGGTCCTCTTATTTTATGATCTTATTTTGATGGGGAGGTACAATTTAAAGTGGGAAACCGATTTGAATGAATCTATAGTGTAGAGCCGGGGTTTGGTTTATTTTTCAAGGGACTTAAATCGTAGGGAGTTAACCAATTTATGGCCCTTGGTAATCTTAATAGTTTTCATCGGGGTCTTTCCTTTTTTGGTGATAGAGGTGGTAAAGGGGGCCCTTCTATTTCAAGAAGGAGAGTACCTTTTCCAATAAGTTAAGGATGAGGTCTTCTCTTATTTTACCTTATCGATTGGGTTTTCCCTCTCTTTCTTCTGACTCGAAGGTGTATTTGATTATTTATGTGAGGGTGGGGAAATGGAAATGATTCTGGAGTCGGGGCTATCTAAGTCTTCTGGTTTTGGGTGATAATTTCTGAGGTCTTCACTTAGATGGATTGGGGTATTAGTTTTTGGTGAGGCAAGCGGGTGGGGTTATGGATTCCTTGGCTCTTTCCCTTATAAGGCCTCCTTTTAGATAAGGATTTCATAGATTCAGGCAGAGATACTCATTTCCGGGGATTGGCGATTTACCCAAGAAGTCTGTATGGTTCCCATAAAATAGAGATAAGTATGAAAGAGATAATTAGGATTCTTGTCGATCCAATCTAGGGTTTTTGGTGGGTCTGTCATACGGGAATATGGTAAGGATGGGATGGATAATTATTGGTTTGGGCCTCTTCTTTATGATTAGTGGATGGAGATGATCGCCAAATGGGCTGGAAAGTGAAGAGACCCTTTCTTTGATTAAGGGGGTATAATTTCCATCGGATGATTTATCGGTTCTTTGACCTTGATTCAACTTCTTTTAAGATTATCCAATGTCTTATTTTATTTATGTAAGGTTAAGATTGGGCCAATATTCTTCTAATCCTTATTTACCAAATTTATCTTAGTGGCCTCTATTTCCCAGTCTTAAGTAGATAAGTGTCCATAAGTTGATTAGGGGGATGCCACCTCCACAATTCTATTCGATCATTTCTGGGATTCTTTATTAGGAGGGGCCATGCCCGAGGATAATTTTGGTGATTCCTTTAATGTCGTAATTGGATAAATAAGGGAAAACTTACAGGTACATACCAATGAAGGCCTTCATCTCTGCCTTATAATTTTATTCGGGGCCGATTCCACCTTCAGCTTTTGAGTCGTTAATAATGGAGGCTGATTATTCAGGATCCTCAACCCGTACGAGGATAACCATAAAGTTTTATTTAATGGTAAAATAGGGTCCTTACACGACTCACTTTTTGACCCTTTTCACAACATAGGAAATTAAGGGAGATGGACTAATTATCTTAATTTTAAATGATTCTTTTATATGTGGACTGTTTTACACACCCTGCAGTACTGTGGCATAGTATAGTGATCTGATCCAAGCATATCTTCATATCATACTGTGTGCAAGCTGAGTACACCAGTTAGGCCACAGCAGTTTAATTTTCTGTTTCTGATTTTTTTTAAATTATGAATACAGCTGCTCCGTCTACTGTGACCTTTTAAGTATGGCTACTTGTTAGTTTCTGTTTGTTTGTTGTTTTTTTGTTTAGTAATCTGCCAGAATTATACAACCATCTCAATTCACATTTCCAAGGCTCTCCTTTGGTAAAGACGAAATAGTATGGAGGAGTCTCTACACCCCATTGTATTGACTGAAAATTTCTGTACAGTGACAAATGAGACCCTTAACCTCCTTCACTATCACACCTGTGTGTCTGCCTTCAAGATATAAAAACAAAACCAAAAAATAAATAAAAGAAAAGAGTGAGTTTTCCAGTGCAGAATCAGTAAATTTAAGTGAACCTATTATTCTATTTTTATTCGAATACATAGGTGTCTAAGGGATTCTGCCATTGGAAAATTGGTACAGTCCTTTTAATAAATATCAAGTAAGTTCTTGCAATCCTGAATTATCCATTAGCACTTTCCCCAAAACGACTCAAAATGTTTGTGAATGCTGGGATCACCTTATGAGGTGATGGAGATAAGGGAGATGAAAACTTCATGTAGTTATTATAAAGTGAAGATGAAAAACTTTCTTAATGTTGTCTAATATGATGGATTGGTTGAAAACAAGGAGAAAAGGTACACGTCTGCAGAAATACAGAATAGAATGAAAATAGCATTGGCCAGGAATGTGCAGGAGGAAATTGTTGTACGGATCAAACTGCTTGCACAACAGCAAAGAACAGGTTACATTAGAAATCAGAATGGTGACAGATGACATCACATTACATATGCTCATAAAGATCATATTGGCTTATTGAATAAAATTGATGCTGCTAGATGTTTGTTTGTGATCAGAACATAGACCAGTGTTTCAAACAGAAGGTGGAGCTCTGCCTCCCCCCCCCCTTACCCATCAAATGCTAAATGGCATATCGGATGCAACAGCAGCTTATACAATACATAGCACATAAAGTAGTTATAGTCTGCCACCTGTCAAACATCCACTAACATTCATGTCAGAGCACCCAGTCTTCAAAATTTTCCTTGGGGAGCATGCCCCCACACATCTCCAGGACACATGCCCCATGAAAATACTCTATGGGGGTTCTCACAAGGAAAAATTATATTTAGTTACTTTGAATAACTCAACTGGAGAACAAGCTAAGAACAATTAGTGTAACTTTGTGTAGCCATATTGCTTTTCCAGCATTATCAACTCACAAATATATATTACAACACACAAAGTATCTATGGCCCTACCACTTGAATTGTGCTTTTAAAGGACCTTGTGGCAATATTTGATATCATATGTATCAACATGGAAACATAGCCAAGAAAATGTATGCATGTCGCCTGTTTGAGTGTGCTCTATTAGTATTTATGATGGATTAGTATCTATTATGAAGTAACAGCAACCATTTTAAAATTTTGGGGCAGAATGTGTGGGTTTTTTTTAGCATCTAAATATTTTTGTCCTCATTTTTGGGAATTTGAAGATTTAATCTTATTGATTTGTCTGTGCCATATATATGATTCAACTGTGCTCACACCCAGTTAAGTGACTATCATATCAAACATAATGTGATACATACCAGAAGATGATATTAAATAACGAAGACTGCTTCAATGTACATAGAAATTAGTGGTTGTTATAAGTAGAAAAATGTGATGAGAAAAGTGTCAGACAATAATATTCAATTAACAAAATATCAATTACATAATACAGTCATTGGCAGAGACAAGTCATACACTAACAAAAATAGCACACAAATTTGATCGTATTCAACTAAAAGTAAGAATGGTATGTAAAAGTGAGAATAACAGGCCTACTTTGCCACAGCTCATGGATCACACACGCACGACACACACGCATGCATGCACGCATGACACACACAGCTACTGTCACAGAAAATAGGTAGAGGCAGGAGCTCCTCCATGTCAACTCATATATTAAATGGTGACTAACTCAGATTCTGTCTGTTTATCTTGCAAAGTATCCAGATACTTAGCAAGATAATTAATTAATCCATATGCAACACAATGCTAATTAAACTGGTGTCACTATGACGAGAAGAAAAAATCTTAAAATTAGAGGAAAGTTGATCACCAAGCATGGAGAAGTCTGCTGCTACTCTTACTCATGACTGTGACCAAAATATATATGCTAGTTAATATCTACTGTGTTTGCTCAACTAGTACCAATCCTTCTTTCCTTCACCTATTTTTATTCTGTCTTTTTTTCCTTCATCTGTTTTCTTTCCATCTTTTTTCCCTTCTACCAACTCTACCTTTTCCCTTTCCCTTCATCTTTTCCATTTAATCTTTCTTTGCATCTATTTTCCCCCTGTAACTTCTTTTTCCTTGTATCTATTTTTATTCATCTTTTTTCCTTCTACTCTTGTTTCCTTCTATTTTTTTTTTTATCATGAATTTGTAGGTCGTGGAGTCTAAATATTACTTTCTTGGAAATCTTATTCTTGCTTTTCTTATCAAACTTCCTCTGACCACCAGTGCTGAGATCCTCTCCTGGTCATGATAGAGTCTCCCCCCCCCCCCCCCCCGCCCCCTTTTTTATCCATGATTTAGTCAAAACACTAAATCCTAAGTGAGTGGGTTTTTGGCTGAAAATTTCCAGTCTTGTTCTCTTCCCTTCTTCCCTTCTATCTCTCTCATTCCATCTAATTTGCTTCCATATATCCTTTATCTCTTTTCCTTCTATTTATTTCCTTTTATCCCTTTTCTTTCTTTCTTGCATATTTTCTTTCCATCTTTTCCCCTTTCTACCTTCACCTTTTTTAATCCAATTCTATCTCTTTTTTCCTTTATCTTTCTCTTTCATTTCTTTTTCTTCCTTCTATCTTTTTCACTACTAAATTTCTCCCCTTCTATCATATTTTCTTGTCTTTCCTTCTATATTCCCCCTTTTATCATTTTTATCTTCTATATTTTCCTTCTAACTCTTTTTTCCTTCTATCCTTTCCCCCTTCTATCTTATTAACTTCTTTCTTTTCCCCTCCTATCCCTTTTCCATTTATGTTTTTCTCTACTTTCTATTTTACTTCTATATTTATTTCCTTTTACTTCTATATTTATTTCCTTTTACTTCCATATTTTTCTTCCATTATTTTCCCCTACTACCTTTATCTTTTTTCATCATCTTTTCCTATTCATCTTTTCCTGTTCATCTTTTCCTGTTCATCTTTTCTTTTTGCATCTATAGTTCTTCCTTTATCTTCTTTTCCCTTTTATCTTTCTTTTTTTCCTTCTACTATTGCTTTTTTCCATTTCTTCCCCACTTCTATATCTCTTTCATCTTATCTTTTTTGCTACTATGTTTTACTTTTATCTTTTTTCTTTCTATCCTTTTTCCCCCTTTTATCTTTTCTTTCTATTTTTTTCCCTTCATCTTTTCTTCCTTCTTTATTTCTTTCTATCTTTTCTCTTACCTTTATCTCAATTCTATTTCATTTTTCCATACATCTTTTTTCTTCTATCATTTCTATCCATCTCTTTCCTACTATATTCCCCCTTTTATCTTTTTTACTTCTATCATTTTCCCTTCTATCTCTTTTCCTTTTTCTTCCTTCCATCCCTTTTCTGACTAAATTAACTCCTTTATTCTTTTTCCTTCTAACTCTTTTTCTTTCTAATTTTTCCTTCTATAATCTCCCTTTAATCCTTTTATCTTTTCCCCACTCTACCTTTCTTCTATTATCTTTTTTCCTTCTAGTTTTCCCCTTTTATCTTTATTTTTTCGTCATCTTTTTCCTTTCATCTTGTTTTTTTGTCTATATTCTTCCCCTTTTTTCTCATTTTCCTTTCGATTTTGTCCCCTTATACTATCGGTTTTATCCTGTTACCCCTTTTTTCCATATATATATATATTAGGATATTATATATATTTTTTAATTTTGTCTTTTTTGCTTCTATTTTTTCTTTTTCTTTCCTTTTTTCTTGTATTTTCTTACTATCTTTTCCTATTCTACCTTATTCTATCTTTGTTTCCTTCTACCCATTTTTCTTCTATATTTTTCTCCTATTTCTTCCTATTGTATCCCTTTTATCATTTTCACCTTCTATGATTTCCCCTCCTATCCCTTTTTCTTCCATTTTTTCTTTCTATCTTTTCCCTTCTACCTTTCCCCGTCATCTTTCCTTTATCTTTCTATTCTATTATCTTTTTTCTTCTATTTTTCCCTTTACTACTTTTCCTTCAATATATATATATTTTTTTTTATTTCATCTTTTTTTCTTCTGTATTTTCTTTATTGTTTTCCCCCTTCTATCTTTTTTCTTTCTACCTTTTTAAAATTCTTCTTATTCTTCTATCTCTTTTCCTTTTATCCCCTTCCATTCTTTCCCTCTATCATTTTCCCTTCTATTCCTTTTTCATTTTTCCATTTATTTTCTTACTGAATTCCCCCTTTTATCTCTTTTCCTTTTATTTTTTCTTCTATATTCTCCCCTGTATCCTTCCTTCCTTTTATCTTCTTTTCCCCTTAGATCTTTCTTCTATTATCTTCCTTCCTTTCCAATCCATTTTCCTTCTATCTTGTTCCTTTTTCTTCCTTCTATAATTCCCCTCTTTTATGATTTTCCCATCCATACCTTTCCCTTATATATTTTTCTTTTTTTCCCCTTGTATCTCTTTTCCAACTAACTTTGTTTCCTTCTGTTTCTATGTATTTCCTTTCTACCTTTCTTCCCTTCTACCTTCTATCTTTTTTCGCCATCTTTTCTCTTTCATTTTTTTTTTTTGCCTTTATATTTTTCCTTCACCTTTTTTTCCCTTTTAATTTTTTTCCCTTCTAATGTCACTTCTATATTTTCCCCTTTTACTTCTTTTCCCTTCTATATATTTTCATTTTATCTTTTTTCTTCAATTTTTTCCTTTTATCCTTTGATCCCTTATTTCATTATTTTCTCCCCTTCTACCCTCATTTTCTTCTATATCTTTCCCAATCTCTTTTTTTTCGAATATTGTTGTTTATTTCTTTTCCTTTTTTTTTTTTAATCCTACCTTTCCTACTACATTCCCCCTTTTATCCTTTCACTTCTATTCTTCTATCTCTTTCCCTTCTATCTCTTTCCTTCTATCTCTTTCCTTCTATCTCTTTCCCTTCCATCTCTTTCCCTTCCATCTCTTTCCCTTCCATCTCTTTCCCTTCCATCTCTTTCCTTCTATCTCTGCCTTTTTCTTCCTTCATCTATTTTCTTAATAAACTTCTTCTCTTTTATCGTTTTTTGACTCAGGTTTAAATATCTGATCATTACTTTTATGCTTCTATTTCTCTGTCTGTCTGTCTGTCTGTCTGTCTGTCTGTCTGTCTGTCTGTCTGTCTGTCTGTCTGTCGGTCTGTCTGTCTGTCTGTCTGTCTGTCTGTCTGTCTGTCTGTCTGTCTATGGTTCACGACAAACACCCATTTTAAAAATGGTGAATAAATAAACAACCAAAAAAGTTTCAACACTTAGCACCAAGAAAGATAAAGGAGGAACTATGAAAACCACTATTTTATCATCATAGAATAATTACCATGACATTATTATCATGAAATAATTACTGTGGAATAATTAACATGGAGTAATTATTGTGGAATAATTGGAATAGTTACATTGGTGGTGCCATAAAGTAGCAGTAAAGGGTAACTTTGAACAAATTTCAGGGAGCCTGGGGTAAGCTAGCACCTAGCTCAATACATTCTTCTGAACAATGAAGTTTTTGAAAATTTAGCATAGAATATATATATATATATATATATATATATAAAAAAATTTTTTTTTGCAAATCATCCACTGCAAGCAAATATTGTGTAATCAGTTCTCTCTCTCAACTTTATAGAGTGATTGCTGATATTTCCTTTCCACATGATTGGAAGAATGTTGTCCTGTGTGTATGGCTATGGGTGTGGTTATTTGTTTGGCTACACCAACTGAATGTTGTTTTCACTGCCAAAACTGAATGTTACTTTCACAGAAGTAGTTATCAATTTTATCATGTTTGTTTGATAAATGAGATTAGTGTTAATAATCCCTGCATGTTACACTAAGCAACTAAACAAGCATATTACTACAGGAGGCCAGAGGTTGACTGAAAAACCACTTGCAGGGCAGAGTATTGCTACTCTATATAAAGTAATGAATTAAAAGTGTTTGAATTGTTCTGTTACTCCTCTAAACTATTGATCTGACTGTTGTTTACTTGGTGGTAATGTCAAATAATCCAAAACTTAAAACATATTTATTTGATTTATTGTTGAAATATTTTTTGGCATATTTTTCACATTTATTTAGACTAGATATGGTGAAGTAGTACAGATGTGATGAAATAATAAGACAGTAACCACGGAGGCTATAAGTTTAATGACCTTTTACCAAGTCAAATCAGATACATTCATTTTTAAGTGATTTTAAGTGGTACAATCATTGGAATTTCTGATAAAAATGGTAAAGCATCATCATTTTTATGACCTTAAAAATGGGTACAGCTCTCCTTCCTTCCTTCCTTTTCCCAATACAGTTGTGCATTGTCATTGTAGTTTTAGGGGTGTGGTTGTAGAGATATGGTTGTTATTTTTATGTTATTAAAAAAAAAAATTTTTCCCCCCCCCTTGTTTACAGATGTCCCCCCCCCCCCGTTTTGGTTATTGGTGCAGGCAATAGTTGCCAAGGATAAAGACAAGGTTAAGAGGACAAAATAAGAGAGTGCATATAGAAGACAAATAAAGCATAAATGTTAGAATGAACAGTGTCTGTGTGGTGTGTGTGGAGGGGTGTGTGTGGGGGTGTACATGTGTTGTGTGGGTGTGGTGACATGGTCGTGTTGTGCTCCCACAGGAATGGATTAACAAGAAGTTAGATTCAGATTGTGTCTGTGTGTGTTGTGTGTGTGCATGTGTTTTTGTGCAAGTGTATGTGTGTTTTGTGTGTGTGTGTGTGTGTGTGTGTGTGTGTGTGTGTGTGTGTGTGTGTGTGTGTGTGTGTGTGTGTGTGTGTGTGTGTGTGTGTGTGTGTGTGTGTGTGTGTGTGTGTGTGTGTGTGTGTGTGTGTGTGTGTTTTTGTGCGAGTGTATGTGTATGTTTTGTGTGTGTGTGTATGTTTTGTGTGTGTGTGTCTGTTTTGTGTGTGTGTGTGTGTGTTTTGTGTGTGTGTGTGTGTGTGTATATGTGTGTGTGTGTGTGTGTGTGTGTGTACATGTAGGTGTGTGTTGTGTTGTGTTGTGTGTGTGTGTGTTTTGTGCGAGTGTAATGTGTGTATTTACATGTGTGTGCATGTATGTGTGTGTGTGTGCATGTATGTGTGTGTGTGCATGTATGTGTGTGTGTACATATGCGTGCATGTTTGTGTGCGTGCGTGTGCATCAGTCAAAATTACATGCAAAAAAAAAAAAAAAAAAAAAAAAAAATTGGATGCTTCACAAATAGGAATATTAATTTTGAACCTTTTCAAACAGTCTTTTTTTCTTAACTCGGAAAATTGTCATAGATTAATCTAAGCCCCATTCTGGGCAATCAATTCAATCAACTTGAATAAACCTTTTACCAGGTCAGCCGAATATGGAGTGTGGCAAGAGTAACTGCTGACAGGGCACAATGTTCCTATGACCACAACTATTCCACCCTTATCGTCAGTCATGCCTTTACTAATACAACTCCAGTTACCATGGAGAGGAGAATGACAACACGCACGCACACGCACGCACACACACGCATGCACACACACTGCTAAATAGTGTAATCATTTGTTCTGCACTATTGGGACCAGCCCTGAAGTGCTCACCATCTCTCTGAGCTGCAGCAGGATGCAGTCCACAATGTCTGTTTGGTGCTGCAGCAACTCAGGAGCAAACTTCTCATTGATCCATGCCTGTGGGGCACAACACGACCATGTCACCACACCTACCACATACGAGCATACGCACACAATATTTCATGCTATGGGCAATTAACAGCCACATCAATGGACAGTTGTTAGTCTCTTCAAGCAAATTAATGTATTGGATTCCAATACATGCACACTCATGAGAACCAGTGCACAAAATAATTCTAAATCCACAAGGACAACCATTTCCAATTGATTGTTTGACATTGGAAAAAAGGGCAGGAAATCAATTCTTACTTTAGTAGAGGGGTTGCAAATATAATGATACAGGGTATTTTTATGGGGATCACATACTAGGAGGTCTGGTGAGGGGGGGGGGGGGAAAAATTTCATCTGGGGGAATTCCCAGGGCCACCCACCTTCTGTAAAATTGAAGTCAAACTACACCAGATGGTCACTCACAAATTATTTGTGTTTATGATAACTAGAGAAAAACCACCCTAGGGCGGGTTTTTCAGCCCACTTTTAATAGGCAGTAGTCACAAATATAGCTACTTTGAAGGCATATGTTGTAAATTTTTTAAACAGAAGTGGACATGTGATTAGGTCAATATGTATCGAGTTTGGTGGACTGTGATTTGCCTATGCTACATCACATTAAGAAACAGTGCTACACACAGAATCTTATTTTTTCAGGTTTTGGAACTTGAGATCCTAATTTTTAAAAATCTGTTCTTGCTATAAAAAAAAGCATCCTTGCTGTAGGATGTTACTTACTCTGGAGTGAGTTTTATTTGTATGGTGCAGGACACTGTTGCTTCACTTCCATAAAATTGAGCCAAGGCTTTAATTTCTTTTTTCTATAATGCCATATCAGAAAAGTGACTGTTCATGTTGGTGAGTAAACTATCAACAGAGACATGAAACTGAGATACAGACTGGAAAGACTGACTGTGCCGTGTATGGGGCTCTCCTCTTCTGACATTAATCTGATTGTCTCCAAGTTTCTTAACTTTAGACGTTACTTTCAACCACCAATCTGCTCCATCTTCCATGAGCAATTTCGGAGATAGCCTGCTGAAGTCAGCTGCTTGCCTCTGAATGAAGGAATTCAGCTTTTCTAGTAGGTCAAGTACCTTTGGCAATAGAACTATGCTAGCAACATCACAAAAGGAGCTAAGGATTAATGCAAGGTCATACTCTTCTGCATCTCCAGATGTGACATAGAGATATGGAAAGTGGTAATCAAAGCCAGTAACTCCTTACAAATAGCTCACAAGCAGCACTCATGAGATAGCCACCTGGTATCACTGGGTTTTACCACTTTCAGCTCTGGCATATTGAATACTGACTGAACTTCTTTGAGAGCTTCAGCTTTTTTCAGGGAATAATGGAATAATTTCATAAATTGGTTATAGTACCAAATAATTTCTTGATAGCAACTACTGACTCTGCTGCCTGGAGAGAAGCCGACTGAAGCCTGTGACATGTGCAATGGAATTAAACAGCACATGCAGAATGCACTCTCATTCTCTTGGCTACCTCATTGACATGTCCTGAGAAAACTGCCACTCCATCATAGCCTGGACCAACTCATTTTGTAATATCAAGATTTTTTTTTGTTTACAAAAGAAAGAAAGGTATCAGTGATTGTGGCAACGTCTGTTGCCTTGATGTGAAGGATCGTAAGAAAATGGTCTTCTGAATGTCCATTAACAATCCAACAAAAGCAGATAGACAATTTTTCCTGACAAGAAATGTCTTGGGACTCATCTGCTAAATAGAGAAGCAGGGACTTGATTGCAAGCCAAGTGTAAGTTTTCTGTCAAGCCATGTATCAAGACCTTCAAGTAACATGGATTCTTCTTGATATGCTGTTCGAGCAATACGTCACCATTAGCAATCTGTAACTCAATAACAATTGAGTACACAGTAAGAGTGTTGCAAGGACCAGCCTCCAACCAAAGAGACAGAGAAGCATCCAGACAACAAGCTTTCCTAATTAACAGCTCCATAAATTGTAATGACATTAGAGTGTGGGCTGGACCCTTAGATTAGTTATTGTTAGGCAACCATTTAATTTAATGTCATTACTTACGTCCATCGAATGTTAATCAGCTTTGTGTGTAGTCACTTATAATGTTGTTATGTGTTTGCATTCTTATTTTTGTGCCATCTTTGATGCGGCTCCACCCACCAGGAGTTTCTACTTAAGGGAGCTCCTGAGTGGGAGAGCCAGATTTTCCCTAATGTGCATTGAAGTGATATAGTTTAAAACCTATTAAACTTGAAGGTGGCTCAAACTCTACCTAGCACATAGGATTATCTCTGGTGGCAGCATAAAACTGAGGAAACAGAGGCTTAAAATCCTCTGGACCTCCACAAGTGTGGGATTCTTTTCTTAACCTAACTACAATGACCTCAACAACTTCAACAGTATCTCACAATTTTGCTTCTTTCTTTCTGCCAATTCTCTAGCAGCAGCTGAACAGTGTAGCTCCAGAATGGTATCCCCTCTCTCTGCTTGCTGAGCTATATTAGCAGTAGCTGCTGCATCCTCGTGACACTTGCACCAAGCGTGTGACTTGAGTAGCTCAGTAGCATGCTTCCAGTCTGTAAGGCCCCTGGTAATCCATGCTCCCCTTGATCCAGCACAAGGTTGCCCCCACTTCTGACACATTTTACAGAACATTCCTTTGCTGCTATCAGAGCAAAACACCCATGGATACTTTTTTCCCCATTCTCTTCTGTAGGAAAGGTGTGCTACATATGCTCTTCTTTTCTCACTGGCTGATGGCTTACACTTTTTGGCTCGAGGACAAGAAGACTTACGTGAAGAACTAGTAGCTACACTACCAGAGATATGCTGAGTCTCAGAGTCTGACTCTCTACACTCCTGAGGCAATGACAGCTCACTGGCACTTTTACTTGAAGAGAAAAACTTCCTGAGGTCCATGTCTTCCTAACACTCACAACACTGCCACATGTTCTAGAAATATGCCCTGCACTCTGACACCTAGAAGCACCTCCCCATGGCATATAAGTACACTTAGTTGTGGACTCATAATTGCTTAGCACATTCTCTATCAATGAAATTATGAGGTGTTCTCATGTAGGTCTCACAGATAAGCTCTGCTATCCCAATCTCATTTACCCCTTTAACCAGGCCTTGTTTCTACCGTACTAATGGTGGATTATCCAAGTGAATCCTTATTTTAAACTCTGATATAGGGTCTAAATATGACACAACAAGCTAGTGCTGGTACTTATCTGTCACTATGAAAAGTTATAATTACTGATAACTGAAACAGCACACTTAAACAGCAAGAATATACACACATTATTGCATGCATGGGTATTCACTTATCTGAATTTTCGCACATCCTATAGAACATAAAGGGGGTCAGGTACTGTAACTGAGGGATACACTATATTTATTAGGGTTTCACATACAGAGTTGCCATGACAGGTCGCTGATCAGAATGCATGCACAATTCCCCCCCCCCCCCCCCAAGAAAAAGTCCTTTACGAAACCCTCTGATCATGATGTTCATAATTGGACCAAGTAGCAGCCCATGCAAGTAAATTTGAAGGTCGTTTGGTGAACACCTCAAAGCAATCAATTATGATCATAACACTCCTTCCAAAAAAATGTTCGGACACATTGTGGCATGGTCTTATACAAACTGTCACAGTCAGGCCATCAAATTAAACAACTCAATCTGACGTCCATGATGGAAATCCATCTAGAAAAATTGAGAAAAAGTAGGAACTGAGATATTAAATCTGTATGCTAGATCTTTGAGAGCACTGCTTAATCATAACTTAATAAGTGTTAACTGAAATTCCTGAAACTGTGTTAGCTTCGTACTACCTGTAATTGGAGGGTGAGGGCATAGAAGTTAAAAACAGTTTTCAATAAGTAATATGTTGGCAAACCAGTGTAAAATTTCACGTGGTTGTCATTCTCAATGAACACTTTTTCATTAAAATGATGCAATCCGAGATCCTGGGTTTCAGACCTTGAATATTCTCAATGCAAACTTCTGTGCCCTCTTTCATATTTTCAATCATGCCTGAAGTTAGTTCTGTTTGTGTGCTTGCTTCCACTGGACCCACAACCAAACTTGTCCTACTGGTATTTGCTGTCTCTTCCTCCTGATTCTTCTGTACTTCTCTTATCTACCCTGGCTCTTTCCCACCTCTTCTCTGCTGCTTTTGCTCTTTCCTCATTGATTTCTTTGCTGTTTCCCAGGTTTAGACCAAGCAGCCAGTCAGGATTGTTGCCATCAAGAATGTCTGCTGGCTTCCCTGACACAAAATGCCTTGAGCATATCCTCTCATTTACCAGGATCTTCCCAGTAAGATCAGACCTCATCATAGCTGATGGGAAGCCTGAACACCTCCACTGACTGAGCTGTTCTCACTCTTTGTCTCTGTTCAATACAACTTTTGCTATTGGGTAGAAGGACACTTCTTTGGTCAGTCCAGATCTCATGACAGCCAAAAACAACACAGAGAACCATACTGGCTACCAGCTACCTGTACACCACTACTCCCGGATCACATGACCAAAGAGTTCAGATGAAAAAACTCTATAGCTCGAATGTCATTTTGAGTTACTTTTTTCTCTCCATACTTTACCTGATCAGTTACTTTGGTACAAGTGTATTAGAGTGGTCCCAAATGAAACCAGCTTAACAAGTAAAGTATGGAGAAAACATTAACTCAAAAATGAACACATCATGCTATACTGAAGTCTCAACCCATAGTGTGCTAGAGCTATATTTAAAGATAATTTCTTTAAAGAAAGCCATATTGCTCTACCCAACCCTGGCTCTAGCCCTAGGGGTGGTGAATAGTACAAGCCAACCCACTTAATTGGGTGTGGGTGTTAAGCAGCTTTTGCAGTTTTTGAGAGTGATGACCCCAACCATTAGGGACCACACAAGTACACTACTGGCGGTACTTTACTGGGTTTCATTAGGATCACTCTAACACAGTTGTAGCTACCTGGCTACCATTTGGTATCTCAAGAAAGGTGAACTTAATTATTTCGGTACACTCACTTCCTCAAGTTTTTCCATTACTTCAGCAGCGGTCATCCTTTCGTACCCTTCGTCACCACTGCTTCCACATGGTTCACTCCCCTCAAATTCGTCTCCATTCCTTGAAGCACTCAATTCGCCACTCATAGCCTCGGCCATGCTCAGCGAGTGCTCTTCTGGTCTGGAAGTTCCTCCAATGTTATACCTTACCGACTACTTTTTGAAAACTGGAACGAATATACTTTACCCACTTTTCTTTTGAAAAATGAATGAAAAAAAATTGGTGACCTTTTCAACAAATTTGGTAAAGAGTTACGTTGACTATATTGCATAAATTAGTAGTAAAGTATTTCCAGCGCTAGGGGAGTAAAGGAAGAGCTTCACTGAACCGGTCTAGCGTGCATTGACCCTTTACCAACCACAACCAGGTTGACCAAAGCCTGTAGTATGAATACTTCCTTGCGGCTTCTTTTAAGAAGAAGTGCAACTTCCCCAGTGATGTTTAGGCCTATCTCCACCAGCTCTCCCTCGGGCAGCAGCAAGAAGATGATAAGGAGAGACAAGAAACGGAGGCAGATGGTGGCTGATTATGAATTCGAGAAGCTACAGTTAAAAGCCATAGTTAAGAACAAAATCCTTCCAGAGATAGTTCAAAAGAAGGCCAAGGAGGATATGGCCTTACATCCTAAAGACTCAAGTATTGCAAGGGTCAAAAACAGGTGTGTGTTAACTGGAAGACCAAGAGGGGTATTGACAGAGTATGGACTGTGTCGCATGAAGTTCCGCCACCTAGCTGATCATGGTTACATCTGTGGAATGAAACGCTCCAGCTGGTAGTACAGAGTGGAGTGAAAAAGGATGATATCTGTCAAATCACAGATGTATGCCACATATGTAATAAAAATTCTTTATCCTAACACACATCATATGCTAGTTTGTTGTGCCAAATTTTTTTTTTTTTTTTTTTTTTTTTTTTTTTTTTTTTTTCCTTTATCAAATAATTGGTACATATTGGTTATTAATCAAGAATTAGTTGTGTTACCAGATTTTGTGATCCCGGCAGAAGAGTGTCATATGCCAAAAATGTAATTATAGTTGTGGATATTAAACTGGATTTTGTGAACTATGCAAATTGCAAGCATTAAAATGGGAATTGATTGCCTGTAAAATTTAGTCATCACTAACTATATGACTGTCCAATACGGGATGTTTTACAAATCTTACTTCAAATTTGGTTACAAAATCTAGTAACTGGCTCAAAAAACCTGCTTATAGTGAAAGAGTCCCAGCTAGTAGAGACCAACATTTTAAGACAAAGAGTGGGGGGGGGGGGGGGGGGGGGGGGTGGTTGTGTGTGTGTGTGTGTGTGTGTGTGTGAGGCTCAAATTGCATTCAACAGGTTTGTGCACGGACAGAATAAAAGGTATATTGCTATTAACTTTAAAATGCCTGGAGTTGTCACTAGAATATGAATGTTCTCCCTGTGCCCAGCCCATACTAAGCAGTGTTTTAAAATTTAAATTTTACAAAAGCATACATTTCTTTTTCATGTGAGAACTGGTCAACTTATTGGGAATGTTGTAATACTTGATAGTTTAGGCTAGGGACTGGTGTGTTAAATAAGAAATTTAAATATTGGGCTCTAGAGGAATAATACCAACAGCTGGAAAAACTGGGTATTTCATGGTTGGCCTGAGTCCACACCGTCAGACCACCTTATGGCACTCTTGTCTTATGACGGCCAGGTGTCTAACGTTGATGACCCTTTCCCAATAGCTATAATAGGGTAAGGGTCGGCTACACGGAAACTGATACTGTGGGGGTGAGGCCTTGCATAGCAACCTTTAATCTGGCATTTGAAAAGGGTCGATTCTACCACTTTGTTTGGTAAGGGGTCTTGCTTATCCGCTTGGAGAAGTAGACTACTGCTCCCTCGAAGTATATTCTGAGGTGGAAAACGTTCAGACTACTATCTTCTAAGTTTTCACAGCTCGGTAGTATCCCGACCACAGGTGGTGTGTACTTCTTTCGAAACTCTTCTACGCAGTTCAGCTGGCAGGAAGTGAGAATTGGGTGTCAAACCTTAAACTACAGCTATGGATAGAGGTGTAACAATAATAGGTGAGTGGCTTCTCTTAGGTAGCATTAGACTTGGTTTGTTGGGCTGAGTTTGGCCCACAATGGTGGAACTTTATTTTTAAGGGCCATTGTATGTGCTGGGTGTTGAAATGTGGCCGACAGATAATAATACACCAAGGCCTATGATGATTGCTGCAGTTGGATTGCTGCAGTTGGATTCCAGCACTCCTAGGCATGAAAATGGAGTTGATGGGTGTTTTATGATCTACACCTAATAAACTGGACCTCTTTGTCAGTGCAAATTTAAAAAGACCATAACTTCCAGACTTGATCTGAGAGATAGAGATCTCATGCAACATTCAGCTTCTATGCAGCAGTGTATGTGTGTGTGTGTGCGCACATTTCCGTATGTCTGTTCACTCTAATTTCAATTGCAATTACTTAATTTAAGTATAAATAAAAGTAGATATAATTGCAGTAGACATTCCTGACTGGTTATATCGTTAGGGTGGTACCCTTATCCTACAAACCACACTGTAAGAACACTGACTCACTCTAAAATACCCTAAATGAGGTCAGCAAAACTGTGAACACTGTACAACAGCGAAAGTATGAAGGTATGATGCAGCTTGTGTTATTTTATCCTTGGATGGCTTCTAGTAGTTTGTTATTTGGGGGGCACGGTTTGTGTATGTATTTTCATCTGTTTTTGTTTCTGTTTCTCTTAAATTTTTTTTTTTTTTTTTTTTTTTTTTTTTACGTGTTTTTTTTCCCCTTGTCCTCCAGATAATTCCTTCTGTTGAAAATGAGGACGATATTAAATATATATTTCTTTCCCCCCCCTCCCTCTAATTATTGGTGTTTCAGTCATAGGAGACGAAATTCTTAAAGGGCATGTGCAGGACACAAATTCTCACTTTTTGTGCCAGGAGCTTTGGGAGCTTGGGGTGAAGGTCAACAAGATGGTGGTGGTGAGTGACAACTTGGATGCCATTGCAGCTGAAGTCAGTGCAGCTTCTGCAGTGAACGACTTTGTCCTGACCACAGGAGGGATTGGACCCACTCACGATGATGTCACCATGGAAGGTAGGCTGTGAATTCTGGTGTCACAGAACTTACTCAGAAGTTCTGTGGGCAGATGATCAAGTATAGTTCCTTGGTTTATTACTACTACTACTATATTTCATCAATGGAGGAGCACTAATATTCAGTCCAATGTGCCTGCATGTGCAAGTTGAGCGAAATGGAAGTCTTAGTTATGCATACATGAAGCTTTTTGATGTGAATTTTAATTTGTGCATGTTATGAATAGTTCATTTCAGTTTTAGTCCTGCACCACTGGAGATTTATTTTTTACTTCCTCTCTCTCTCATGGGACCACATGTTTACCAGTTTCACCAAACAACTTAATTGACATTGTGTTGAAACAACTGAAAAGGAATTGTCATTGTGAAGGCTATTACATTTTCCTTTTGAAAATGTCACAAAATTTACAGCGACATAATTTCAATAAATAGTGCAACAAGGATGTACTAGTCAGAGTATTCTAAGTAGAATAAGAATTTTTTAAAATTCAAATTTAATGTTAGTTGGAGTTTCATGGAAAGAGATTATTTTTATAACTGAGAAATATTATTAATAGGTGGATTATTAAACAATAATAAGTGGAAATCTTTTATTAGAAAACTGGAATAGAACAATGGATAGAGAAAAAGAATAGTTTATCAATGCTTAAACTGTTCATGAGTCCAAGAGAATGCCCAAAAAGTCACCTGCAGTAGTGAAATCAAGCCATGTGGACATATCTTTTCCAGGATCCTGCCATGAAAATGTAATGAAGATCTTCCAAGTTGTTTAGGATAAGATAGAGAGGATATATGTACCCTAACCTCACTATGATATGCCAAATGTCTATCTATATACACACACGCCATCTCACATATTCATAAACCAGAAAGTGGTGTGGTCAAGTTACACCCAATAAGCCCTTTTATGTGGTAGTTGAAAGAAGGGAGGAGGGTGGAATAAGAAAGGAGGGTTACCCTCATTTATTGTCTTTCCCACCCCTCTTTCACTTCACTGCTCCTTTCTCTTTGTCTTCACCCCTCCCCTCTCCCCATTCTTTTCCTCCCTTGTTCTCTCACCTCTCTTCACTTTTTGATCCCTCCCTCCTCTTCATCTGCCTTCTCCACTACCTCCACTGTCTCTCCCTTTCTCTCTCTCTCCTCTCTTCTCTCTCTCCTCTCTCTCTCTCCTCTCTCTCCCCTCTCTCTCCCCTCTCTCTCTCTCCTCTCTCTCCCCTCTCTCTCTCCCCTCTCTCTCTCTCTCAAGCTGTTGGCAGAGCGTTCTCAGAGGAACTTGTCCTACATCCGGGTGTTCTTCGGGTCTTATCTATAATGGATTCTGAGTGCTCTACCAACATGACTAACCCATGGAGGAAGATGGCTCTGGTGCCCACCTCCACCAAGCTCCACCTGGTCAAGACCGACAAGAGCATTTTCTCGTACATACTGTTTGCTGTGCACAATGTCCACTGCTATCCTGGGGTCCCCTCGCTGCTCAAGAAAATATTCCGCCATTGCAAGGTAGCAAGTGTCATGCAGCCCCACCCCCTCCCCCCTTTTGTCAGTAGAATACTTTCTCCCAAAGGTTTCATGAGGGGGGGGGGGGGTGTCAAATAGTGAAATAGTTAGCTAACTGCAATACTCAAAATTATATATATATACACAAACTTAAGTACCTGTTCTGTTCTATTCCCGGGTTAAATAGAACAAAATGATAGTGTGTATGTAAATGGAGACAGGTTAAAGGTGGTTGTGCATCCAATAGAGTCTATTTTAGTTACTGCATTTATTGTAGCGATTTGATTGCTGACTATCTGGTAAGGACTTTTCGGTACACTTTTTGTTGTTGTCTTGGATCCTTCTTTGCACAGGATGATGATGCCTTAAGGAGATCTCATTTGGCTGACTCAAACATAAAACTGGAATGGCTGTAAACCTTATGACCTATACAGCTAAGTCCTTATTCCTTTATCACAGAACCTCAGGAATAACATAAGACAGAATACCACTTCAGGTGGAGTTGGGGTTAACAGATTTAGGCTCACACTTCTAATGCTCTGCCCCTGTGCCTAATTTTTAGTCATGGAAATGGCCAACTTAATCAGGTATTGTATTCTAATGGCAATTCAGTGTCTGATGAAATGGCTAGATCATCTGTCCTTGTTCCATTGGCAATGAGTGTATTTCCCAGCTTCATTCAGATGCATCTCAGTTTCTGTTTTCAAAATTCGTGTTTACTGGTGGATTTTTGACTTCTCTGTGCTTGTGAAGCAATGGTGCATTTTTGTCTCCTCTACTCAATTTTTTTTTTGGCTAAAGGGAAGCCCTTTTCTCAGCAGTCTCTCTTTTTTGTAGTTTTTTGGTAGCATTTTCAAGTGGCATACTGCATTTATGTACCAAATCTCCTTTTTTTTTTTTTTTTTTTTTTTTTTTAGCTGATTCAGTTTCAGAAAACCTAGCTGACTACTTGTGTGCAGTGTCTGTTTTTAGCCTGCATTTTTGTGCTACATAAGTTTCTGTGTCTGGAGAGGTAGACCTACTGGTTCCTTTTTGTCTCTTCCTTTCATTTTCTTTGGCTAAATGAAAGGACTATTTCTTAGCTGTTTCCCTAAATTATTTGGTAACTTCATGGTAGCTGTATGTGTAAGTCCCCTGGGCTCATGAGTCATGAAATATTTAAAATTTTCTCCTGGCAACAGGTACATTTTTTTTTCCTTTTAAATGATACCGACTTCTTTTTTTTTTTTTGGCTAAACTTTTTACTTGGATTAAAGGGAGGGCTTTCTCAGCAGTCAACTTTCTTTGTGGTATATTTATATATTTACTCCGAAGTCTTCCCCTTTTGTGTCAATTTTTGTGGCATGTTTATCTACCTAAAACCCTGTCCACACTAGAAACGGGTCTCCGACAACACCCAGTTCCAAACGTTTTCTTGTTTCTACGCTAGTATAGTGCTCAAGCCGCTCCACATCACCTGCGTGGGCTGACTAATTGGCTGGGCAGATTAATTGGTTTTCCTCTACCATGTATGGAAACGGGGTATTTTATTTTCTGGTGTGCTACGTTGTTCTGTCTCTTTCCCTCCACAATGTCATCACACAAAGGGAGGTTAAAGAGGGGGGAGGGGGGAAGAGCTGTTAGTAGCTGAACTCCTAATAGCGAATATCGGCAATAAAGCCACAGGTATGTTCAATAAAGCCACAGGTATGTTCAATAAATCTGAGCCGCTTGAAACCTACCCTTCTGGAGGTTTCAGGTGGAACCTGTTTGGATGAAACCGGGTGTAGTGTGGATGCGTAGAACCCGTTCCAGACATGGGTGAAACCGGTTTTATTCTGCAGTGTGGACAGGATTTAAGTTCCAGCGCACCAGAGCCTTAGCTCAGTAGTTCCTAGGTGGAATGCTTAAGGTGTAGGAGGTTCTTAAACTCATAAGCATCAAATGTGGGACTGGCAAGGACTCAGTTTTAAAAAATTAAATTAAAACAAAAAATAATTTGTTTTTCCATATGCAGACATGGAGTTCTTTTTGTGTGTGTGTGTGTGTGTGTGTGTGTGTGTGTGTGTGTGTGTGTGTGTGTGTGTGTGTGTGTGTGTGTGTGTGTGTGTGTGTGTGTCATTCACCCATTGCTACATTCACACCTATAATTATGGATTAGCAATATTGGAAGAGTTGGGCCAGAGCAAATCTTGTGCATCCCTCCCACCAGCCCTGAGCAACCTTCCCAAGCTGTCCTCACATTACCTTAGGATGTCTTGGGCAGAGCCATGCCTGACTTGGCAGCTCCATCAGATGTTTGCAGAGCATTACAATTTAGATGCACGATTTGAATAGATGCTCTCTTTGTTTAAGAAAGGTTTAAGATCCACTAAGCTGTTTGCACAGACATAACATAATAGCTGACCATCCTCACTGCCACTCTGTGGGTGTGGGTGTGGCTTGTTTGGCATGTAGCTCTGACCATCCATTCATCATTGTGAAATAGCCTTAGAGGAGCCACATACAGTTACGTACTCCTCCAACTGGTAACACCTACAGTACATGATTGTGACGCTATCACTCCTCATGTCTTGTGGTCCATGCAGGATCTGTACAGAGGCTGCGGGGCAAAGTTCTCCTTGAAGGAAGTCTTCTTCCGTTGTGGTGAGGATCTATTAGCCTCTCCCCTCACTGATGTCCAGAAGATGTTCCCGGCTGTGCAAGTGGGCTCATACCCCAGCGACTGCTCCACAGACAGACATCGGGTCAAAGTCATGCTAGAAACCAGAGACAGTTCACTCTTGGAGGAGGTGAGTGTTTCGTGATACTGTGGCTCTCTGTTTATTCTGGTGTCAACATTAATTATGTGTGTATGCAAAATATGATCGACATCCTTTAATTAATAGCTGTGTTGTTAGCATATGTTATGGTAATCTGACTTCCTCAAAATACTTTAGCCCTCGATTTATTTACACCGACAATCAAATGTCATTAGTGCATCCCTGAATTTTAACTTTTCCTCCAGAAACTAAATTTGCATCACTTGTAGGTGTTCAATTTATTTCTCTAGAGGATGTTTATTATGCCACTTCCTGCATTCTTGCAGGCTTATGCTGAGTTGGCACTGATCCTGCCGCAGTGTAAGTATTAAGGGCAGCAGCTGTTGACCCTGTGTCCTGTCAGTTTTCATCATATTCCCTATCGACACATGCACATACTGCAGCTGTTATGATGTCCTGTAAGAGCAACTTTGGTGAAGCAGCCATTTCCAGGTAAGTGATGAATATTGAGCCCTAGCCCTAGCCCTAGCACTGGGAGCTCTAGCTGTTGCTAGATAGGATAGTGTGTGCTGTCTTCATCTTGTGTACTCACTTCTTCCAGAAGTGTGGCTGAAGCTATGGACCTAGGTCCTGCCCAGGCCTCTGTCCTTCCAGATTCTCTCTGTATGAAGGTACTAGACTCACTCAAGGTGCTCGACAAAGCTCTGGAGAACTATGGGTGAGCTCATTGGGAGGGGACACACATGAAGGTCCCTTATTGTGCACCCTCTGGATGTCAATGTTTGTTGTTATTGTTGTTTATTTGTTTTTTCTTTGTATTTCAGATTGGAGGGCATGTGTGTGTGTTTCAATGGAGGCAAAGATTGCACCATCATCCTAGCTCTGTTAAGAGCCTTGCTCAACAAGTGAGTGGAAAGTGTGTTTGTGTGTGTCAGTGTGTGTGTGTCAGTGTGTGTGTGTGTCAGTGTGTGTGTGTGTCAGTGTGTGTGTGTGTGTAGTGAGGTGTGTATGTAGTCATGTGTCTGTATGTATAAGTTTGCGGGATGTGTGTGTGTGTGTGTGCACCTGTGAAGTAGGGGTTGTGATGTAGTTGCTCTTCCTGACAATGTCTCTCCCTGTCATGACATAGAAGAGGCATGGACAAGGCGAAGATAAAAGTGCTGTATGTGGTCAATGGTCGGCAATTTGCAGAAGTGGAGAGCTTCATACAGTCAGCGGTAGAGCAGTAAGTGGTTGTTACAAACTTTCCCATGCCACACTATATTTCTTTCAAATATTCACACTTCCTCCATTTCCTCTAAATCCCACCCGTCCTTTCTTCGTATGGATTCTCTCTAGCTATAATTTAGAGGTGATTGAAGTCCATGGTGCCATAAAGGAGGCTCTCTCTTCGGTCCAGATTAGTCACCCTGAGTTGACGGCCACCTGCATGGGAACAAGAAGAGCTGATCCACACTCAGGTAAGGCCAAGGGATCCTAGTAAACATTGGTCAATGCTCAACAATGTAGCTTTCATAGAGTGAAGCTATTCCTAGCTACCTCCACACTGATACCTGTCCTAGTACTCCAATGACTTACTGAGAAAATTAGAATATCCTAATACACACTCATGCATGCAAGTTGCAAGACCCAGGACAGATGTGCCTAATGAATGAGTAACCTGGGCTCCAATAGACCCACCCTACTCAACTGGTGGGTTCACTCACAGTGGCAGCTCCTCATTGGGAATATAATTTTAAAAACGCACAGTGCTGCTTCCTTAGCATTCAGCACCTGTATTTTTAATACCAAATTATAAACTACACCCATTTATTTTGGATTGTTCTTCAAATCAATCGTGTTTCGCTAGCTTGCAGCCATTACCCTTGCTCCATGGTCCCTGTAAGATTGGTGGAATACCTACTGCAAACAAGGAAATGTCTGAATAGCCTCAACCAGCCTTACTTCTTCCATATTTTTCATGAAATAACTGAGTGTGCACCTATATGGGGTCTACTGTCCCAACATGGGAATGGAACCTGGTTCTATGCTTATGTTCAGGATGTGACATGTAGATATACTCACGTGGTACATACCAACAAGATTTAGTGTTCTCAGTGTGTGTCGGTTTGTGGTATGTGTCACTATGTCTGTGTGTGCTATATGCTCACTGTGAACTAAACTTAAGATTCTATCTTACCAATGAGGCAACTATATTCAGTGTTATGGATGGGGGTGTGGTTTACAGTGTTTATATAACACTAACATTAATTATTTGTTATGGGATAGTTTCCTCCCTTTCTGTAACAATTCTAGCTCCATACCCGCCTGGGTAGCCCGTCCTAATTCCCATGCTAGTCAACCCAGACAGTGAGTTATCTCAAAGTGGAAGTGTTGCAATGCCAGAACCCATCCTTTCTCCTGCATCTTCCATCCTGTCGAGGTTGCCCAGACTTTTATGGTCGGTTTGTATTGAACCTCTGTCCCTCCAACATTGATTCTGAAATGTTCCACCCACTTCCACTCTGGCTATGCATTCCTTTCCACTGTTGAAAAGCTCTTTTCCCTTGACGGTAGTTTCCTGGAGTAGTACACCACTGGACATTTTACTCTTAACTTTGTGGTCTAGCACAGCCCGTAATACCTCTCTGAGGTGTCCATTTGCAAGATGAATTGGTCTTTGAATATCAGCAACAGTGCTCCTGAATTCAGTGTTCTTAAAAAGTCCTCTAAAGAATGTAGCCATGGCTTCCCCAACACTAGTCTATCAGGTGCAGCCTTTCTGGTAATGTTGAATGGAGTAGGACTGGAGCCACCTCTCCAGTTTCCACTCCAATATATACCACAGTTATATTTCCTGGTTTGTTACTTATTAAATCTCTCAAATATTTGACCAGCTCTAACATGTCCTTGTACTTCTCTCTGTCAAATGGCTTGTTGACTTCCATATCCAGACCTTCACCCTGCTCTTTCCACACTGGCAAGACTTCAGTTGGATGTGTTGTCACTTCTTCTCCCTTCCCCACCAATGAACACACTCTAGATGGTGCACACCATGTTGTCAGTATGTCAGCTATCCTCTTCTGACTTCGTGTGAGTCCAGACTTCTTATCCAGGATTCTTTCTCATAATCCGGAATGGGTTCATCCTCATCTTCTTTGTCCCCTGAGCTTTCTTCATCCTTTCTCTGTTGTCTGGCTGTTCCACTCAACTTGGTACCACTCCGATGTCCTTGTCTAATCTCTACCAACCCTCCTGCTCCTTTTCTTTTCTCCTCAGTTGTTGACATCTGGTAGAAACTGCTGGAATTTCTTCCCTTGTCCCTCTACAGCTACTTGCAGAAACTTTTACATATTTTGTCCTGCAATTCGTTGTGTCCATTTCAGTTCCACATTTGTCGGCCTTTCTGTCTCACTCCTCTTACGCTCCTTATTTTGGATAACTACAGCTTTGTGACTGAAAGTATCTCTTGTGTAGTCCATGCTCTGGTTCGCCTTGTTGCTGGAGTCATCTTCTGGTGGACTACTGTTGTCTTCTGGTTGGTAGCTCCACTGGAGATCACTAATCATCCACATGTCATCTTCTTTAACTGTCCACTGCCCCACAAATATTTGGAGCTGCCCGAAGTGGTTGAAAAAATAGCATTTGAATCCTTGTCTGGTTTTCTCTACCTATTCTGGCTCTCTGATAGGTGTTTGTCCGTGCTCCAGGTCTTGTGTTCTGCCCTCTGTGTGTGAGTGTGTGTGTGTGTCCGTGTCCAAACAGTCATCTCTCTCTTTCGGTTGCTAATGAAGGATCAGCCTTCACACCCCTGTCTCTAATTGTTTGTTGTGTACTCATGAATCCAGTTGTTCTGGCATCTAGCATTCTTAACCCAAGCCCTAGTCCTAGCTATGCTCCCATATCTACTGGTGTAACTATTGTGACTTGCACCAACGTAGTGTTCGTCACTTCTATAGTCCTTGCATCTTTCAGCCACTTCTTCATCATCAGTGCAATAGCCTCTTGCTCTCTTCTATGAAAGGTGTCCTTATTTATGTCAAGTGAGGCCCACATTCCATCATTCTCACTCCTTGAAACATAGCATTTAGTTGTTCATCCAATGGATTGGTACACCTTCCTGGTATGGTCAGTCAGTAGTGGCGTCAAATCTGCCACCCAGTACTGTAGAGCTCCTGCAAATGTTCTCGTGTGTTCCTAAATGTGCTGAGGAAGTCGTCCATGTCTTCTCCATCCTGCAGGTTAGCATGTGTGGGAATACCTTTCCCAGTTCTCCTTGCCATCTCATGTGTCAGGAAAGCTATCAGAACCTCATGCTTTTCTCTCTTCCTACATTCATTGTCTCATCTCATTTCTTCATTTCTCCACTACCTCCCATTCTTCTCTTCTCATGTGATCTACAGCATCCAGTTGTTCTCTTGTTCTATGATCTATAGCATTCTTTTTATCCGTACGTCTTCTCTCCACGTTTCTCCTTTTGATCGAAGAGACAGTGTGCAAAATAAATTATACAGAGCTCATGTGTTTAGTGGATTCTTTATCGTGAATCATCATTATCTTTTTGTTTGGTTTAGCTTCTAGTGCCACTCAATAGTTGGTTTGCCTTTGCTCTTCCCTTCCTCTACTTTCATATCTTTGTTATCCTCTTCAGCTCTCTTTATTGTTCTTGTCAGCCATCCATTTTCCTCTTGTTGTGCTTCATGTATGGCTTCTTTCCTGCTCTGCCACCATGTGTGACAATATTGAGCTATTCTTATATTTTCCTTAATCTCTTCCTGCTCAAACAATCCACATGTTACCAAGATAATAAAATGGCCTAGAACACACTCATTACAAAATCCATGATAGAAATTTCTAATGTGCGAATGATTTGGTCTTTTATAACCCTCCCTGGTCACTCTTACAGTCAATGAACCTGTGACAGCTAATGTGTTCACCTAGTTCTAACATGATGCACACATCAAATAGTTGGGGTACCTACAGCATGAATGTATAACTTGTGATCTGTTGAGATAATTTTAATATCAGTTATCAGGTAAGGAGTAGATTAGGACCATCCAGTCTCCCAGCAACCGTAAAAGAAGCATGAACTTATTAGACGGCCTGTTCACATCATGTAGAGGAATTAAAACAGCATTAACTGTTTCTGGCTTTGCCTTGAGAATACATTAAATAAAATTCTGCATCTGGTGTTCCTGTATTGCAATTTTAGTTTACTCTTGGATGCATTGCTAGCTAACTTGCATATCTATTTTTCTATGATGATGGTGATGATGAGGTTTATTATTGTTGTTGTTGTTGTTATTATTATTTACCATCATCTTTCCCATTTATTCTTTTAGATGATCTTGAGGCATTCAGTGTCACAGAGCCTCCGTGGCCTAAGTACATGCGCATCAACTGTGTGCTGGTGAGTGGAAGCTATTTATTCCTCTTAAAGAATCATGCACTTCAACAGTTACCTATTTGCAGGAATGGACGTACAGAGAAGTGTGGCTCTTCCTTAGACTCTGCAATATTCCCTACTGCAAGCTCTACGATCAAGGGTGAGGCTATAGAGTGATCCTTCGCTTATTGTCACAGTCCAGGCATGACATCATCATGATGACAGTGTCATAACACTGTCCAGCATTCATGATGTCATCATGACAATGTAATCCCAGAATCCATTTCCTCTTATCCTCCAATCGAACTCTCTCTCTCTTTACCTCCATGATCATCCCGCCTCCACCATCCTCAATCCCCTGCAAAGTGTAATATTAGATCATATTGTATTCAGGTACACATCTCTGGACGGAATGGAAGACACTCACCCAAATCCTGCCCTCATGATAACATCTAAGGATATTAGTTCATCAGTCTCCAGTGATCAGAGCTATCTCCCTGCATACATGCTCAAAGACGAAGAGCTGGAAAGAATGGGAAGAATTAAATCAAGCAACCTCTAATTTGTCCGTACAAACTGAGTCTGCTTGTATGTTTATCTCTTATCCTTCATACATTCAATGTGGTCACTATTTATGCAGATGTGGAAAGTAAACCATATCTTTCTTGGCATGCTTGATTTATTTATTTATTTATTTATATGAAATGCAATATAATCAATAAAAACAATAGTGCAATTAAGAAACAAGTAAAACTGTAACCACAATAATGAATGAAGTAATCTGATAGTGTACCAAAGGATCCCTCCACTGGAATGGATGTCAATTCCTGCAGTGACTGTGTTGCGGTTCCTGGCAAAGTGATGATCATCAGCACTTGGCATAAAGGTCTTTGATTATTGAGGTTTATGGAGAAAAAAAATGTATAAACCTCATTTGACTGGTGGTTCTTCTCTTGTGTAAAACAATCAAAAACCACTTTTCCAGCTCTTCCCTGTAGGGATTATTGAACAGCTATATATGATTACTTGCTTTTGACTGCACAATGATTTCACACAGCAAATTCTTTTCTTTTTTTCTTAGAATAATTTTGTTAACATTTTTTAGCCAATAAAAGCATAAGTCCACTGCAGTGCACAAAACTCATGTTCATGTTATGGTTTATTGTTTTTTTAGCATAGCACTATGGGTGACTAATACTCAGTTTAGATATCTATTTTTTAAAAAAAACAAAAACAAACAATAAGCTAATTTTACAACTCCACTGATTAGCTAGTATCATTAGCTAATTAAAACAAGATCTTCAAAAGATTCCCTCTCCCACCTGATTCCCTATCTTTCTGTTTGTGAACAAAATTTAAGCCCTAATTTTGTGCCACTCTAAGCTTTGCATCATGTAGGTTATATTGTCCAAGTTATCCTTCCATTCTTGTGGATTAACTTCAGCTAAAGATGAGTGACAGTCACACAGCACTCTGATCAGCTGAACGTCCTTTAATCCAGATGAAGTTGAAGTTGATGAAGTACATGTATAAAGCCATAAAAAGGCGTGTACAAAAACGCTGAACCATCACATACCAGACCAGATGCAGATAAAAATGGTCGAGGAGGTGCAGCCTAAGGTCAGTTGCTAGTTTGTCTTATAAGTGAACTCTAGAGCATCCTCAGAATCTGTCTGAATTAATGCAGAATTTCAAGTTTCTCCAACAAAGCATGGTTCAAGTGGGTGAGCCAGCTCAGTGTGGAAAGGAGAGATGCTCACTTCTCTGTGTTTCTAATGAGTTTGGACTAACATGTGTGGGCTCTAAAAATGGTAAATTTTAAAGCTGATATGTTTTTGCTGAACCTGCACTCAAAAACATTTAACTGCATCTGATTTGCAATATTTAGATCTTTAATAGTTATGGCCAGGATAATGGCAGAGGGTTATTTTATTGCCTGGTAGTTAGGCCATTGATTCCATTGTTCCTCTCTCTGCACAGGTGTTTATATCATCAGGACTGGCTTACTGTTTTCACAGGACAGAAATGAATCTGTAAAGAGCAAAAGTAAGTAGCCAATATCCCAGTTTTGTACTCCCCAAATATTTAACCCCACACCATTTGATAATACCACACCATATGTGTGCGTCACCACCTTGTGCAGTTGATCTAAATCGGTTGGATGCCATTTTGTTTCCCACTCCTCCCCCCATGGATGTCAGTTTATCAAGTGACAACCTTACACTCTCTGTCTGTGTCCGGGAAGAGGGGAAGCTGCGATGTCTGTTTTTCGACACTCGGTTACTGACTATGAAGGTATTGTATTGTATTGTGTGTGTGTGTGTGTGTGTGTGTGTGTGTGTGTGTGTGTGTGTGTGTGTGTGTGTGTGTGTGTGTGTATGCTTGAGCAAGGTCTCCAGATCAAGGAAATGCTGATGAAACAGCCAAAACATATGCAAGCACAATTTCTTGATTTTTTTTTGTTTTGACCCTGCAGACACTGCCATTCAGTTTCCCATCTTTTAAAACCTACCTATAGTCCAGAAAAAATAATGTTTTTCCTCAAACAAATCGCAACCAAATTTTTCCCACCACAGATCTATTCTATAGGGATAATGATATACTAAAAGTTGAGAAAAATCCATGTAGTGAAAAGGGTCCCTAATTTTCATTTCTTCAATATGGCTACTAATTTCAGGACTGTTCACACTTACTTGAACACAATAGTTTGTCCTTTAACCTATTAACACTCACTCAAGATATAGTTTATAGGTACAAGGACAAATTATTATGTTCAATAACACTGGCCTAGTGGTTCTATCTATCATTATAGTTTGCAAACAAAAAAAAAAATTCCACAGAAGCCAAAGCTAACTCTAAAAAAGCAACAACTGAGTATCATAGTAAAGCATGCTTATGGATGTGTGTGTGACCATATACTGTTTATCCATGCCACACTTGGCTCTAACACCACATCACATGTACATGGATTTGTCTTTTGAGTTACATTGAAGTAGATGGAAATGTCATATTTGACCAGCAGACACTCACTACTTGTCAAGATCCAGTAATAAGGTGGGACTTATTACTGCTGGAGAGAAAGCATTGGTTTATCAGCATAGTGGAGATTCATATCCCAGTCTTGACTTATTGAGATATAAGAAGGTTTGTGACCTAGTATCACCAACACAACATTTCTTCAATAAAAAATTCCTGCAACTTTATTTACACAACTTTATTTACAGGAAAGTATCATAGCCTAAGGGTGTTTCATTAGTACAGAAATGGAAGGGGTTAGCTGCTTATATAGTTCCAACTGATTAGGGTTGGCATTTTTGAGGATGGAATATATGTTTCGTATAGACAGACTGATGAGCAGCTCCATCATCTCTTCTTGAGGTGATCAGATGTTGCTGCAAACTGACTGCTTTAGTTGGTGTTGCACATGTTAAAAACATAGACTGACTTGCTCACCTGCATGAAGCGAATGCCAAGGAACCATTGTGCTAATTCCCCTAGACAGGATTTTAGTGTTGATGGAGGTGATCAGGAATAAATAGTAATAATTGAATCAAGCAAAAAAATAATTCATTTATTCTATTTGTTTTGTTAAAATAAACCATTTTAAAATTACATTCCTGAATAAATCAAAATGAACCAGTTTACAAATTGTGAAATATGCAACAGATAAGTCCTGAAATTTGCAGCCACATTGGATTTATGCTAGTTGGATAAATCTGATCTACACATTGTTAGTCATAATGACAGGTACATTTTAAACCTTTAAAGTTATCACAAATATTATCTTGGAAAATTGCTATGGCCAGATGGATGTGAATGGTTTTAAAATTGGTGGTCATATTGGATTTGCAAAAGGATTTTTCTGGATTTAGAAATGAACTTTAATGATTTTTTTTTTGTAGCAATTTGTTTGAGTCTGACCCCAAAATTGAAGTAGATTGCTTGGGCTACCAGTTTTCATTGTTAAATCAAGGAGAAACCTAAATTTGTTGTACTGTGGCTACTATCCTGTCATAGGGGAGCAAATATCATTTGCAAACTAAGCTAAACCTTGGTATTGCAACTTTATTACTGTGTGTGCTTGTATTCTTCCATGTCTCTAGAAACTGTTTCATAGCAAACAGGAGTGCAAGAGTAAACTGAGTTGCCCAAATAGCCACATAGAAAATTTTTTTTACACATCTCTCTCATTTTATACGCGTGCACACACACACACACACACACACACACACACACACACACACACACACACACACACACACACACACACACACACACTTAGTTGTTTTCCATTCAATTTGAAACAGAAATCATCTCACATTGACATTCTAATACTCTATCTTGGCTAATCAATATTGATTATAGTGTCTGGGCCAGATCCACAACAATAACGTCTAGTTTTGAAATTTGTCACAAGTGTTAATAAATGTGATCTTTCTCTCTCTCTCTCTTAGACTGCCGACAAGATGCCATTTTGTAGCATCACCTTATCCACGGACACAGGTGAGGAAGAGAGGATATGAATGAAGGGAGGGGGGTGAGGGGGGAGGGTGATGGGGGTATGAGATTTTACTTGAGAGTGAGGAGTGAGTATGGGCTGAGGAAGGACAGGTGGTTGTGTAGGAAGGACTGGTTTGAAAGGTGGTGTTGAGGTGTTGGTATGGAATAGGGTATGAGGGTAGGGCTATGGACAGGGAATTGAAGGTTGGTAGTTCAGAAGAGAATGGCTAACAGACATGTTGGTTGTGAGTGGGGATGTGACAATGCATTGATTGTGAAGGAGAACTTGATAATGTATTGGTTATAGAACGGCATGTGGTGAGAATATTTTTGAAGTTACAGAGGTGTGGAGTGTGGCTGCAATGTGTGTGTGGTCTGCAGAAAATGGTGAAGTCTAGATATATAGCGTTTGCCTCATCTATACAGTTGTCTGAGAATTAATATGTCAAGGATAATCTATAATTGCTCAAGTTAGTCAAAAGTAGCTAATAATCTGCAGGGCATCCCAAGGGCAACCTCTAAACATCGAGAGGTTTTTCCTCCTCAATAACTCTTGACTTGAGTAAGGAAGGGGGGGGGGGGGGGGAGGGAAGGAGGGAGAGGTTCAAATGTGTGGTACATTGGGAGCTATACTGGTCAGGGTAGGCCAGAGAATTGGGCAACGTGGTTAATGGAAGAAGATGAAAGTAGTTATGAGAGTATTAGAGACTGAGATGATCACATACCTAGGTTGTCATCTTCTTGTTCATTAAACTGCTACAAAACTCCCTGTCCCTGTCTGTGTGCTGTTTGCAGGTGCTCACCTGGGTGGTCTGCAGTGGAACCCAAACGTGCAGTTCACTGACCTTCTTGCTATCACCCTATCCACTGGTTCCCTGCAACTCCTCTCCATCAAGGAAGATGTGGGAGTGGTCATCTGCAATAATGCACTGCATGCCACGTCAGGTAGAGTCCTTAGCTGTAGCTGCCATTCAGTTGGAGAGGCTATGCATAGGTTCAGTTCTACCAACTCTAACTCACTGTGTAAATTGATTTAACACTGATAGCACTTTCTTGTGTGTTTGTGTTTGTGTTTACTGTTTGAAGCACTCAAAATGAGTGTTCTTGATTGTGTTGCTGTACATGCTGTGTGGATTCGATCTCCTCTGTAGTTTGTTGGAGTCCAAGGGGGAAGCAATTAGCTGTTGGACTGAGGAATGGGGAAGTTCTTCAACTCTCTGCTACAAACAAGGCATGCGCGCGCACACACACACACACACACACACACACACACACACACACACACACTCTCTCTCTTTCTCTCTCTCTCTCTCTCTCTCTCTCTCTAAACTAGCAGCATTTAGTGTACTGTCTTGTAGATTACCATGGTCTGTTTCTAGGAATTTGTGGAAAAGAAAAGACATGAATGTCCAGGCCTATTTCTTGGTGTCCCTGTGCCAGTGTCTGACCTCTTCTGGCTCTCTACCCATGTCTTCTCCATTGTCTACTGCTTGCAATCTAGCAGCGACGCACCACACTTTGTTTTCCTCACTGTCTCAGTGAGTAATGTTACTTGTCTAGATCTTAGTCTCATAGAGTCTCATGTATATGAAGGTCAAGGCCTGTATATGTAACTATGTCTTTGATATGCCATGCTCTCATATGACATCCCTAGCTTAGTCATGTGATCTGTGTATATATATAAAGGTGTCACGTGACCATTGTATTGTCTCTTAAGAATGGCTCTGCAACATTTGTGGATGCTTCTGACGTGTATTATGGAGAAGGAACCAAGGAAAACAAATTCCATTTCTCTTTCCTCCATGAATGGTAGGGTTGCAATGGTTGTCTCTAATTAAGCATTTCAGCCACCTCTCTCTTAATATAGCACTGTATTGAATGCCAGTCATGTGACAACACATGATGATATATGCAAGAACATTGCCATAAGACTAAACAGTGGTTATTGTATAGGATCTCTAGTCACACGACTTGCTATATACAAGATTGATAATCACATGACAATACTTGGTCTAGCACAATACAAGAGTAAATGTCATCATATAACATTAATAAAAGTTGCATAGTGGTACAGTTGCAATAAATGCTGGGTCAGTAGTCAGCAACTTTATGCTGGACTGATTATTGGTTGGTTTCAGGGGCATTCTCATCTCTTCATCATCAAATGCTTTGGAAACTGCTGTTTTTGGGAAGAGTGTGGAGGAGGAGAATGTGTGGCTGAAGTATGACCTGGACGACACTGAAAGGGCTGAGTTCCCCTTGGGTGATGCCAATGATGAGACCTACTCCCACGGCATAGCCATCGACAAGAGCTCTCAACAGCCTGTTGTCATCAGTATGTTTATGTGCATGCTATCCTTGGTTACCAAGGTTGGAGGGTTCAGTAGAAGTTGGTGATGTATTGGATGTATTCAAAGTCTGGTCATGTGTTACACACATTGTTAGGCACCTATCTTATTTTGTCACTTAATTTATGCCATTTATAATTGGTTGTTTTGTATCTGTTGTTGAGCAACCATTTTCCTACTACACATGTTTCTTGATTTTGTTGCTGCATTCATGATGTGTTGCATTTTCTGCCACCATCTCCCCCTCCTTCATCCGGGCCATGCTTACAGGATGGTTGCTGTGCATGTGATGTGTTACTGCTACCATAGCAACAACCAAGGGAAGCTAAGTTGGACACTTGGAGTTGGTGTTTGTCATGTGACGTTGGCTGCATGGCATGGAATAGGAACACGATGACCCTTTACCTTTTAGTCTGGCTGACTCCACCCATGTGCCTGTGTTTTCTGCCCACTCCATTTGCTGTTGTTTGAGGATAATGCTATTGTATTCTTCAGGCAGTAGTTGCCCTTGTAGGCAGTCCACTTGTTTATAGGAGCTTCTACAGGTTGCATTGTGTAGCTGCTCAGAGACCAGGCAACTATGCACACACAAGAGACTGGAGTCTGTGCCCATATGTCTTCATTCCACACACCTAGCCATTGAAGATTAGGAAACATCCTGAGGGTGTGAAAAAGGAACAGTTCACAAGAACAAATATCAAGACCATGAAAAAATATTCTATTTATTTTGACTTTTTTTAAAAATAGGGTGTGATACAGTGATTTACTTTGTTAATTACTAAGTGAGTTCCTATGGCAACACCAGCTTGACAAACTTGGATCACCATCTTTATGTTCTGTGTCAGTTTTACTTTGTGTCTTCCTCCATCCATTATAGATAAGCAGCTTACCATTCCCCCTTGTCCTCTTCTACTTCTGCTGTCTGATTGTGGCGTTCTCTGTCCCTTCATCATTGTCAACATGAACCAGCCATTGGAGGAGTTGCCAGCTGTGATCAATCCTCCTAAACCACTTCCCACCTCAGCCATGAGGAAACCTGTCCACCCTTCACTAGTGTGTGTTAGTGAAGGAGGGGATGACTGAATGATAATATATATGTTTGGCCTAAGTTAGAGTTATAGTATTTTTTTTTAAATCTCATGTGAGAGGAGTGGTTGTGTAGATTGGTGTTTTTTGTGTGTGTTCTCATATAAATGTCTCCTGTAACTCTGCCTATTAGGCCCAACTGGAGTGTAAGTTTGCATCATACATCCAAGGTTCCATACAGAAGATTGCAGAGGAGCTTGGGGGTCTGAGTCAAGAGGTGAATGGGGTGTGCTATAGAAGGGAAGAGTGGGAGAGTGAGAGAGAGGAGGGAAGAAATAAATTTGTATGTTTAACTTATAATTATTTCTTTTTTCCTACCAATGTCATGTATTTTTAGCTCTGCCCACTAGATAGCATTAGCTCGGAAATGCTGACTAGGACACATTCTAAGTTCCTTCACATTAAGCATTTTCTGGATGAAGTCATAACTGAACTGGACAACCAGCTGGAGCTGCGGTGTGAGGAGAGGCAACTGCAAGAAAGGTGAGCTGTTAATGTCCTCAGTTGTTGCTTAATTGGAGGATTTGCATGCATGTTTGTGTAACAAAATGTGTGTCTAAAAGAGGTGTTTGTGTGTGTGTGTGTGTGTGTTTTTTAAAAAAATTATTTTTATATTTAAATTTAATACTATTCTCCAAAATTTGGTGGATGAGGCCTATTATGAAGTGGTAGGGGTGAACTTGGTAAATGATAAGATGATGCTATAACAGAGAAGTTGTCAAGGTTTGCCATTGTTCAATCCTTAATGGAAGAACCTCCCAGTTTCCTGGTCTCCTGATGTTGACTTTCAGAGATAGTGACATACCCCAACCCTCTTCCTACGGAGTGTTTGTAAGAAGCTATTAGAGAGTAAAGATATATACAACTGTACTGTCTGCCCAAGGTGAGATTGAATAATCTTTGTACCCCAGTAGGATAATAGCCTACCACTTTAATTTGTACCGTTCTCGATCACTCTATTTGTATACACTGTGTGGTGTGGTGTATATTCATGCATACTTCCTCTGGACTACCATATGTAGTTTTGTAATACAGGATAATGACAAATGAATGGTCATATTGTATACCTTAATAACAAATTAATGGTTATATTGTCTACCTTTATAACAAATTAATGGTCATTTGTATGCCTTAGTAACAAATGAGTGATCATATTTTATCCTTTATATCAAATTAAAGGTCATGTTGTATGCCTTAAAAACAATTTTATGATCATGTTGTATATTTTAATAACAAATTAATAATAAATATCTAATGTGTCCAATGATACTTATAACACTTTAATTCCTCTGACACATGCAGTGCTGGATTACAGGTATGTAATTCAGATAGAGCGAATCCAATGCAAGAATAGTGCACTAAAATCAATGTTGGTCACATGCACCCCTTCATCTGAATGTGTCGCCACTAATTCAGAACATAAGTTCTCCCTGATATCACATGTGGTGCAGTGATCATCTGTTCCATTACACTATTGAAGACCTTTTGTTGTTTTTTACCATTCCTTATTGTATGTCTACTTCACACTGGAAAATAATCACAGGATATCACGACTGCAGGTAATTATTATTATATGTTATGATTCATTTTCTTTTGTTAAAGTGGCATTATCCTCTTCACTGCTGTTGTCAGAGTGATGCGATGGATAGGGTAGATGTGATGATAAAAAAGCTCAAGCCAGTTTCTCATTCCTGGCAGCCAGAAGTCTCTATGAGTGGCTCTTCTTCCTCTAAATTCTCACCAGGGAAATCTCTGAGGCATGGGAGCAGTGGGAGTCTGCATGGAATATCTGGGAGGCCAATAAAGCGTGCAATAAGACGTAGAAATAAACCTAACCTGGACCAAGGGCTTGTGCTTCAGGAGAACAAAGTGGACAGAAGTAGTCTGTTTCAGAAGTATGCAGAGGAGACGCTGAAGGATTTTTGGAGAGTTAGAACATCGACCACTGGTATATATATGTGTGTGAGATCCTAGTTGGTTTTATACATTAGTACATGGACTTTTATTGGCTGATTGTCTCTAACTTGTGACACTTTATCCATGTACGGTACAGATTGCCACATTTTGTTCCTGATAAAAAAATTTTAAATTTACTTTTTATTTCCTGTTGGCCATAGCTGTAGTGCATGAAGACTATTACCTTATCGAGCAAATATTTGATTACGTGTGTAGAAAAATTTATTGAACGAGTAACTGGAGTAAGGTAATAGGGGTCACAATGAACCAGATGCAAAGGGTTGTCCAAGATGATCAATGTGAAGTTGTCTCTGTGGCTGTGTACATCTTTTCAAGTTTCTCTGCATGAGGTGTTTGTGTCCAATGGCCACAAGTGTTACTTCTTATTCTTTCTTGCTCTCTTTTACAGTATGTGCACTGTCAGAGAAAGACCAAGATACAGAGACACCAAAACCGTAAACCGACCTACAGATAGTTAACAAGATACATAGTGACGTCATAGTGGAGATTGCTTGTAAATTATAAAAGAACAGAACATTGTTATATTAAACAGTTCGGTAATTTTTGTGTATTTTATTAGTTGAGTAATTGAGTTATTTTAATGACCTTATATATTTATTAGCAGCATATACCTGGCATTGCCCGGCCAATATAGGTTAAAATCCAGTAGTTGAACATGTCTTGCCAGTAAGAAAGGTGATGGTGGAGAAGATGTATTATTAAGAGAGAAGTGGCCAAAATACCATTTTTCCTCATATATTTATTATCTATAGTGTTGTAATCTGTATACTTATATCTGTACTATTTGAACAGTTATTTGATTATAGTAAATCTCGTGTTGTTCGAGGGAAGCCAGTTTGAGTTCAAAACTGAGTTTGGGCTTAGGTGAAAGAAGACCCAGGCTTTGGGTAGAATTGTGCCACTAATTCATTTATTAAGTGGAGGACAGGGGAAAATTCCATTACATGCACCATCACCTGGTTCCCTTACTTGCCTGTCCTTCTTATGCTGTGTTATCTGATAGCACATTATTTTACTAATAGTGGATCATGCTATCTTCCAGGTAGATGACAGTCTTCTAGCAAGCTTCACCAACACTCTCGCTGCAATTGTATTTAGGATAAAGGACTCTAAAGAATGTTCCCCTGATTACAGAATAGTAACTCTACAGTAGATTCACATAGTTTTGTTCTGTAGGCCAATGAAACTGCTAATGCTGATGGAAACCCATCTGAGCTAAAAACCTCCTTAGTAACATTAACCAAACAGTGTGACTGCATTTTAGCCAATTCATCTCTCTGGGGATAATAGGCTGCTGCATGTGGTGCTAACCTTTTTAAATTTCATTTATACAACGTGAGACCTCCCTGATCACCTGCGACAGGTAATTTTTCCCCTGATCAGACAGCTGCTCACAAGGTGTTCAATGATGGCCAATGACTCTGTCCACCAATGTCCTTCATATTCTGCCTCACTTGGCCTGGTCAGCCGGTGGGTAAGCTTCCACTCACTTGAGCCAGGTAATCATAAAGTACAATTATTTTGTGTTTTTCTGTCAGGGTCAACAATGGCATCTTCATTAGGTTCATTGTTACCAGCTTGAAAGGTCTTCTCACAGGAATTTACTCCAATTTGTACTCATTTTTCCTTCCATCTACTCTGAACTTCAGACACCCATTGCTGAATTAGACACTTCTGTAAACATGCCCTGCCACCAATATTTCCTTGATTCCCTTCCCATGTTTAAATTGGGTTAAGATCTCATTAGAATTCACTTTTAATATCAGCATTTTTAACTAAATGATTGTTGTAGGAACTTACTCCAATTTTTACTCATTTTTTCTTCCACTACTCGGAACTCCAGACACCTATTGCTGAATCAGCACATCTGTAAACATGCCCTGCCACCAATATTTCCTTGATTTCTTTCCCATGTTTAAATTGAGTTCTCATTAGAATTCACTTTCAACATCAGCATTTTTAACTAAATGATTGTTGTAGGACTTATAACCACACTCATTTATCACATAGCAGCAATTAAGAACAATTGAAATAGCTTCAAGTCATCACATTAAGAGAGAAGAAGCCAGCCTCTACATGGCCTCTCCTACAAGTAGCTTTAAAAGAAACTAATGTCTTCACCACATCTACAGACTGTGATACCTGGACGTAGCTCAGCGTCCTTTTCAGGATAGGTGGCAACTCCTATTGCCGTCGAAAGTCCAGGTTTAGTATTGCTGCAACTCAATGTTGAGGTCCTCACCAACGCCAGGCTCGACATTGTCCAACAAATCATCACAAAAAACAATGACTATTATTCTGTTACAGGAAACACATGCAGATAACAAGAAGTTCTTGAAAAATCCTGGGTTCTCGCTGACCACACACACTGTCAACAAACATCATGGCATAGCCACCTATGTCTGAACTGATATCCCTTGGACAGCCATAGCACAATCTGCAGGTGATAGAGTGGACAAGAACTAAAGCACAAAAGACTACCATTGTTAACATCTACAAGCCACATCCAAGCAAGCTGGTTCATACTTCAATACCAGATGTTCCTTCCCCTGCTCTGCACACTGGTGACTTTAACTGCCAACACACAGACAGAGCAACAGACAGTTTCTCAACAGGGACAAGCACTTTGCCAGAGCTACTTTAGCTAGAGTCCATGAACTGCGCAGTGTCCAGGGGTGTGACTCCAACTTATCTTGTGACTTCATTGTGTGTGAAACTGAGTTGGCCATCAAATGGCTGAGGGTAGGCAAGGCCCCATGTGTCGATAACATCCACCCAGAGTACATAAATATCAAGGCAGGAAGGCCACTGAATGGCTGAGCAAGTTCTTGTCCACCTGCATGCGATGCTCGAAGCTGCCAAAGAGCTGGCGCCATGCTAAAGTAATTGCCATTCTCAAACCTTTCAAGCCCAAAGATGACCCCAAAGGATATCCACCAATCTCGCTGCTATGTGCACCATACAAAATCATGGAACGCCTCCTACATGCACGCCTGGAACCAATCGTTAATCCACAACTTCCCAAGGAACAAGCTGGCTTTCGTAGAGGTAAATTAACAGCAGATCAGGTGACTCTCCTGTGCCAAGATGTAGAAGATAGCTTCCAAGCAGGGGAGAAGGCTGATGCTGTCTTTCTGGACTTTACAGCTGCGTATGACACAGTGTGGCTGCGCAGCCTCCACATGAAGCTTATGGAGACCATCCCAGACAAGCATATGGTGGAGTTTGTAATGGAGATGCTGTCCAACTGCAGCTTCCAGCTACACACCAGCAGATTAAGACATCTCAAGAATGGTGTACCATAGGGCTCTGTGCTGGCATCACTGCTGTTTAACATCTACATCTATGACCTTCCTTCAACCCAGTCGAGGAAGTACGGGTATGCGGATGACCTGGCATCCTACTTAGCAAGCCATCATGGAAAGCAGCAGAATAGGGCCTCAATGAAGACATGGCAACCCTGTCAACATACTTCAAGAAATGCCACCTCAAGTTAAGCCTGGGCAAGACTACATCTTTAATGTTCCACCTTAACAACAGGGAAACGGCCCGCAAGTAGAACATCATAGTGGACAAAGCCAGACTACAGTTTCAGTCCATCCCCACATATCTGGGTGTAAAGTTGAACAGAACGTTGACCTTTAGACAACATCTGGAAGGTGTCAAAGCAAAGACCACAAGTTGTGTTGCTCTGATACACCACCTTGCTGGAACCACATGGGGAGCTGCAACATAGAAGCTGCTTACCTTTACCCAGGCCTTGGTGTTCTCGGTTGCTGAGTACTGTGCTCCAGTTTGGAGTTGTAATCACTATGTCAAAAAACTGGATGTCACCCTCAACAGTGCCCTGAGAACTATCTCTGGTACTCCATAAGCCACACCAGTAAACCAGCTGCCCATCCTTGCTGGTATCGCCCCAGCCTCCATCAGAAAACAAGCTGTCACACTGGCACTCTCCAGAGAGGCACAAAAGAGTGAATCACATCTCCTCCACAAGACAGTCACAGAGAGGCCACAGCATGCACGCCTCAAATTCTGACGTCCATTTGCCACACATGCCCATAAGCTCCTTGCAACATCGGCAGATGTCTCCAAGGCCAACTGGATCAAGACATAATTGGAGTGACCAATGGACCTTTGCAGAACCATCCAGGCTGCATCGCTTTGTCAAAGACCCAGAAAACATCCCAGGATAGAATATGTCATGGAAGCAGTGGACAACTTCAATTGCTTGAAGACTGGTGTTGGACGATACAGTGCAGCAATAAAGAGCTGGGTTCTAGTGGACAGTGCATCTTGTGACTGTGGGGAACCAAGCCGGATGGTAGAGCATATCACCAACAACTGCCCCATACATCGGCCACCACATGGCGAACAAGGACTGATTGACCTCAACAATGAAACACTGAGCTGACTTGCATCAACAGAGCTGCAACTCTAAAGATATACGACAAAAGAAGATCACATTGGGATCTAATCTAA
>OZ017781.1:13984590-14152789 GCA_963969325.1 Lycopodina hypogea
CAACTGCTGAACATAACTTAACACACTCTGACTCAATTCTCCATCCTATCACTTCACACCTTGTCCACTGGCCTCTCCTGCTTAACACAACTTTCATAAATACACTCTCAAACAATCCCCTGGCTTGGGCAGCCAGTCTCCTTTATGGGAGCCTGGACTGCTCTACAGTCATGACAAGTTATGACAGAATTATGTACATTAGAACCATTCACCAATCTTGTGGGTGTGTGCATGCATGCATGTGTGTATTTGCCCTAGTCTATATAGTCATTAACACATGATTATTATTGTTACATGTACGAAATACATTAATCTAACTAATCTGGAGTCATTATGCATCATGTTTACATAAAATTATTCGTTATTAATTAGCTAAGACTATTCTGCCAGAGAGCAAACAGAAAATCTCCATCAGTTTCCTGCTCTCTGGCAGTCACAGTTAAGTGCTTGCATCCACCTATCTGTGACACCTGCTCCTTGACAGTTATGGTAACCCCTGCACAAATAAGTCCTTCTTCAGCACCACCTTAAATACCTAGACTACGTCTCTCCTATACCCATAACTATCCTTTAATAATGACTTCTCTAACTCTTTGAGGAAGAAATCTACACACTTTTCTCCTTCTTCTGCTATCTACACTTTTCCCCTTCTTCTGTCTCCCACACATTGCTATATTGAGAACTGAGTTTCTCTCCTGGAACTTCGCTTGCTTGCTTGGTCTCCTCCTTTGATGGTTCAAATGTATTAATTCCTACAGCCTTTATCGCAAAGTGCATCTTTGTACAACTTTATCTGCCACCATTTGTTCCATTGCTTGTGCCTCATTTTCACTGATGACTGCAGTGCTGGAAGCAGGTATGTATGTATGTGTGTCTAGGCATCACGGCCAAACACTTCAACCAAAAAGTCCAAAATTTGGCATGTGGTCTCCAAATAACTGGGTGAGTGTTATTAACCACATGTGGGTGGGTTAATGGGTTGTTTGTTTGTTTTTTTCATAGCTACATACACAGGAAATTATTTAAGCTGACAAAAGTTAATTAAAAAAAAATCAGGCCAAAATTTGGCATGTGGTCTCCAAGTAACTGGGTTAGCATTATTGACCAGGTAGTTATTTTACCATAATAAGCTAATTATAGCACCAACCAGGCTAAAATATGGCATGTAGTTTCCAGTGAACTGGGTGAGCTTTATTAAGCATTGTGGGTGTGGTTTTTTTATGGCCACACCCATAGGAAGCTATTGTAGCTGCCAAAAACCTATTTATTGACCAATCAAGCTGAAATTTGACATGAACTCCAAGTAACCAGGTGAGCGTTATTAACCACATGTGCAGATGGTAATGGGTGTGGTTGCATCATAGCTACACCCACAGGAATTGTTTTGGCTGCCAAAAGCTAATTAAAGGACCAATCATGCTAAAATTTGGCATGTGGTCTCAAAGTAACCTTGTGAGCGTTATTGACCACATGTGGATGTGTCAATAGGTGTGATTTAGTCATAATCACACTTACAGGTAGCTATTTTAGCTACCAAAAGCAAATTAAAGACCATCCAGGCTGGAATTTGGCATGTGGTCTCCAAGTATCTGGTAAGCATTATTAACCATCCATGTATATGGTTTGGTCATAGCCACACACACACACACAGGAAGTTGTTTTGGCTGCCAAAAAAATAATTAAAGGACCTATCAGGCTGAAATTTGACGTGGTCAGCAAGTAACTGGGTGAGTGCTATTAACAACATGTGAGTGTAGCAGTGGGTGCAGTTTGGTGGTAACCACACTCGCAGGAAAATTTTTATGGACGTCAAAGGCTAATTGGAGGACCAGTCAGGCCAATTTGAGTGGCTTCTATAATGTTTAATATTGACATTGTCAGGGCAATGTGGGGTGTATGCTGCTAGTGTATGCATAAATATGGGAAATTACATGTCTCCTTTCATCTCAATTGTATTTTCCCGTTTATATCTTCTTGTTTGCCACAGACATTCAAGGTGGAATGAAGCTCTGCTTTGGTGGTTTTGGACTTGGAGGTACTCCTAAGAATCCTGTGTCTACTAATCCATTTTCTTATGGTGGCTTGGGAACAGGGTTGAACCAGGCATCTGGTACAACTCTGGGCAATGTTCAGGGTGGGGTTTTGAAACAATCTGCATTTGGTATGTAGTTGTTAAACTTAATTTTTTCTTCCCCCCCCCCCCCCCCCTCCTCCTCTACACTCCCATACACACCATCACTCACACTTTCATTTCCTTCATTTAACTGCTGTTTGACAGTTTGATGTTGGTATCATTTGTTGTTGATCATGATGTTATCATTACTTCTTACCTGCTGTTATCTTATGTTCTTCCTTCTTGCATTTATCCTTACATTGGTAATCTTGATCTATCTTCTCTTCAAGCTCAACCTGCTCCAAATTTACCTTTTAGTGGGGGAGGGAGAGGCAGTGGAGTTTTATTTGGAGCCAAACCAGGTGGTGGACTTTCCTTTAGTAGTCCTCCTGCCCTTGGAGCCAATGCAGTAATTGAAAGCATTGGGGTAAGCTTTAATAACATTCATATGCATATATATTCTTTCTACTAGGAGACTTAAGAACTCTAAATGTTAATGTGATATATGTAGCACTGAAGGTTCTGTTCCTTTCTTTGGTGGATTGGTACAGCAACAAGGTGCTGGAGGATATCCATCCAGCACTGCAACCTTCAGATCTAGAGCTGGAAGTTTATTTGGAGGTTCTGAAGATTTGTTTTATGGCACTACTACTACTACTAGAGGTTCTAGTACTGGATTTGGGAGTAATCTTGAGCACTAGCAGAATGGGGTTAGTTTTTAGAATGCATTATAGTAGGTGCGATTCATTTTGCACATCAACAGTATTATTTTTTTTTTTTTTTTTTTTTTTTTTTTAACAAATGAACAATACACTGAACAAAAATGAATAAAAATAATGGATACTTGAAGTTTGTACACTATGGCCAACCCAGCAATGACACTCCTTTTATGTTCATGCTGAGTTATGGGAGCTGGGATTTCCTGCACTGATAAGACCAGCCTCAAGAGTGGGGTGGACTATCTCTACATGGTAGATTGTGGCCAGCTTTGCAGGATCTTAGGGAAGTGCTTTAATGGCATGTCACACACACACTCACATACACACACACACACTCACATACACACACATATACACACACACTCTCTCTCCCTCTCTTTCTCTCTCTCTCTCACACGCATGCAAACACTCTCTCTTTTTCTCTCTCTCACACACTCACACTCACACACATACTACTATAACTACTACCAGCACTCACTGACATGCACTCACATTTACACACACTCATGCATGCACACTAATGCGCTTACACACAATTATGTGCACACACTTACACACACGCACACATACACATACACTGACATGCATGCACACTCACTTGCTCACATACACACACTTGCATATGGTGTTCCTGCTTACTACCATTGGTGCTGTTACTACCATGCTGTAACTCGTTATGAGAGTATTGTCATCCTGGCTGTCAGTTTCCTGATGCTGTCTGCCACACCTGTGTACTGCAATACTTCCTTTGCTTATGAACCATCTTCTATAGACTCTACACCTCACTGCTCCCTTCTGTTCATATACTAGTTTCCTAATCTTTGTAATACACTTGTGCCATGCCTTGTCACATTCCCTCCTGAAACAACCATCACACACATCACACACATCACATTTATCATCCCTTGGCATGCTCATCCTCTGCTGCTGCTGAGGTTGTTGGTAGTTACTCGAAGCTTCACTATATGCCATGTTCCACTTCCCTCTATGGAGAGCCACTTTATGCCTGTTCTTTCATGGATCCATGCAAACTTCATAGTTCCCTTTAAAAGATTTTTCCATCTCGGGTACTCCAGAGTAAAAAAAAAAAGATATTTATTGTGGAATTTTTTTAATGCAATGCCAAAACAGTCCCTTTCCCCCAAATGAAGTGTTTTTTCTAGCATAAATATCTTTATTATTAAGGAGTAGTAGTAGAAGAAGTATCAAGGAAAATGTAATTCCAACTTTTCTAAAACCTTTTCCCACTCCACCTCAATTACTCAATTAAATATATATGTTCCATCCAAATCTATAAATTTGCCCATCTATAGATTGTGCTGCGCACTCTATGAATTCATAGATTGGACAATTGTGCTGCGTATTCTATGAATCTAGGCCTATGGGGTGTCCGGGTCATTCCTACTTACAGAGTATATTTGCAAACTACACATTCTATGAATTTGAGTTAAATATTTGTGAACAGTGAAGTACATGTTTCTATCTTGTATAATCAGGAAAGACATCAGCAGAAAGTTTTAATTACATAACTTGATAAATAATACTAGAAACAAACATGAACACAGAGAATATGATTATTTTGGTAATTCATCAAATCATTCATCCAATTTACACATTGTGCTACTTCTCAGTGTATTAATAATTCTTTTTTTTTAGTGTAGATATAATAAATTGAGAAATCAAATGATAAATTACAATCAGTGTTATTATGATATACTAGCCCTAGCATTTTCAGCAGTGCTAGGGATATAATGACATGCCCTCATGAAAAGGTGTGGTCAAACATGACACTGTCCATGTCCATGGGTTTATCTTTAGTACCTTCTTTATTGCATTTTTTAGCCTCACACAACTGCAAGAAAAGATATGGCCAAGTGGCCCAAATTTTTGGATAAACCATCCTCAGTGTACGACATGTCTTCCCTGAAGAATGAGTTAATTTAAATTGTGTGCGATTTGACTATCAATTTGCAAAATTCCCACCAAAATCAAATCCTCAGATAATTTTGGGGTTAAACTCTCTTTTTTGTTCAAATTGATTTCAATTAAAATTACTTACTGAAGTAAAGTACTGTTAGGCCTGCTCAGTATTTGATGAGTGACCACCTCACAATTGCTCAAATCTGCAGACAATTTTGGGGCAAAACTCTCTTTTTTGTTCAAATTGATTTCAATTAAATTTATTTACTAAAGTTAAGCACTGTTAGGCCTAATCAGTGCTTGGATGGGTGACCACCTGGGGACAGCAGATCTTGTAGGTGGTTTCCCTTTTTTCCCTTATTTCCCCACCCTCTGCTCTCTCCTTACTTTACCGCAAAGGGCAGGCACGATTTGACAAGCTAAATTTGAAATTTCTCGACTCCTCACAAATGTACGCCTACTCTTGATTTAATTATTATGATTTGGTTGGAATGCAGATACACACAAACATACATACACATATATGTACCAACTATTTTTTGCCTGATGTGCCTAGAGAATGAGTTGTGACCAGGTGGGACCCAGTCCATGCTGCTCCCAGAATCATAATGTGTGTGCTTGGCAAAGTTTAGTTCTCTAGGTCCAGTCCAAGGATTTATCGAAGTAACATTTTAGCATTTTATACTCACACACCCACAGGAAGTGGTGTGATCTGGTGGTCCAATTTTTTTTATGCTAAGAAACCATTCTTGGTGTAAGATGTGTCTACCCTGGAAAGTGAGTTTTATTTGGTTAGATACTTTGGTGAAAAAGTGGATACACACACAAATGTACATACATATGTACTCACATATGTATGAACCAGGAAATGGTATGCCTAGGTGCTGTCAACACCGACCCAATAAGCCATGCTTCAAGCTTGCATTCTTTTCATAATAAGGAAATATTTAAGTCTGATTCATAGAATGTGTAGTTAACAAATATTTAATTTTGATTCAAAAAATGTGCAGCACAATCTATAAATTGGGTAAATTTATCAATTGGATGGAACTGGAACATATATCTCCTATATATATATATATATATATAAAAGGATATGTCTGTCTATTGGTATATATACACAACTTGACTCTGGGAGAAACAAGGGCTGGGTTCCACCTGGCCACACCTCTTCCTTTCCCTGTGTAAGGCTAAAAATGCCAAAAATGGTATTTCAGCAAAGCCACTTGAATATATATTTTGATTCGTATGTATGTGTGTCTAGGCATCACGGCTAAACATTTGGACTAAAAGGCCAAAATTTGGCATATACTCTCCAAGAGCCAGGGTGAGCTTTATTAAACACATGTGGGCATGGTAATGGGTGTGGTTTTGTCATAGCCACATCGACAGGAAGTTATTTTTGTTGAAAAAAGTTAATCAGAGACCAATCAGGCAAAAATTTGGCATGTGGTCTGGCCTTAGCTACACACACTGGAAGTATTTTTTGACTATTAAAAGAGAATTAAACTACCAGACTAAAATTTGGAATGAGCATTCCAAGCAACTGGGTGAGCATTACTAATCACATGTGCATATGTCAATGGGTGTTGTCAGAGCCACGATGATGGGTGTGAATCATATTAAGACCTCCCCGTACCACCCCCAGACCGACGGCATAGTCGAGAGGTTTAATGCCACCTTGAAATGACTATTAAGGAAGTTAGTGAACAACCCAGGAGCTGAATGGGATGAGTGCTTACCTTATGTGTTGTGGGCATATAGGGGAACTGTACATAAAACCACTGGTTTCTACCCTTGCCAACTACTATTCAGGAAGTATATAACCACTCTAGATCTCTCTAAGGGTTATCATCAGGTCCCCATGAACAAGGAGCACATTGAGAGAACTGCCTTCATTACCCCTTATGGTAAATATGAGTTTTTGACGATGCCATTCGGGTTGATCACAGACCCCTCTACATTTCAGAGGCTTATGGACAAGATTTTACATGGGTTGCATGAGTTTGCCGTTGTTACTTGGATGATATCCTTAGACCTGGGAACAGCATCGGGAATATTTGTAGATAGTGTTTGCTAAGTTAAAGGAAGCAGGGTTAATCGTAAAAGAAAGGAAGTGCACATTTGGGGAAGCTAACTGTGAATATCTGGGTTATATTGTGGGAAGTAGTACTGTCAAACCGATGGAAGGCAAGGTGACAGCTATTAAGGCATTTGCAAAGCCTAAAGTGAAGAAGGATGTAAGAGTGTTTTTTGGGTATGTGTGGTTTATCGGAAATTTATTAATAATTTTTCCACAATAGCCACACCTCTATCTGACCTCACTCGGAAACAGGCACCAACCAAAGTGGTATGGACAAGTTGCCAGGAGGCATTTGACCAACTGAGAGAAGCGTTAACAAAGGCACCTGTATTAATAACACCTGATTGATCGGCCCCCTTTGTATTACAAATGGATGCCTCAGCTCATGGGTTAGGGTATGTATTGAGCCAGAAGGACCATCAAGGGGAAGAACATCCAATCGCCTATGCTTCAAAGAAACTACTACCAAGCGGGAAAAAAAACTATTCAGCTATCGAGCGAGAAGCTCTGGTAATAGTAAAAGGAGTTAAGTGTTTTATGACGTATTTTGGATGGAAACAGGTTCACGATTCAAATGGACCACAACCCGCTTACACACTTGGGAAACTTCAAGGATAGTCATGGTAGACTAGCGAGGTGGGCACTATCATTACAGCCTTATAACTTCAACATTGAACATCGAAGTGGGAGGGCCCACTCTAATGCTGATGGGTTGTCCTGGGACCCCAATCAGCAGCTGAGGTTGGGGGAGTGTCAAAGCAACCGGGACTCCTCCCAGTGACTCTGCCTCTGTCTCAACCTCTGGACCACATAGAAGAAGAAACTGTAATGGAAATATACAAGTAAAGGAATATTAAGAAATGAAATAATAAAGATAATCAAGTTAAAAAAGATAATGATGAGAATGTGGGTTATGGGTTTTCGGGAGGGGAAGTCCCTGGTGAGAATGTGGTATGGGATGAAGACAATGAAGACTTTCTGCAAGAACAATCAGCCTGCCAGGCAGAGGTGCAGGAGCAGCAGCCCAGCTGACCAGAGCAAGAGAATCTATAAAAGACACAAGTTAACTATTATTAGTTAGTCCCTTCTGGAGTATTAAGTATTGTATCATCATTGAGTATTTCTATTGCTGTAAGATCTTTTGGTTGTGTTGGCAGATAGTTTTCTGTCCAAAGTATGATGTTGATCAATTGAATTGAGACTGGGAGTGTGAATCTACCATACAATTAGATCATGGTAGCTAGGGATCTAGGGATCGGGGAAGGACTAGTGGGGAAGGACTAGTGGGGAAGGACTAGTGGGGAAGGAAGGACTAGTGGGGAAGGAAGGACTAGTGGGGAAGGAAGGACTAGTGGGGAAGGAAGGACTAGTGGGGAAGGAAGGACTAGTGGGGAAGGAAGGACTAGTGGGGAAGGAAGGACTAGTGGGGAAGGAAGGACTAGTGGGGAAGGAAGGACTAGTGGGGAAGGAAGGACTAGTGGGGAAGGAAGGACTAGTGGGGAAGGAAGGACTAGTGGGGAAGGAAGGACTAGTGGGGAAGGAAGGACTAGTGGGGAAGGAAGGACTAGTGGGGAAGGACTAGTCGGACAGGCAGAATAAGGCTGATACTGAAGTCAGGCTAGGTGTCCTTCTCACAGGTGTGGTGTGGTCATTGCCGCACCCATAGGGCAACATTATGCCTCCCAAAAACTCATTTATGGACTAATTAGGCTGAAATTGGGCATATTGAGCATTACTGACTACATGTGGGCGTGGCAATATGTGTAGTTTGGTATTAGCCACACCCACAGGAAGTTGTTTTGGCTGCAAAAAGCTAATTAAAGGGCCAACCAGGATAAAATTTGAGTGGCTTCTATAATGCTTCATGTTGACGTTGGCTGGGCAGCGCTGGGTATATGCTGCTAATCTCCTATATATATATATATCTCATATATATAAAAGGAGATTTTGGTCTGTCTGTCTGTCTGTCTGTCTGTCTGTCTGTCTGTCTGTCTGTACGTCTGTCTGTACCATCATTCTGGCCAAACCTGTGGATGGATTTCTCTGAAACTTGGCATGATGATAGGCTTTGACCCAACTTAAAACATGGGTTAAAATTTTCAGAAAATGGTTACCATGGTAATGAAAAAAGCCAAAAATGGTATTTCAGCAACAAAAAACCCTAGGGAGTTAGACCCATGAACCCATGTATATTTGGAATCGATATAATCTGTGGAACATTTTAAGTACATGTATAAGACCACACCCTTTACTGTTTTAATATCAGGCTAAAAAAAAGCCATAAAATGGTACTTTGACCAGACAAACCCTTGGAGGAACAAGACTTAATATATAGTATGCATAAACAACTTGACATTTGGAGTGGCACAGGCGGAATCCCTCCTGGCTACACCTCTTTCCATTGGTGTGTAAAGCAAAAAAAGTGCCAAAAAAAAAAAGATATTCTGAATAACACTTGGACTGAAGGAGTTCTATCTACGAACACACTTTAATATATATTTGGGTTCGTGAGTATGTGTGTAGGCATCACAGCTAAACACTGGGACTAAAAAGGCTGAAATTCAGCATGTACTCTCCAAGAACCCGGGTGAGCAATATTAAACACATGTGGGCATGGTAATGGGTGTACTTTAGTAATAGCCACACCCACACTAATTTATGGACTAATCAGGCTGAAATTGGGCATATTGAGTCCAAGTATCCCGGTGAGCATTATTAACTACGATTTGGTGTGGCAATGTGTGTGGTTTAGTATTAGCCACACCCACAGGGTATAGTTATGGCTGCCTAAAGCTAATTAAAGGGCCAACCATGCTGAAGTTTGAGTGACTTCTATAATGTCTCATGTTGAAATTGGCCGGGCAACGCCGGGTATATGCTGCTAGTATATATATATATATATATATATATATATATATATATATATATATATATATATATATATATATAAAAGGAGATGTCTGTCTGTGTGTCTGTATGTTTGTACCATCATTCTGGCCAAACCTGTGGGTAGATATCTCTGAAACTTGGCATGATGATAGGTTTTGACCCAACTTAAAACATGAGCTAAAAATTCCACAAAATGGTTACCATGGTAATGGGGAAAGCCGAAAATGGTATTTTTGCCAGAAAAACCTTTGTAGCTACAGATCTAAAACTTTGTATGCACATATAATTTCACTCTGGGAGTAACATGTGCTGGGTCCCACCTGGCCACACCTCTTCCCAATGTAAAGAAAAAAAATGCCAAAAATGGTATTTCAGCAAAACACTTGAACCTAGGGAGTTAGACCCATGAACCCATATATATTTGGAATCAATATAATCTGGGGAATGTCTTAAGTAGGAGTATATGACCACACCCATTTCTGTTTTCATGTTACACCCACAAAAAAAAGGCCAAAATAGTACTTTGGCCTGACAAACCCTTGGAGCAACAGACTTAAAACATCATATGCATAAACAACTTGACTTCATGGAATAACATGGGTGGAATCCATCCTGGCTACACCTCTTCCCATTGGTGTATAAGGCTAAAAAGTGCCCAAAAAAAAAAAAAAGAACTTGTGAATAACACTTGGACCTAAGGAGTTAGATCCACGAACCCACTTTAATATATATTTTGGTTTGTAAGTATGTTTGTATGTATGTGTGTCTAGGTATCACAGCCAAACACTTGAACCAAAAAGGCTGAAATTTGGCATGTGCTCTCCAAGAACACAGGTGACATTATAAAACACATGTGGGCATGGTAATGGGTGTGGATTTGCCATAGCCACATCCACAAGAAGTTATTTTGGTTGATAAAATGTATGAGAAGCCAATCAGGCAAACAATTTGGTATGTGATCTCCAAGTACCCGGGAAAGCATTATTAACCACATGTGGGTGTGGTTTAGCCATAGACACACCCACCGGAAGTTGTTTTGGCTATATAAAAAAAAAATACTCAAACGACCAACCAGACTAAAATTTGGATTAAGGTTTCCAAGTCAATGGGTGAGAATTACTAATCACGTTTGTGTTAATGGATGTGGTCAGATCATTACCACACCCATAGGACGTCATTATGCCTGCCAAAACTTATTTGTGGACCAATTAGGCTGAAATTTGGCATAGAGAGTCCAAGAAATTGGGTGAGCATTATAAACTACATGTGGGTGTGGCAATGTGTGTGGTTTGGTGTTAGTCACACACACAGGAAGTTGTTTTGGCTGCTAAAAGCTAATTAAAGGATCAACCATGCCGAAATTTTAGAGGCTTCTATAATACCTCATGACATTGGCTGGGCAACGCCGGGTATATGCTGCTAGTGTGTGTATATATACTCTTATTTGTGTATCTCAACTGCAGTGGAAAAAAAGAAGCCATTCTAATTTTCTGGAGACCAGGTCCTCAGGATTCTTGAACAAAGTCATTTTCTGTTTATAACTCCATTTTTAAATGCTGAAAATAATTTAAATTGTTCACTCGTTTCGAATTTAATTTGAACTGTTTGCTGTTTGAATTCTCAATATATTTGTTTTATTTGATTATACATTTTCTTCATTTTGAACATTTTAACAGTCATTTTCTGTTTATAACTCTCTTATTTTTAATACTGATTGTAATTTTAATAGTTTTGCTAGTTAAATCATCAATATTTAGTATATGTTTTCTTTGTTTTGGACAATTCTTCATAATTTATTTAAATAATTCAGGATTTCAGCAGATTTTTTTAATTTTTTGTGATCTTGTCAAAATGTTTTAACCTGTCTATGCATCCTGCAATCATGAAAGTACGCTCCTTCCTGTCTCAAATGGTTATGATACTTTCTGTCAAATTCCAGAAAATTGATCATACCAATAGATTAAAGCTTACAACCTGTTACTACCTAATAAAAATGTTTATACAAAGAAGCAGCTACTGGCAAAGGTAGGTTACTTTATGAAGTGATTTTGCATGAATGCTTACATATATCACAGAGCCTTTCTTATACTTACTCAGTTGTAATAGGTAAGTGGAAGCTGGAAAACACTGAAGTTGAAGGCTGAACAGTTCATTGACTTTATTCACAATGAATGTTTCCATAAATCGATTTCTGTCAGACATACACTAACACACCCAATGAAGATGTTAACATATAAAATGGTAGTAAAAATGTTCATAAAAACACACACACACACACACTCTCTCTCTCTCTCTCTCACTCAGTTACGAACCAAAATATATAATAGAGATATTATGGTAATATGTGACTGCCTACACTACATGATAATAGACATGAATAGGGCAGCATATTAGGTCACTGAAGTTGGAACGCTCCAAATTGTATTTGAAAGTCAGATCTGAGGTACCTCTGTGAAGTAGGGAAGAAGAAAACAAACAAACACAGCAGATTATTATCAAAACAATATAATAATGAGATACAGTGTGAGTGGTAATACACCCCCCCCCCCCCCCACTTAAGAAATCCTGGATCTGCCCCTGCAGTGATAAGTATAAAAATTGGTAAAATCTACCAAAAATGTCTTTGTGAGCACAAATAATTTCAAGAACATTATCTTGGCCAGCTAAACTAAAACCCTTGCCTCTAAAAGAAAACATAGATATTTAGCTGGCAGTCTCTATAATTTATGCCAGAAATTTATTAATCTTAATTCTATTTTTATTCTACCTGACCAAAGTTCCTTGACGTAGTTTTGTAATGTTTAACTCTCTGGGTCCTGTGATTTAGAGGTCTTTGTATTGCCAATCAATTTGGCCTTGAAGTGCTGCTGTGACATTAATGGAGGTGATAGAAGCTAGACCCTACCAATTAGAGTTTCTAGAAGCTTCTCTGGAGGAAAATACTATTGTATATTTGGGCACTGGAGCTGGAAAGACATTCATTGCTGTGATACTGATCAGGGAATTATCCCCACAAATACTCAAGCCTTTCAAGGAAGGAGCTAAGAGGACTGTGTTTCTGGTCACTACAGGTATTTAACTACCTCTGTTAATTGTACAAGTAATTTAAATTATATTATTATTTTCTAAGGCATATTGAAAATATTGGTGTGGGTTGTTATTTCACTTTTTTTCCCCATTTCGAATACAATATAGTACAGTATTCTCTATTTTTTTAAGCCCCATTCATTTATAAGATTAATAAGCATCACTCTACTGGTTCAATTATAATTGTCTCTAATTATTGCACCAGGAGTAATCTAAATCAATTTTTCAATGAGCCGGCTCATAGACTCTTTTCTGTAATTAACAAAAAAAAACCCTATGGGCTGTTTTTCGGCCCACCTTTGGTAGGCTGTAGTCAAAAAGAATGTCTACTTAGAAGACATGTTATAGACTTTTAAAACAAAAGTGGACATGTGATCAAGTTAAAGTGTTTTTTTTTTTTTTTTAGAAGTGCCATTTTTGACATTTTTGACATTTTTAACTTTACACACAAAGAAGAAGAGGTGTGACAGATGGGACCCACCCCATGTTATTCGAAGTTGTGTCTGCATGCCAAAATTTTAGGCCTGTAGCTCCATTCTTTTTTCTGGCAAAAAAAAACAACTATTTAACTTTTTTAATATAGAAAGGGGTGTGGCCATATGGACATGCTTATGACGTTCCCCTGGTGACACTGATTCCAAATATATGGGTTCAGAGTTTAACTTCAACCATTCAAGCATGAATCGAGTATACATGAATAGGCAGACAAACAGACTATTTGTACTTTATTGTACTAATTATAAGTGCCATGTAAAAAATTGGATATATTTTCCTTGTAATTAAAATGCATATAAATTAAAATTCTTTTTGGTGGCACTTTAAATACAGAAAATACGGTACCAAAAAAGGAAAGAAAAAAACTTACTATCCATAAGTTGTATATAGTGTTTGATCTACTGATGAAGGGTCTGGAAATAGACTTCAACTTCCTCTTCAGCATTGGACGTGTACCTTCACTAACAACATAAGAAAGTTGGGGTATTGATAGATAGTGTTTGGTGACACAATCATGTGATAATAATTTTATATGTGGGTACCAAAACTTTTCTATATGGGTGGATATCATGATGACAGCATAAAAAATGTCATAGTACAGAAAGGTAGGTAAAGATGCTAGCTGGCTACACCATCTGAACCTAAATCACCACTTCCACCCTAGAAGGTGATTCTGACAGTTACAGATGACAAAGTTCAACTCAATAGTATCATTTGCACTTAGAATGTATCGAGGCTTGTGATTACAGGGCTGTATCCAACACCCACTATAATATGATTGTCATGGAGAAGATTGATCTTTGAACCACACATGAAGAGGCTGATGTAATTGTTGTGCAGCAAATGATTTATTTATCCTTGGAAGGAAAGCGTCCAAGTTATTTCTGACTAGAAAAATATACCTGTTGTTGCCTGGGACCAGAGATGTGGAGAATTTAGAGAATAATATATCAAAAAGAACAATTGAGGATTGGACCAAGATATTGAGAAATTTGAGCAAGCTCCTATTTCGGAGTATAAGCGTCTACTTCACTTCACTCCCCCACAAACCACATCACAGCATAAGGTTCATTTCGTTTCTTTTGATTGCAGTCTTGACTCTGTTGCTACAAAATTAAATTAATGTGCACACCAGCATATGTTTTCTCAAGTTGTGTCCCAGTGGCTTGGGATAGGGAAAGGTATGGTTTTAAGAGTCCTCAAAGGAGCTTACAAGTTGAATTTGCTTGGTGATCTCCATGCACAGACAACAGATGTTATCACAGAAGCTACTCATTTCTTATTGCATGCTATGAATCACAGTCAAAATCAAGTTTAACATTTTTTTTTTTTTTTTTTTTTTTTTTTTTAATACAGAAGCCCAGGTTGTACACTTGCCTCTGTATATGTGATTGATCAGCTGTTGTTGATACCTTGCCTCCCCATTGCTGAGATTTCTTGCAGCGGCCTATGTACTGTGTTAAAGTAGATGTAGTGTTGCTACTATACCATAGAGATAACTTTCTTTGTCTTTGGCGTAATCACTCTGAAAGTGTGAACACTATGCATCACACTGTGGCAAGAGACGTCCTAGACAGTCTGCAATGGCAGGCTACCTTCTTGTGCATGGAAAGGTAAGCATCAGAAGTTTCTGTTTGCCTGATCATCTCCCTCTTCAACACCTTCCGCAGTCACACAATCAGCTCAGCAATCTTCTTGTAGGCCTGAAGACAGCTGGAAGAGTGTGCTAACCAGTTGTAAGAGGACCTGATCATATACTCTATGTTTCTTGACATGGCATTCCCAGCCAGATGAAGTGTATGATTAGTGCAAGAGTTGTGCATAATGTTTGGATATGTTCTGCAAAGAAGAGCTTACAAAGAGTTGTGTTTGCTAGTCATGATACAGGAGCCATCAGTTCCAAGGCCAACCACGTTCCCTCCATTCAGCTCCAAAACTTCCATGATCCTTTTGACAGCTGTTTCCAGGTTGATGGCATCAGCTTGGACAATTTCTTCCATTCAGAGGTATGTAGACACAATCCTGTGCATGGACCTTGAGTGGTACCTGATACTGATGACCACAAGCTTGGTGCAGGCAGGGCTGGTCTCTGGATTTATCCATAAAGAGTGAGAATAGTGTGTTCCTGTTGTCTCCATCTGCTGCTTGAATTGTGGGCCAAGCACCTTCTTTACCACCAGGGCAGTAGTCTTCATCATGTGCATCTTAAGTGATATCTTGTCAAACTTGTTTTAGAGAATCTTGCTAGACTTTTAGGCAATCTGGGGAGCAATTTAGAGTTTGAATTTCTTGTCTTTCTTCTCCTTACTCAAGGGATTGATCATCTGAGAAAAGGTTGGCTGCTTCCTGTGACTGTTGATGGCCTTCTTGTGCTTGCTGGACCGGAGTGCTTCATGATGTCCCCATGGTGTAGACTCAGCTCCACCTTGCAGATTTTGCACCATGCAGTGTCTTTACCGTTCCTTGCCGTCCAACTGGTCCTTTAACTTAAGAGTGATCTTCCACTTCACTTCGATCTTTTGCTTCAAAGGAGGAGGCATTATCGTGTCTTTTGTCAGACCTTTCCACAATTATTCTTATACTATTCTCTTTCCTGTTTGCAGCTGAGACTGGTTTATTTGTCCCATTTTTCATTGTCGCTACGTGCACTTACAGAAGACCAGTCAAATGCTTGATTCTTATTTTGGTGCCAATATACCTCAATGTTCACCCCATAGCATTTGATAATAAGTGACTTTACCTCACTGTAGTCATCAGCTAAGTCAGTTTAGATGGTGGCATAAGCTTGCTGAGCTTTTCCAGTCAACAGTGTTGCTAAGATGTAAGGCCAACAAGCTACTGCAATCTCACTAGCTGCCATGGCCCTTTCAAATGTGACTAGATAGGCCTCAATGTCATCATTCTGATCAAGCTTATGTAGCTTGGGCACTGCTGTTGGAACCCCCTAAGTGTACCAGTACTCACTATTGATATCGGTTCTTCTCTCCATTCCTCCGCCTGTTGCTGCATATATGCCATTAGCTGTTTCCATCCCAGACCACAGCTTCCTCCCATTGCCATTTCCTCCTGCTATATGGTAAGGGTTGTCTTCTCTACTGCCTGCTTTTTGTATATTGTACTAGCTCTTGTTGTTATTCACTTCACTTCTGGATTCCAACAGCACCCAGCTCATAGTAGTTGATCCCATTGCTGCCACCAAATGTCACAAACCCGCCTGTGTTTTCATCCATCGTGTCACTTTAGGTAACCGGGCCTCACAGACAAACTACTTGGGTAACACTAAGCATCCACACCAACTATTCATATAATAGAGCAATAGTGGAGAGAAAGTCCTTTTTCTCTCACACAGGTATCGCATAGCACTCCCAATAGCAACAACAAATCTTAGATTTTAACAACACTTGACAATCACCAAAAACCTGGTACCTATGTGTGCATGTGTTCTGTTCAACCAATCAGCTTCTTACATCATTTCAGCACTCAAACACACAGACATACATCATTGAACACCACAAAACTACATATCCATTAACAGTAAACAAAACACAGTTCAGGCAATAGCATTAATAATATATTCTCCTTTCTCTTGTCTCTTATCTCGTCAATTCTTGGCACTTCTCAGCTCTTTCCCTGACAGGAAGATTTTTCTTTTGAATCATAGAATTAAATCATGTGTAAGCCTAATCCAGACATAGATACAATGTCTGGAGTTTTAACAACCTTCCGCACAGGGGATTTCCTTGGACTCTCCCTCTCAGTATCCTGGTTTCCTTCTGTCAGTCTGTACAAGTTAATTGTAGCTCTTTGAAGATGTGCATCCTACTAAACATGTCTTGGTAATTTTGTAGGATTGCAGCTACCCTTGCCCAGTTTGATGCAGCCAGGAGTCTTTTATTCCCCATATGGCAATTTTTGTTGTGAATTTGTTGCGAATGTATTGGTGTTGTGATCTACCCCCCCCCCCCCCCCTCCCTCCCTCCTCAGGTACTCTGCTCAAGTACTGAGTTGCCAATATTTGGTATAAATTGATGTTGAAGACTTTACCTCAAACTGCATACTGAACTACTTCCTTGCTTCTGAACTGGTTCCTCTAATAGGCTGATAGGCTGCCCGCTGCTGCTAGTTTTCAGCCCAGTATTGATTAAAATGACTCTAAACTGATAATTGTACACAAATAAGTACAGATAGCTAAGATGGTCACACAAACACAATTCAATTTCTGAAACCAATTAATATGATTAAATATATGCCATAATTTATTGACAATGAGTAGTTCATTATCTAAATAATATAATAATAGTCCAAATCCCTCCTGAAACCTGGCACTAAGGGGTCCCCATCAATCGGCCACTTCTGGCAATTGAAAATATGCTGTGTGGATGGTTAAGCAATGATCACCAAACGAGAAAGATAAAATATGATTATTTAATATGTTTAGTATCAGTGTCCATCCTGAATTTATTATGAAGGAGAAATGTTATACCTCAAACCACTCGCATAAAAGGCCAATCTATTTAACCTGGTGCAGAGTATATTAATTCTATTTCAAGCTCTATCCTGTGTTTTAGAAAATTTATGAACTCCAATACAGGCTAAATGACATATGCTGAGTCATCATCTGCTTTTAATCAATGCATTGCTATAGCCTGTTTTAATTGTAGCCTCTATGCTGAAGTTGCCCACAATTATTATGCCTCTGTTTGTGTTTATTAGTTTCACTTGTCAAGCAGCAGGCGGACTACATTTCTCTCCACACACCGCTCAACATTGGCCAGTACATTGGAGAGATGGGTGTGAAAAGCTGGTCCAAAGCCATGTGGCATGTGGAACTGGAGAAATATCACGTCCTTGTCATGACAAGGCTTATCTTCAGGAACCTAATTCTGCATAACATTCTGAAGTTTAACCAGGTCAACCTTCTCATCTTTGATGAGTGTCACCTTGCCTTGGGAGATCAGGAGTATGTCCAGATTATGAAGCGATACAAAGATACGATGGATGCGCTCAACCCCACTCGCATCATGGGGCTAACAGCATCGCTGATTCCCAAAGGCAAGCAAATCAATATTGAAGATCAAATTGAGTCACTTGAAAATAATCTATGCTGCCATGTGCAAACGACGGATAGAATGGCAGAAATGCATAAGTTTGCTAGCAATCCTAGTGAAGAATGTATTTCAGTTTGTCTAGTGAGGATTACCATGTGAAAAAACTCAAGAAGATGTTGGAGAATTCTTTGAAACTTTTAAACCAGTTTCCCATAAGAGGTGACAACTATAAAATGGTTAGGATCAGCATTGAGGATTGTCTAAGCATCTTGCTTGACTTGGGCATATGGTGTGCACACAGTCTTGCAGTTCAAGTACTGCACAGTATCACTACCTTCATCAATGAATGTTATGATGACTACGAGATGTCTATCCTTAACTTTGGCCACACTCAGCTAACTCTGTTTGAAAGAAGCAGCAGAGTAAAGGCCTTTGTGGATTCCAATAAAATTCATGTGACAGACAAAGTGAACAAAGTTCTTATTGCACTTGGTAATGCTTCCAAAGATGGGAGTGGCTGTGGCAAAGAAGGTGGGAAGCTTTGTGGACTTATCTTCACTGAAAGGAGAATGACTGCTATTTCCCTTCGAGACTTGCTCCAGAAGCAGAGTGAAGTGGAGCCTGGGTTGAGACATATCAAATGTGAGTGTGTGGTAGGTCACAGTGAACTGATGGGGATCGATCTGAGGAAGAAAGTCAAGATGAACGTAGAGAACCAGAATTATGTCCTCAACAAATTTTGACAAGGAACCTTAAACATCTTAGTCTTGACTAGTGTGGTGGAAGAGGGATTGGACATACCAAAATGCAACATGGTCGTCAGGTTCGACTTCCCTCAAAATCTCCCCTCTTACGTCCAATCCAAAGGTCGGGCTCGGGCAAAGGGTTCCAAATACATACTGCTTATCTCCAAGGACAAGGCCTCTAAGTTGAAGCCACAACTTCAACACTTCAACAGCTTGGTGGAGCAGCTCAAGGTGGTGTGTCATGGCTGACATGTGGCTGATGAAGAAGCAATCTTGAATCAACTTCGTGATGTGGTCCAACCATATGAAAACAGTTATGGTGCAAAAGCCACCATTGATTCTTCTCTCTCCATTGTGTATGGGTAAGTTGGTATGTGAGTTGATTTTAATTTTGTGCAATATAGAAAACTTTGATGGTAATATCCCTATTGGATCAGTTGAAGCGCTTCATCATCTTGAAAGTTCTGCTACATTCAAATGGTATACTCTGACATGCTCACACACACACACACCACGTTGCATGTTATGTACTCACTCGTTCCTACAGTCAATGATATCTCATAAATGTGATAATATTATATTGTGGTTTTTATCATTCTATTAGCTGTAATCTATAAACCACAATCACACTATACAGCAAGAAAGTCAGTTCTGGGAAGGTGGGGTGCACCATAACAGTGAAGAAAGAAAATGGTACTACTATTCAGAGTGAACCTGCTTTTGGCAGTACCAAGAATGCTGCCAAGACTGCTGCTGCTGCTAAATTATATCTGAAGACAATCTATGCAGAGAACAAACAGTTCTTGTAATATTTTATTGTATATGAGCAATTTCTGTTCTTTTCTCTTTAGTTTATTAATCATCGAATTCAGCACTAAAATTCTATGAGTTAGCAGACCACCGTGAACATGTAAAACCAGAAGAGCACTGATCCCACCTTCAGAATATGTTTGTCAAGCATTCATAAAGACTATGGATGTCTCCAAAAAATGTCAACCAAGTAGACATTGAGATTGAACCTACAAAATCGAGAAAAAAACATTTCAAACAATAATTTCTTGGAAAGCATATCTCAGGGCAAACAAAACGTTGGATAAAAAAGCAATAACAGTTGCACAGCAGCTTGAACTCACAGCAACATAATTGGTTGCAGTTTCTGCACAGGTAGCAGATCTTAGTGAAAACCCCAAAAATTTTGGTGTGCACTTGGAAAAAAAGTATGATTACATTTAACTAAAACTTCACAAGACATGTCATCATGTAAAACATTACTACCCTCATGATGTTTTACTGTAAGACATGTCCTCCTGTAAGGCATGATCTCTAAAGACATGTTCTCCCATAATACATGACCTCACACACACACACACACACACACACACACACACACAACAAACACACACACACACACACACACACACACACACACACACACACACACACACACACACACACACACACACAAGCTATCACAAATATAACTAGTATAACTAGCACAGGTATAAACAACCATTGCTGCATAACATCACGTAAGAGAATTAATTTTTAATAGTCCACTCAATTTAAATGAAAAAGCATTGCTACTATTGCAAGAAGCAACTGTAGTGTGGGGCAACTTTTGGGGAAAAATTTATTGACTTCACAAGAACAAAAACTATCATAATACAGCTGCATCTCATTTTTAGGAAAGCAGCTGTTCAAAGGTTAGCTACTTGTGGCTAAATAAGTACAAATCATAATAACCACAGAATTCACTCAGCTGCTACATAAATCACCGATCTATCATAAATACAGTTCTGCCTGTGCTACAATATTCCCCCTCCAGTTAGTTGTGTCCTCACAAAACTCATTAAGTAACATAAGTTCCATAACGATCAGGAGGTTTGCGAGCGAAGTGTTCTGTAACTTGTGCCAGAGTTCGAGGAAGTAGTGTATCCAGCTGCTGGGCTGGTTCCCTGTCTTCTTGTGACCATGTCAGCATAGGATGGTCTTGGGGGCAAAGAAGAATATACCCTTGGAGATGGGGTAGTTGGATACATTTGTCTCTCCCTGTGTCGAGTGGGGGTAGACCCCTTTTGAGTACTCCTTGGAGCTGAGTCAGTAGGTGGAGGCCTTCCTCCCTTAAGTGCTTTGACAACAGGTGCAAGCTGAACATCAGAAAGTTGATTTTCCTTTAGTGCATCCATATCTGTAGTCAGATCTTGGATCAGAGCCACTACTTCATCTGTGGAGGGTCTCCTAGACATAACATCTGCATTACTATTGTTCTTCCCTGGCCTGTATTCCATCTGAAAGTTGAACTGTTGAAAGTAAATCATCCACCTAGCAAGGCATCCTCCCACATCTTTGAGGCCCTTCAAAGAAGTAAGTGGGTTGTGGTCAGTAACCAACTTAAATATAAAGCCATAGAGGTAAGGGTAGAATTCCTTAACAGCTGAGACTGTGGCCAAGGCTTCCCTCTCAATTGTAGAATAGTTTCGTTCTGCCTTTTGCAGTTGCCGGCTCCAATAGGAAATAACTTGTTCTTGACCATTCTGGGATTGACTGAGGACAGCACCAATGGCCGTGTCAGATGCGTCCGTGTACAGTATGAACTGTTGACTGAAATATGGGAAGGCAAGGATGGGTGGGCTTACTAGCCTGTGTTTAAGGTCATCAAAGGCTTTTTGGCAGTTTGAGTCCCACTGGAAGTCTGCCCCTTTTCTCAAGAGCTTATGGAGTGGTTCTCCGATCTTGGAATAGTTGGCAACAAATCGACGGTAGTAATTTGCTAGACCTAAAGATGGCCACAGCTCTTTGGCATCCTTTGGTATTGGGTACAAGGAGACAGCTTCTACCATTGCAGGATCTGGGCGGATGCCTTTGGCGGATACTATGTCCAAGATAGTTAACTTCCCTTTTAGCAAAATGACATTAACTTACTTTCATCTTCAAACCAGCACTTTCCAGAGCATGAAACACATTCGTTAGACATTGGAGATGCTCTTGAAAAGTTTTACTAAATACCACAATATCATCCAAATATATTAGACACTGCTCATCTGTTAATGCTGCTAACACACATTCCATCAATCGTTGGAATGTGGCAGGTGCATTAGTGAGACCAAATGGCATAACATTGAATTCAAAGTGACCCTTTGGAGTGGAGAAAGCTGTCTTTTCCTTCTCTTGCTCTTCAACTTCCACCTGCCAATAGTCAGAGGCAAGGTCAAGGGTGGTGAAGTAGGTGGAACCCGTGAGGGAATCCAAAATGGAATCAATCCTGGGGAGTGGGTAAGCATCATGGTGGGTAACAGAGTTGAGTTTAAGGTAGTCAATACAAAAATGCCAAGACCCGTCTTTCTTCCGTACCATTACTATTGGAGATGACCATGGGCTGCTACTAGGTTTCACCACTCCTTGTTTAAGCATCTTGGTTACCTCACTGTCAACCACACTCTTGAGTGCTTCAGGTACTCTGCGCATTTGCCGTCTTGTTGGTTGACCCTCAGTTAAGATTGCATGCTTGACCATAGCAGTTTGACCAACAGGACCAACCCTGGGTGCAAAAAGATCAGAAAATTTTGTAAGGAGACCAAGAAGCTCTATTTTCTCAGATTCTGTCAAATCAGTAGAATCCAGATTAATTTCAGGAGATGAGTGTTCATGCTCAACAGCTGTTACTGCCTGATCTACCAGAAGAACATTGTGCCTGGGAGTGACTTCTCCAAGCTTCATACCTTTGTAAATGGTCACTGGGGTGGGAATGGTATTCATGATCTGCAAGGCAACTTGGTTTCCTGACAAAACACAACTCAGTGTCCGAGCGACAGCTATGTGTGTAGGTGGTGATCCATTTATAGGTTCCACTAGCGCCTCTTCATTTTCACCAAAACAGCTCAAATTTCCCCGTAGTTCTCCACAAATTAGTTGTATCACACGTCCAGGAATCTCCATGTCCATAGGAGCTTTCACTGCTACTGAAGAAGTTAGGGGGCTACTAGGTGTTAAACTCTGTCGTCCCATATATATAGGGATGTCAAAATGTGACCCTTTCCCAAGGGAAAGGACACTATTTCTACAATCCATTACTGCCCCATGTTCCTTTAAGAAATCAGCACCCAGTAAGCATTCCATTGTTAAATTACGAATCACAGTGAACTCTTGTTCTGCATTGAATGATCCCAATGATACAGTCATTGTTGTTCGTCTGACTACATCCAGTGGCATACCATTAGCACCCACTGCTCCTGCTGATTCAACCAATCTCTGACGGTACACATCTGTTAATGATTCATAGCTTACAACTGACACAGCTGCACCCAAATCAAGTAGAATTTTCCTTGGTGCCTGACCAATGAGGCATTTATATAGAATATAGCATTTACACTAGAAAATCGGTGGATATAAGTTACTTCCTTGGCCAGCCTCCCACCGATGGGGCTGACCCGTTGTAGTTTAACTGAGGGCAATCTCGTTTAAAGTGCCCTGATTCACCACACACCCAACAGACTTGTCCTGTCTGTGAATATCTCACACAGCTTCCCTTTTGGTTCCCACTTCGGTGGTATCATGACGAGTAGTGTACATCAGATGTACCTTCAGCACCTGCTTGCAGTTTCATTTCCAAAGATTCCATGCGCTTCGTCATCTGATCCAGAGTCTTTTGTAGCTGCATTTCTACATTGGGTTCCCTCAATGGATCGTGGTTACTGACTGCATTGATAACCTTCATAGGTTCTGCCTTAGTCTCAAAGTTCAAGGCGTATTCAATCTCCATAGCTTCCTTAATGGCTTGCTCAAAAGTTGTGGGTTGTCCATGCAACAGTATTTGACAGCTCACAGGTACATGTAATCCAGTTAAGAGACATTGCAACAGTATACCTGAAGTTACATCTTCGTCAGGATAAGCCTGCTTAAAGAGCTTCCTTAGATCATTTGCAAAGTCTTCAGCTTTTTCATTAGAGCATGCTGACAGCGGGAGATGAAAATCTTTCCTGCTGTTAGGGGGTCCTTGATAAGTCCTGCCCTTGTCATCAGTGCTGTTTTTAACAGCTTCATACTAGCTTTGATAGCCTCATCCAGCTCAACATAGAACATAGTAGTCCACCAGCTTACCACGGAGAAGAGTTGGAAGGATCATGACTTGCTTCTCAATGTTCCATTCCTTAGCTGTGGAAACTAGTTCAAACCTAGTCCAAGCACGAGAGAACTCCTCAGTGGTAATTTCTGGGAGAGGTAAATCAAACTGTGCCATCCCACTTCTGACACCAGTGTAGCGTGGGGCAACTTTTAACAGTTATAGGGAAACTTTATTGACTTCACAAGAACAAAAACTATCATAATACAGCTGCATCTCATTTTTAGGAAAGCAGCTGTTCAAAGGTTATCTACTTGTGGCTAAATAAGTACAAATCATAATAACCACAGAATTCACTCAGCTACTACATAAATCACCAATCTATCATAAATACAGTTCTGCCTGTGCTACACAACTACAGATGTTATAGCAATTACTACACAAACATACTTCCATATAAAATAGTCATTCTTTGATAAGGATATCGAGTCAGGAAAACAACCATTGTTGAGCCTTCCCAGTGACATGGTGCCATCTCAGTGTGTATCCACTTTCCTAATGATGAATTGTTTGACCACTTTAAATATAAATGATGAAATATTTCTTCTCCAAACAACTTGAAAATTTTCAACAAGAAAAATGGAGTTCAGCCCTGGGCTGTACTGCACAAGGTACCTGGAGGTTGAGACTGGTAGAATGCTACCTGGCAGGATCTTGGCCAGAATCTAGGGACCTTATTACACTGTATCACATCTCTACTATAGAGTGGGAATAGTCTGTCTTTGTGTCCTCAATTCACACTTGAATGGGTGGAGTTAGACTCACAAACCCATATATATATATATATATAGAATGTATGTCACCAGGGGAACGTTTCAAGTATGTCTATATGGCTACACTCCTTTCTGTGTTCAAAGAATGCCAAAGATGGTACTTTTGCCAGGGAAGTGCATGGAACTACAGGTCTTAAACTTGACATGCATACACAACTTGACTCTGGGAGTAACATGGGTTGCATCCCACCTGGCCACACCTCTTCTCTGGGCATGTCAGGCTAAAACAATTTAATGTATATCTGCATATTTGTGTGTATCCCACTTTATCACCAAAGCACAATACCAAATAGAACTCACTCTTCAGAGTGACACATCCTACAGCAAGGATGGTTGTTTTAAGAAAATAAATAAATTTTCACAAATTCGGATATCAAAACCGGCAAAATGAGATTCCATGCATAGCATAAATACTTATTCTAGTATTAATGAAGCACATACATCACACTTGTGGTCTGTCCAATTCCATACTCAAGAGGATTAACCCCTGCCCTCATGTCACCCCCAACCTAATAGTTGGTGTGTGCATAGTTGCTGATATTTCTAGACCTGTTGAAGTGACTGTGGCAATACTAGAAACATTGAAACAGTGAAATCTTTCCACCGGCAAACAAATCCAACCCTCTTTAATTTTTTATGTGAACTCTAATAAATTTAACTTGCAATTTATATTTCCCTCTCAATTTAATTTTAATAATAATCATTCCTACACTCACTATTACAGGTTAGATAAATTTATTAAATTGTGCTTGGGTCATTGTGATGGGGAAAATTTCAATGAGAAAGGGCTAACATCTGCTGCTTTTCTAGTAAATTATATAGTCTAAAGGCTGGACTGAGATATATATGCTAGATCAATATTTATTCTATCTTCTTAACTAGTACCCAAAAACTACACCATTATCAGTAATGAATCCAGGGGGGGAGGGGAGGCAATCCAGGCAAATACTTCCCCCACATTTATCCCAAGATAAAAAAATAAACAAGCAAATCCCAGAAGCACAAAAGCAGGTAAGAAATTCTATAGCTGCAACAATTCCTACCACCTCTACTAAGCAGATAGCCAATTTTCTTGTGCAGCTAAAGGGTAAGAAATAATTGATAGGGTGTAGTGGTAAAACTGTAAAATAGCATTTCCAAGGAAAGGAAACCTCAGCAATCACTCTATAAAGTAAAGAGAGAACTGATTACACAATTTTGCTTGCAGTGGATGATTAAAAAAAAAAGAAAAAAAAAGTTTATATAAAATTCTACACTAAACTTATTGTTCAGCAGAATATATCAAGCTAGTACTTCTAATACATGTAATGGTATATGCTGTACTGCTGGAGTAATTAACCAATCTACCAACAGGGAGTTGCTTAGTAAAACTGAAAAGATATATAGATCTGGTACAAATGTCCAGAAGTGATGTTTCTTGCCATCTTTGTATAAAACATTTGCATGAATTCATTTTTGCTCAGTCATTAAAAGTATATTGCTATTACTGCCAAGAAGCATATAAATCAAAGCTTACTGTTGTAATACAAAAGCTGAACCTGCATTCACTGTTACCGGTTTTTTCAATTGGAAAAAAGCCACAATTAGCTTTAAAGAACATGAATGTTCAAGAGCTCGTAGAGATGCTGTAGCATTCAAAATTTCAGCCAAGCTTACCCATGTAACTGAACTACTTAGAAGTGAAGTAGATACTGTCCATGTTGTAGGAAAGGCAGTTTAATAAATCAGCTTTCTGCTCTCACTTGTTACAAGGTATTTCCATCAGAAATGACCATGTTGGTGGATGAAACTTGACTGTTATGCTTCAACTGCACTTGAAGAATTGGCATGGGTGGCCTACCATAAATATCAATCCCCAGAAATTATTAATGAAATGAAACAGTTAATAGGCCATAAAATTCTATGTTCACTAATTGCAGATTTACTTTCCTAAACTTGGTTTTCATTGCTAGCTGATGAGTCTAGGGACATTTCTAATCATAGTATAAAAAATTATGATATTAATTTTTTTTAAATCTTTGGGCTTGTTCAAGTTGATGCTGCTTCAGCTGAATGGCTTTATTCATCTTTGAAAGATAGTTAATTTCTTTAGGCATTCCATTTAGTCATTGCAGGGGCCAGGGATATAATGGGGCAAGAAATTTTCAGGGTTGCATTAGTGGGGCTGCCAAAAGATTTGAGAATAAAAATAAATCAGCAATTTCAGTACACTGCCTTACACATCGCGTGAATCTATGCCTACAATATATTGCAAGGGATAGCAAGTGTACAAAAGAAGCTAAAGTACAAAAACAACATGAAGACTCACCTACATCAGGGATAGAACCGCTTTGCCCAACAAGGTGGACAGTCTGTACAACAGCTATGCAAGGAATTCTTTACAACTACTTGTCACTTCAAGAAAGGATGGAATCTTTTTCACATGGAACTGATGATTGTTCTCAAAGAGGTAGTGGTATGCTAGCACTCACAGAGAAATTTCAAACTTATTTTGGTTTGAAGCTCCATGTCTTGGTTTTTGGTATCACTGAACAGTTAATCAGCTACTCTTCAGGAAATGAATACTAATGCCAATAACTGCTTTGTGCAGTCAGATGTTACCATTCATGGTATAACTAGGCACAGAAGTAATGAAATGTTCAAAATATTTTGTTGAATTTGTCAAACATGAAGCAGAAGACAAATGCAATCCACCAGTATTGGCGATATCTTGAACAATCAGCCTACCTTTAAAAATTTGATTGCTGAACTTCACAAGCTGCTCAAATTATATTTGACAATTCCTGTCACTACTGCATCTGCAGAGCGAAACTTTTCTGCTTTGAACCGATTGAAAAAGTATTGAGGAATTCAATGACACAGCAACGCTTAAACCATTGCATGTTATTATATATTCAGAGACAAAACTGATGGTCTTAATTTAAAAGACATTGCATCAAAATTCATTCAAACAAATGAAAGAAGAATTGATTATTTTGGATGATACTGATTAATATTTTCCTAACTTGAATATATTTATTCTTTTTTTAATTTTTTTATTTTTTTTTATTTTAAAGTATGAATTCTCATAGTATTGATAATGATAGATCTTGAGGTATGAAACAAATAATCATTTTGGGTATACATCTTGGCTTGTACATGATTCATTTTATTTGCCCCCCCCCCCCCCCCCCCCCAATAATTTTCACCTTCCTACTCCATTGTAATAGTATATATATAATATAACATTCTGATTAGTTCTGTGTTTTACAGCATTTCCTGGGAATAAGCTATGGCCTTCAGAACCAGACCTCTCAAGTTGGCAAAATTTATTTCAGGGAGATTACATCTGAATTTCAGGGAGAAAAGGCTCATTTCAGGGAGAATCAAAGCAAGCTAGATTTTTTCAGAGCTATATTAAGCTACTGGTTATAAAAGTCAAAAATGAGATCATATATTTACTAGGTGTTGTATGCTATACAATGACTCAATGAAGTGCCTCACTTGAAGCTGATGATCACTGTAGCAATAAATGAAAATTGAAGCTAGAATGAATTTGAGCGCCCTTTCTGCAAATGAAGTTTTAAACTAAAGAAATATTACAAACTGAGAATATTGTGAGTACAACTTGGTCAAGAAGCAGTGGAGATGCTGTAACCCTGAGTGACTTCAATGCATGACAGTATTTGATAATACCACATTTGAAAGTTTAATGCCTCTAATGAGACTCATTATCTTAAAATAAATAGTATTTTATGACTTAAAGCAGAGTATCATTTGACAGCACCTGAACTGAAATATTGGAGCAACAGAGCTCTACAAACATAAATTTTATTCATATAGTAGTAACTTAAATATCGCTTATGTTAATTTAGTTATATTACTTTCAATCATCATGCCCATGCCAAACCCAACTCTCTGTGTCACCACAGTGCTCTTTTGGAACTCTGTTGTTCTAGGGCTGTTATATTCATTAATATTTCTCATCACTTTATTGTGTGTGTGTGTATATATATATATGCAAATTAAATATTTTTTCTTTTGTTCATGAAGCAGGCAAATGACTTTTTGGTGGATGATGAAGACAGGAAAATTATTGACCAAGACTGTACATAAACACCAACAAGTAAAAAATAAACTAAACATTGAACACCTACAGCAACTGAAACAGCAAGACACTAATTACTGAGAACTTTCCAAGACTATTACACAGACTATTTGAAGAGTGTTCTACCTTTTCTCTAAAACCTTTACATGTTTGACATACCATAACTGCTACAACAATTACAGACAACGTTCAGACTTGCCTGATCCTCATTAGCTACACAAGTGAGAGCCAGACTAACATTGGGGAAATATATATAGGTTTAGGACTAGAAATTATTATTCATATATGATGATATACTTATATATTTACAGAGCCTGCCTCTTCTCTGTCCTGCTGCTATACTGTTAACTCTGATTCTGACCTTGTGTCTCAGAAGCAGTCTTCTTCTTCCAAGTCCAACTGCCAGTCTAGCAACCCTTCCATGTCTAGCTGCCAGACAAGTACCTATTCTGAATCAGAATGTCATGCCAATACTCCTCACAATTGTGACAACCAGCACTTCAAGAAAAACCAATAATGCCTCACAAATTGAAAGAGAGCCCCCTCATCAAATCCTGGTTTCAACTATGGGATATATCCTTGCAAATTATTCCTTCAGTACAGGGAGAATTGAACCATTCAATACAGTGATGATGAACATAACCTCGTGAAACACCTCAATCAAGTGAACTGGGTCACATCAAGAACTTATATCTTTAGCATAGGGACACTTATGTAGCTGGCAAGACTGGACTAAATACTTTCCAAAACATGGATCAACATCAATGGAAATAATATGATAAACAGTTTCAAAACTCATATATCATTTTTTATGAACTCAATTTCTGACCTTTATCTTTCCCCCTCAATCAACTTGCCCCATCTCCAACTCACTTCTCTCACACTGGTATATCTTCTATCATAGATATTGTGCTCAAGCCAAGCCTCAGCTACTCATTGAAATACTCACCAACCTCATTTATTTTCCTCCAGACATTATCCAGCCAGCATTAATTCATATCCCATCCTCTCCTCACTATCATCCCTTGACATCAAAATTCCTTTCTCTTCATTCCCCCTGCCACAGAACTGTGGAACTCTCTTCCACTCCATATTAGAATATCTTCATCCCTTTAAGCCTTAAAAAAAACAAAAAAACAATAACACTTATTCAACCAATTTTACCTTAATTCTATTATCTCACTCCTGGTAACAGTCCACTTCAAGCTTTCACCTTGTCATCATTTATCATTAATCCATGTATCTTATATTTAGCTACTTACACCTCATCATCACTTGTCCACTAATTTATGCATCTCATAATTGGTTTTTGCTATTTATTTCATTTCCCATGTGTCCAACAAAATTTAAAAAAAGAAGGGGAAAAAAAAATTTTTTTCTCTGAAATATTTCTTTATTATATTCTTCATTTGTCTTACACAAGCTTATTCATTCACTGAAATGATAAAGAACATATCAAAAGAACTAATGAATATACAGAAATAAATATAGAAGTAATACAAGTTACTTAATGAGAAGAGATTTGAATGTGACAAACTTGTCTATTTTTAACAGGCATGGCATGCCCTTGGAACAAATTGCAAAAAGCATGGATATTGCCTTCCTTGCTCTTCCTGACCAACTTCTTGAAGTTGGACACTTCATCACTGCACTTAAGAAAATTGACATGAACAACAGACCTTTACTTTCAGCCACTTTGCCTTGAGCAAGAAGTTACTAAAAGATATGTGTATTTGGAGTTAGAGTCCAGCTGAAACAAGGAAGAATCAATTCTGTGCTCCTTTTTCAGTATTCCACCCGAAGAACTGACAGAGTATTGCGTGGACATTAGACTCCAACGGATATTTTTGCGCTTACATTCCGCAAACAGACTTCTAGCCATATAACTAAACCATATTGAGATCACATTATTAATTACAGCTATTTTCTTTTTCCCTGCAAACGCACTAACAAGCTGATTTCTCACATTCTCCTTATATTAGCCTCTCCATGCCTCTGAGAATTTTGGGTGAAGGGGTTTGACAGGAACAGTTCTAAGTGAAGCAAACGACCATTAGCTGTTCAGCCCACCACCCTCATCAAGCACACTAATAATGATAGTATTACTAAAACAAGAAAAAGTCTACCGGGGGAATCAAAATAGCCAGCCACTACAAACTGAGACCTAGGAACGAAATAAAGTTGTTAAACGCCCAGTAAGATTAACCACAAAGATCGATTCAATTTTTTTTGGATCCCAATTTTTAGTTACTTCCTTCTTGTGCTCTACCTTTTAGCTCCATTGAATCCTAGAGTGAATTTTCTCTGGCCCCAGCGTGTGGAGCTGCCACAGATAGCGGTATGGAAGGTAAGTTTAAGCTACCTGCGAATTTTGTTACCCGCACTGGAACCATTGCTGAATAGGTGTGTTAGCAAAGTGATCGACTTATAATTGATGAAACCTTTGTAATCTACTGTTAAGCAAATTTAATAGAAATGCTGTATTGTCCTGGTACATTCATTGGTACAATGTAGCTAATATAAATATCATGCACTTAGCTATATAGCTAGCTAGAACTATCAGTACCAGTAACTATAGATAAGCTAGCTGACTATTTTCCCTTTCCATATTTCTAATGTCCCATTCTGTTTTAGGCAGACTTGACAAATTAGTCTCTGCTACACTAGATACTGCACACAATTTCTTGCATTATATGCCTTTTGGATTATCTCTACTGGCAGTGGCGCCATCAGTTCATTGCATAGCACTATAGCAGTACACCCTGCATGATATTCTTCTGAATTTCTAGCTAATATCTTAAGTCCTGTCCACACTGCACAATAAAACCAATTTCACCCATGTCTGGAATGGGTTCCACCCGTCCACACTACACTCGGTTTCACCCCACAGCGGTTCCACCTGAAACCTTCAGAAGGGTAGATTTCAAGCGGCTCAGATTTATTGAACATACCTGTGGCTTTATTGCTGATGTTAGCTATTAGGGGATTAGCTACTAACAGCTCTCTCCCCGCTCTCTATCCTCCCTTTGTGGATGATATCGCAGAGAGAAGGAGACAGAACAATGGAGCACACCAGAAAATAGAATACCCTGTTTCTATACCTAGTAGAGGAAAACCAATTAATCTGCCCAACCAATTAGTCGGTCCACGCAGGTGATGTGGAGTGGGTTTAGTCCTTTGCTAGTGTGGACGCAAGAAAACGTTTGTAACCTGGTGTTGCTGGAGAGAGATACAAACCCGTTTATAGTGTGGACAAGGCTTTAGTGTCTATATTTAACATTGAGAAACAGCCAGTGATTCTTTTTAGAAATGAACATGAGCCATAGCATCTAAATTATGACATTATTATGAGCAATTTCCAGTAGGAGAAGTTTCCTTATGCATTGTATAACATACAAGCTATGTGTTTGTCCTTGTGTGTTGAGAAACTAACTGGACATATTAATTGGAACAAAAGTGGGGAGGAGGGGGGGGTGTGTGTTCCAACGCAGCTGCCCCCCCCCCCCCCCCCCCCCCCCCAATGCCGACAGGCCTGGTAACATTTTAATCCTGTATATAGAATGCTTTATAGTCTGACCTGTCAGGTAGTAGCAGTACCACTTTATTAATAAAAAAAATGTTTGTTTTTTTATTGTAGTTATTTATTTTTGGTTATGAGACCATAGCCCACAGATGAAATGGTGTGGAACTGTTTAACCTTTTTCTTTCTTTTTTTTTTCCCTTCTTTTATATATATATATATATATATGTATGTATATATATCCTCTATATATATAAAAGGAGCTGTCTGTTTGTATGTTTGTACCATCAGCTGGCCACACCTATTGGTGGATTTCTCTTAAACTTGGCATGATAGGTTTTGCCCAACTTAAAACATGGGCCAAAAAATTCCGAAAATGGTTACCATGGTAATGAGAAAAAGTCAAAAATGGTATTTTTGCCAGAATAACCCTTGGAGCTACAGATCTAAAAGTTGGGGTAACATGGGCTGGATCCCACCTGGCCACTCCTCTTCCTTTTCCTGTGTAAGGTTAAAAATGCCAAAAATGGTATATCAGCAAAAAATATTTGAACCTAAGGAGTTAAACCATGAACCCATAAATATTTGGAATCAATATAATCTTGGGAATGTTTTAAGTACATGTATATGACCACACCCATTTCTGTGTTCATGCTAGGCCCCAAAAAAGCCGAAAATGGTACGTTGCCATAAACCCTTGGAGCGACAGACTTAAAACATGGTATGCATACACGAATTAACTTTGTGAGTAACATGGGCAGGATCCCTCATTGCTACACCACTTCCCATTGGTGTGTAAAGAGAAAAAATGCCAAAAATAAAAGGAGTTCTGAATAAAGATTGAACCTAAGGAGTTAGATCCATAAACCCATTTTAATATATATTTTGGTTCGTAGGTATGTATGTATGTTTGTATGTATGTGTCTAAGCATCACAGCCGAATACTTGAACCAAAACGGCCGAAATTTGGCATGTGCTCTTTAAGAATCCGAGTGAGCACTACTAAACACATGTGGGCATGGCAATTGGTGTGGTTTTGCCATAGCCATATCCACAGGAAGTTATTTAGGCTGAAAAAAGTTGATCAGAAACCAATCAGGCAAAAAGTTGGTGTGTGATCTCCAAGTACCTGGGACAGCATTATAACCACATATGGGTGTGGATTGGAAGTTGTTTTGGCTATTAAAAGCTAATCGAAACCACACTGAAATTTTGAATGAGGTTTCCAAGCAACTGGGTGAGCATTACTAATCACGTGTGTGTCAATGAATGTGATCTGGTCATTGCCACACCCATAGGACATTATTATGCCTGCCAAATACTCATTTATGGACCAATCAGGCTGAAATTTACCATATGGAATCCAAGTAACCGGGTGAGCGAGCATTATTAATCATATGTGGGTGTGATAATATGTGTGGTTTTTTTATTAGCCACACCCACAGAAAGTTGTTTTAGCTGCCAAAAGCTAATTAAAGAACAAACTAAGCCGAAATTTGAGAGACTTCTATAATATTTCATGTTGACATTGGCCAGGCAATGCCGGGTATATGCTGCTAGTGTGTGTGTGTGTATATATATATATATATATATATATATATACAATGAAATACAAGTGGATGTAATAACATTCATCCAATAGTTTATTTGGCTGTCCGATGGTTCCCAAGATAGAACTTGCATTCCCCCTCTTAGCTGCGATAGAGATCCTCTGCAATAGGTACTGCAAGGGGTTTCTATCCTCATTAGCTGTCTTGAGGTGATGTTCAAGATCTTGAATAGAGCTCTTTGTTTTGGTGCCAAATGCATAACTTACATTATTACATATTCTGTTCCTTCATTGTCTCCCAATGTTGATTGTATTGAATTCTGAAGTGAATTAACCTGTGGAAGGTTAATTAGTTATTTTTATGACATTGATTTATAGCAACACAGACATGAATCTATGTGCTGTGCAGAATATGTATAAGTGGATTCAATTTATATTCTTGTGTTGCTCTTTGTTTGGTGGAAGAGTTGGCAAACAATATTAGGGACAGGACTTGAGATAATCCAAATGAACAATTAGATGGTACCTCAAGAAGCCTAAATTTTGGATATATGGTAATATATACATGATGACATTGTTTGCATACATCTGTCTCTTTCACACAGAACACCTTGTGAACTGTAGCAGGAAACGACATCTCTCCTGCTCCTCCACTCCTCCTTCACATTGCCAGCCAAAGATGAAGCACACACTTCAATCTTCATCATCATGTGATGAAGAATTCTGTGGTGTGTTGCTATTATCAGTTGTAGTGCATCCGCTCCTGCCCATAACACTAAATTGTTTTCTGTATAAAATATTCATCAAAGCAGCTAAGAACCTCAGATGCTAGAGCAGTCTTTTGTTGATGAGGCACTGTGTGTGTCTCTGAGGGACGCTGACTTACAACTGAATGCTGCAGTAGAGCCAGTCAGTGTTAAAGTGAGAATGATTGCTATTCCTCCATTCAACATATAATTTTAAAAAAAATCTATATGAGGATTAGCATACTTAATCAATATACGAAAAGAACAACAGAACCTCTCAGCATGACAAATGCTATTGCTTGCTTCAGACATGCTCACTTAATTATGCACACCACACAGTTTATTAGGAAAGCATAATAAAGCAGTGATAGATGCTATTCTTGGCAGTGCAATTGTAATTGCTTAGTTTACTGTATGGTGGCATAGCTTATGTACACATTGCCTTCTTGGTATGATTTTGTAACATGCATAATTGATTGCGCATTGTAATTTCTTGATCTTGTCTCTGTAGGATCATGTGCGCTTTACAATAAACCCATCATTCCACGTCTCTTACGTCGCATCCGCTGGAAAGACATGGAAGGAAACGAGAAGACTCTTAAGCTGTATAATGAGTTGGCCACCCATTGGAATGCTATTGCAGATTTAATAGGCATGAAAAATGCAAGTCTCATAAGACACAACCACCCGGAAGACAATGTACAGTGTATAGAAGAAGTCATGCGCAAATGGATGGATGATCCTAGAAACCTGAACGCATACCCTTGCACCTGGAAGGGGTTATGTGAGTTGTTGAATGATGTCGAACTCAGTGCTGTCAGTGAAAGCTTAAATAATGCACTTCAGGCGGACAGGAGTAATTTTAAAGAATGCCCATCATCTGAAGGTACATGTAGACATGCTGGCATTGTCTAGTCTGATGACTCATTTTGTATTGTTTCCTACCACATGCCTTTTTTTTGTGGCAAATTAAGTAATGAGTAAAGTGTGGATGCAGTAATCTAGTTGTCAGTGTAAGTGATTATCAACAAATCACGCATTTACTTGAGGACTTTTCCACCTAGTATAGCACAGGGAAAAGACCTTTGAGGAAGTTTCTTAAGTAAATGTGTTAAAAGGTTTTTAACCCAGTGATATCTTATTAAAATAACTTAGTAGTAACTACAATAAAATTATTAGACTTCACCTCTAGATTATCTCAGTGATTCGTTTCTTCTGACAGAGAAACTTGCATTCACATGTTATCCACTAAACTGATTGATGTTTTCCCACATAAATCTGAGGTTGTTGGTCTAATAAAGTAGCAAAGAAAATGCTGAAACAAGAAGATAGAAAATATAGTAAAAGAAATATTCATTCATATTCTTGCTGAAAGTTTGTGTTTTCTGTATAGTTTATATTTTCTTTCTCTCACTGAAGTGGGCATAAACAATTATTTCCCCTAATTCAAACTTATTGACTGCTATAAGCACATAAATTGACCAAATATCTAGAAGCGTGCTATTTTATTCATAGAAAAAAAATTTTTATTTGAAAAAAAAAACTGACAGATACTATTGAATAACGCTCCCCAGTAGGAGAAATATGGATGTTGCTGTTTCAAACCTTGCAGGCTGTACTAAAACTCTAAGTGTCATTTTCGTCTGCTTCCTCTGGGTTTTTCTTGCTACTATTGTAAGCCTGCTTTTTGTGTGTGCCCTTTATGAGCTGTTTTCTCAAAGTTACCAAATTAATTGTGAAGAGTATTTAAGCTTCTAGAATGCACCTTTTAGAAAACATGCTCCAACTCATTAATTTTCATCTGATAAATGTTTATATTGTAGATGAATCAATCCTGAATATATATAGCTAAAGGATGAACATTTCACCATAAAATAAAATTTAATATCTTTGGTCAATAGGTAGACCATAACTTTCTTAGACTTTGGCTGAAGATTCCCGCACAATTTTCCAGTGGCACTGAATTGAGCCCACCTTGCCACAGTAGTTGTATAGGTGCATGATGAGGATAGGTGCTAGCTATTTAGTGACCAATGTACTTCAAATAAATACACGATATTGTCACAGTTAAACACATGTGCACACCTTTTGCCCAACATGTGTCCTGTATAAATTGCAGCTTGATTATTGACTGAAAGTTTCAATTTTGAAGTGTTTAACCAATTCGTTAAGTATTTTACGATGTATTTTTCTATCTTTTAAACCTGGTCAGAATATATCAGGAAAACTAAGCAAGGCAGACATGTGCACCCAAAGTTGATGAAATTTTCATTAATATCTGTCACATTATTTTATGAACACTATAAACTTATTTTCAATATGAATGTACAATATGACTTCATGTGAAATTGATGTACTTTGCCAAAAATAGTTTGTGTTTGTTGAGTACCTACTGCTTTCATTGTGACTTCTCTATGTTGGTTTTATCTTCTTCTTTTTAAATGATTGTATACATTCGTATTAAATCTGATCATATTTAAGCATAACTGAAGGTGAGGGGTTAATTTTAAAGCAGAATTGAAGGAAGGGGTTAATTTTTAAGAAGAATAGATGGAGTTTAATTTTACATAAGCTTAATGCTGCAAGAGCAGAGTATGTATAGGGAAGCATCTTGAAATATATTGCATTACTTATCTAATTAGCTGTATCTATTCATACAGTTTGTCTCTCTTCCTCAAATTATTCCGGGGAGAGGCGCCGGTCTAGTTTATCTATCCAATCTTTACATGACTCACAAGTGATGCAAAACCTGGCAGACGAAACCTCAAGAGGTGAAGTTAATTACGTTTGCTAATAACTCTATATTTCCATGAACCTGTCAAGTGTCCTGCTTATCAGGCAGACTATGATATATTTGGGTTCATATAGAGATTGTTGTTCATTTGTTGTTGTTTTTTTATTTTCTTTGTTAGTTTTGTGACATCTTGCATGAAGGGATTCGATTTGCACTAATCTCAAACTCCATAGAAAACAATAGAATTGGGGTGAGATAGGTGTAGCGGGCATTAAATAGTAATTGTAATAGAAAAAAAATCTTTTTGATTATATTGTCTTGTCCTTGATGCATAACCTGGTATAAAAATTTTTTGGAAAATTTTGATTCAATATTCATGAAGAGAACTTAGCTTCAAAAATTTACTTCCTGTGGGAGTGTAACCCTTCAACAATGTCACGAGGGGGACAGCTGCAGCAAAAACTCATTGAAAGTGATACGCTACTCTGGGATTAATACAGGGGGGGGGGGGGGGGAAGGGCACACTGGGATTTCCCCTCAGGAGAAATTTCCCCCTCCAAATTTGGCTCAATTGTTTGTGGTTTATGATGGCGTTCATGATAATATCCTGCATGTATTAATAATATTAAATTGATGTTCAGAGTTATTAGCTATAAATATATATCCAAGTGTAAAAAAGAACAATTACAGAGTTTGCTATATAGCTTGCTAACTATTAAATATCTAGCTCTATACCAAAAGTGGCCAAAACTAGCTTGCAAGGTATTTCACAAATAGCTAGATATCATCATGACAAATCAGAGAGTCTTTGGTCCTCATTTTCTGTACCTGAATCAGAGCTGGATGAAGCTGAAGAGCTGTGTGACTAGCAATTATTGCACTCTCCCAAGAAACCTCTTCACTTATTCCTTCAGATTAGCTACTTTGCAGCTCTTTTACACTTGCTCAGTCATGGATGCTGCATCACATGTGTTCTACGGCACTGTCCAATAGATATCTATCTCACATTTCAGAACGAGTAGTCAGGTTGGCAAGGAGACTGAAGCTGTAATTTCCTCCTTGAAGGGTTTTGAACACCTTTTACTATGCAGTGGCACATCGGGACAGGGTCGTATCCTGCAATAGCATGGGTTGTGTACAACAGCTCTTTCCTAAGTTAACTGCATTATCAAAGGCACTATTGAGGGAAGCTTTACAGTAGAAAAAAATCAGTATCACTTTTTTTTTCAAACACCAAAAGAAACTGAATGTTCTTATTTTTCAGCTTTGGCATTTCCTCTGGTTGGGCGGACTCTTGCGGCTCGAGCAGCTCAAGAAACTGTCTCTCTTGAGAAAGCTGTCTTCCTGTTGATGCCTCTTTCTGGCACAGTCCTTTCCTGCTTGAACTCTCTGTATGATGCATCTTGGTGATGGACTGGTTTGGCATTTCTGTTGCATTCACGGTTTTATGAATAGTGTTGTTTAGCTTGACGATGCAGTGCTTTGGCAGTAATGGTGGCACTCCTCCGGGGACTGCTGCTGCTCATCCAGGCAGCTGCTGGCCATGGCTACCTTGGTCTGTCCTTGTTCCACCACCTCAGCCCTTCATTTTCCCCTGGATCTCTGCTTGCTTGCGGGTGTCGGAGATACTCTGCCTGCCCACAAACCCTTTCATATGACTCCTTGGGCATCTTAAGCTAAAACAGAAATCTGAATTAGAAATGGAAAGAATATGTAGCTTTAAAAACTCAAAAAACTACATGGAAAATATGGCATACTAGTAGCCACTTCTATTTGTGCCAAAGACAGGCTCCTCCTCAACCAACGACGAACTATCCAGTCTTCTCTTTTATCTTTTGACATGATCGCCAACTTAAAAAACCATTTTATATAATTGCAGTAAAAATTATTGGATAGGGGGTGGAGTGCGCATATGACAAATACATTTGAATCCAGCAGATGCTTAGAAAATTATGGAGAAGTAAAAAGATGGATATTTTTAGGGCTGGAATTCCCCGCAGTAGGACACCACCAGTTAAAGGCAAGTCTAGTGTTATATATCTAGGGGAAATGGGAGGGAAAGAAGGAAGGGGTAAAAATGAACCCATACCTGGATTCTGAAAATTTAATGCTTCCAAAAATGCACCTGGTCAATTTCTTATTCAATACACACGATTTTATTGACCAGTTTCAACCTGCATTAGCTGTATTTTAATTTATATATATATATATATATATAAACTTTCTTAGAAGATCACTACAATTTAACCCTAAAATTTTTCTCACATAATCTAGTTGCGCTATTCATATTAGTTTTTAGAATTGTCATAAGGGAGATAAAATATAGAAATGACATACTACATTGGTTCTATCTAATCTCTTGGTAATTTTCTCATGGTATTCCTCAAGCCACACTAGCAGACTTTGAAAATTCTCTCCCTGAACCTGAACGATGGGAAGATGGGAAGCATCCATTGCTGTTGCTAATCCACTTCTTCTTCCACACCAACTGGTTGAATTATAGATGGGTGTGATTTATTTACTAAACTATTCACAAGTGTGGTTTCATTTACCAAATTATTTCTTAAGTTGTTGCAATTTTCTATATCTAATTGTGTGCCAATACATTTTGTGCCATTAACCATTTGAGAATATGGCAATGAAGACCAGTACACACACGGAGATGCAACTCTGGCAAGGTTGTAACCTGGGGAGTTCCAATCACTGTTGTTTGGTAACCTTGGTAAGGGCAAGGGCATGACCAGTGGGTGTGGCTTGTGAAGTTAAAAAATTGGTAAATACAATTAAATGACGGATCTACACTAGGGTGGGTTGGGTCAAATTCAATTTTTGGCTTTAGTGAGTTTGGTTCCATCACAAATTATGAGTCAAAATTTACATTTTTCACGGGAGTTTATCATAAGAGAGAAATGCACCCAAAAAAAAAACGAACAAAAAAAAAACAAACAAAAAAAAAAACGAACAAAAAAAAAACGAACAAAAAACAAAAAACATTTAAATGTATTTCTTACCTATTAGAGTAGCCAAATACTTAATTGACACTAAAATACAATATGCAGCAACTCAGTTACAACATGCAGCAACAATGATACTTGCATACTTGTGGCCACTCAAATACAATTTGAAGTGATTCAGTTTTGACATATAGCAACTTACATGCAACATGTAGACACTCACATGAAACATGTAGTGATTCAGATACATGTAGCAATGCAGATATAACATGTACTGACTCATGCACTCAGAGACACTCGACTAGAGCGTTCGAGTAAGTTAATGGCTGCACCAATAATAATCCAAGTTTACTTATCATAGCAATTCTATGCAACCATCTGCTAAATGTATTTATTGAGCAAGGTCATCTGATTTTGCTGACATGGCAAAATATGTGGGCATAACAGGAATAAATCAGCTTTCATATGCTGAGAAGTATCAATTGGTGTTTAATTATTTCTATATCCCAGAATCTGATTACAAATTTCCACACAAACAATGAGCCATGATTTTGACATAAATGATTAGGTCAGAGTTCATTGTAGTTTGTTGGTGTTTACAAACACAGAGATGGAAGCTTCTGTCTTCCTTGTATGTATTTTTTTGTGAAAGTTGTTCACCAAGAAATAATTAATGTGACAATGTAGTGATACTATGTCCATGTGTTCACCTTTAAAAACGCTTTCCAATTTTTGGACAATCGCAAGGAGGCAGTCATAGACAGAGAAATGTGGTGAGTTATGAATGGGGAGCAGTCATCACAATACACTAGCTGTCAGTTAGACAAAGCTCTGAGTGACACAGTAGTGTATAGTAGGCTTTATTTATATAATATTGTCTAAACATTGGTACTCTCGTAGTAGACAGTGGTTGATATGCACTGGACATCAGTACTGATCTTAAAGGAAAGCTGAAGAGCACTAACCACAAACAAGCACACAAGCACTAGTCATTTAAATGACTAGGTTAAGACACTCACCCACATCTGATCAATTCTGGTAACTCGTGCTGTGCACTTATGTCTGACAGGTGAAATTCTAGACCTAAGCATGGTGATGTTTTCTTGATTATCTCAGCAACTTTTACACAAATGTACTTGTACTGGCCTTCAGTACTATCCCGTAGCACGGAGTATGTAGAGTGGATGTTCTCAGAAAAAGAGAACGAATTTTCCATAGCAATGTCCTGTGTGTAAGGCAGGAATATTCTAGGAAGTTAGGTATGCATTATTTCTGATTATAGCCCCAAGCACATGAGCAGAAGTGCTATCAATATTGAAGAAACCTTTCTGAGCACATGCAGTGCACTGCTCTTATACACTGCTATATCTTACAGATCTACTGGAGAGCCCCTTTATCAATTGTAAATTCACAGGGAAACTATTATACATGGAAAAACTGGCTTAAAGCCAATTTGTGTGTTGTGAAAAAAACCCTGTTACACTAAACAATAACGTGTGGCATGTATGATTCTCAAATGATGTGTTCTTTTATAGGTAGTGAAGATGACATCATTCAATTTAGTGAAGCAGCTGTTCTTAACACCATCCCTCCAATTACCAACGTCTATGAGAAGGTGATGCGGTGGAATGTGAGGAAATCAAGCATAGCTGGAAGCTCATCTCTTGAATCAGTATCTGGCTACAGTTCCATATCTGATGGTGGTATGTATGTATGTATGTATGATTAATGATGTAAAGTTTTGATAATTTTGACCTACTTAAACTCATCCTGTTTAGGATCATTGGAAGACATTTCCTCAGCTCGTGGTGAAGCACTTCAAGAAAGAAATGACGAAGAAATAAAAAGTTCATTGATTCGCAGCAAAACACTAAAAGAAAGGAACGAAACTCAAATAAAGAGGAAATACGGTTCATTGTGGAGGAAGATTGCCGATAAACTCAAGGAAGTGGATCATAAGAATGTACGCGACCATCTTGAAAGTATTTTTTATCCAGAAGACATAGGTGAATGCATCTCAAACATTATTGAAGTTCGTGATATGTTCAAGGCTCTGGAGAAGAATAATTTTTGGTCGTACGGAAACATTACCAAACTCAGAAGTGTTGCAGACGAGTTTATTGAAGGTGATGACCAAATGGAAAAGGAAATGGATGACTATGATGACCACTTGGTTGCATACGTAGCAGCTACAAGCATTCGAGAAAAAATCAACTTGGACTCCTTTAAGCAACATGGTGATCATGAAGATGACGATAGTGATGCTATTCCTGCAAAGCTTGACCCAAGTTATTACCAACCAAGGTATAGAAAGGAACTTAAGATTGCTCTGTATGGCTGTGAAGGAGGAATGGACCTATCAGAACAGTCCCTCAAGTATTTGGAGGCTATCTGGGAGCGCTTACGAAAAAAGTTTCATTTATCACTCGGATCTGTTCTGGATCATGTCAAAGAAGGTTGTGTGGAGGTTGTGTGGTACATCCCTTCAACATCAGCTCAGCAGCTTCTTGACCGATTAGAAGGAGCCGAGGAGTTCTTCCAGGAAATATTTGTTAGCACTGTCCAGTTGGAGGATGCTTTGGTTTACAGCACAAGCGTTGGTGTGGTCAGTACTCAGGTAGGCAACCAGGACCAGCTTTGAATAGTGCAAAATGTGTTGTTTGTTTCTTCAATTAGTCTTTTGCTGCTTTGTAGTTTTTTTGGTGCTTGGGTAGGATTGTTATTTTGCTGATTCTCTAAGCATTAAGTGTAATATATATACATACATATATACACACACATATATACACACACATATATATATACACATATTTTATCGATGTCACATTAATGGCTAGAACAGTTTCGACATCAATAGTGAACAGAAAAAATGCTGTGCATACAACTGACTAATAAAGTATCATCATTACATTTATTATAAAGAAATGCAGAAACATATTTTGATGTCAAAACAGGATTTTTGGACTAATTTATTATGATTTTGATAGTTAATGTTTTTGTGTTGTTGCTGTTATTTGGTTTGCAGGAACTAAATGAGATTCGCCTTTTGTTGGCAGTTGAAGACAAAAGTCTAGAAATGACTCAATCCCTCCTTGATGGTTATCATGGCAATCTGAATGCTCCAGTAATGAAGGTGGGTAATATGTCCTGTACAATCCCAAGACCAGCAGAATTGATAACATTTGTTTTGGGGTTGACATTTATAGATGGACAGATCATTACTCATGGTGGCAGCTCATGGCGGCTGCACTGGTGTTGTATCTAGTCTGCTGGAAAACGGCGCACAAGTAGACCAGAAGGATGTGAGTACAAACTTGAGTTGAAAAGGATCAATGATGCATGCTTTTGGTAAAAAATGAATGTACAGGCTGGTGGTTGGACTGCATTGGCCTATGCTTCTGTGGGAAGCCATGTAAAGGTGATTGACTGCCTTTTGGACCATGGAGCTGATGTGACCAAGGTAAAAACTATCATTGAACTTGTGCACATCATATGAACTCATAATTAAAAAGCAGCAACAGTTCACCCAGACATGACAAGCAGCTGCTACCTCATGACAAGCACCCCACCACTAACATTTCCTAAGTACATATTTTGTCAATTTCTAAGACTGCAGATATAGGGATTGTAATGCAGAAATATCGATCGTATATATCTGTTGGGAAATTTTATGTTCAGAAATATGAAATACATATCCAAAATGACCATTTAAAATGTTTATATCAAAAAGAACTCTCATTCCTTGCCAGCTGGTATAACAAAATGGAAATGATGCCATCCTATATACATTTTGTGTCAATTGCCATATTTTATATATTAATTTAGCATTATATTATACCTTTTCTTCCACCCCAACCTACCCCTTTGTTTTATAGAGTTCTAACATTCTGGATCTGATGACGAAGCTCAATAAACCAGCCATGCACAGCCTCCTAAAAGAAAAACTGGAGCATAATTTGGTAAGAAGGGCTAGGATAACTCTTATTGATGGATAATTACATATCATGCTAATCTAGATCACAGCTGCTAAATATGGGCTTCAGTCAGATGTGAAAAGAGCACTGGAGTTTGGGCTGGATCCTAATGCCAGAGAGAGGAACAAGGTTGTTACTTGCACAAGGACATGAGGAAACACTGAATAATGCTTATCTAACTTTCTTTATTAATGATTACTTGTGCTAATCATGAAACACAATGTGTTGACTATAGTATGGGTGGACTGCTCTGATGTGGGCATGTCATAACGGCCATGCAGAGGTGGTCGACTGCTTATTTGAACATGGGGCTGACGCAAATGCTGAAGATGTAAGCTGAGAGTAATAGCAGTCAGTTCACAATGTATCAACAAGCAGTTTTGAGAAATAAATACAGAGCCTTTCTTCATTATTTGTGTAGGCTTCAATCTTCTTTTTTTCTCCTTTTACTTTTTTTAATTTATTTTTATTTTTTTTTTAAATTTATTTATTTTCACTTTAATTTTTTAAAAATTAAATATATTGTAATTGTTATTTCAGTCTTCAAATTGGACAGGGATCATATTGGCTAGCAGAAATGGTCACACAAGAATTGTGGAAAAGCTGTTGGATATGGGGGCTGAAGTGAACAAAACAACCAATGTTAGTTTAAATAGAAAACTGAAATACTAATATTATTCCATAAAATGCAATCTAGAACCATTGGACCTCACTAATGTGGACTGCCCTACAGAATCATACTGAAGTGGCTTTGCTGCTGCTGAGGAGAGGAGCAAAGACCTCTTTGCATGACAAGGCAATTAGAAGCAGCAGTACAATAGCAATATCTAGCCATTGGTAAATCAATATCTTATAGTGAAGCAGTGAGCATAATTTTACAGGTTGGGATTTCTCCTCTGATACAAGCTGCTCAAGATGGCCACCTGGATATGGTTAAGGTTTTAATTGAACAAGATGCTGAATTGGACATAGACCACAGAACTGAGGTAAATGTTTGTGTCGTCTCATGAATATCTAATAACCTTGCCATGTGGTTCAGATGGATTGGTCAGCTCTGGCTATGGCCACAAAGAATGGACATGAAGGAGTGGTACGAATCCTAGTGGAGCATGGCGCAGATGTGACCTATCAGAAGAAGGTACATAGATGATACACCCACACACATTACACTCTGTCTATAGCCAGTCAGCACATTCATGCTATCCAAACAACAACAAGCCCATATCCAGAATGCATGATACCATCTATTGATAATGTACTGTCCAAGACAATAGAAAAATTGATAATTTAGAAGATAATAATGGCTTCAATAATGTTCTTGAATGAACAAGATATGTCAATTTAACCATTCTGAATTAAAATCATGGCTTTGATAATTCAATTGTGATAACTGTAAATCCACCACCTGATTTAGAATCTTCAGGTGTGAAAGTCTCCACTTAATTTTTTTTTTTTGAGAGAGAGAGAGAGCGCAGTTATGTGCACATGCCAGGAGTGGTTTGGTCTAATTTTTTGGTGGTCAGCTCAGGAAGTGTGTGTACAAAAGATGTAGTCTTATATTCCAGTTCCATCTAGCACTGAAATACATAACAGAAAGATTTTTCTTGGCCTGCTACATAAGCTTAACAAACGACTACATGTACTTGGTTTCTTTCAAATTTTTTTATTTATCCAGCACATGTTGCTAGCTAGCAGTGTCTGTCAAATGATAAACCTAAGGAAATTGCACACAATTTTAACTTTTGAGTTGGGGAGATGAAATACAAGAAAGAAGCTCATCTTTGCTAAGACAAAAAGCTGCTATAATTTATTGGTTTGTTAGCCACACGTCCTTTTGTGTGGACAGCATTTAATAAGCTATGCACTGTGCTTGTGGGTGTGGTCACATAGCTGGATGGACCCCTACCTAAACGTGTTTTCCACACCCACAGCTGTGTGAGTTAGGCATAGTTGCATGAAGGTAGGGATGCATAACTTAAGAAAAATTTTTAAAAAGGCAAACCAAAAAATACCAAAAAAAACAAACACTCTCTTTCACATGTGTGAATTACATGACTTCTCTGCACAGCATTGCCATCACCTGAGGTAATCGTGTGATATTTCACAATAGCAAATAGTTTCTGCTGAAGTTTGGGATTATTTCATTAAAAATACCTTCATTGGTGGAATTATGAACAATAGAAATTTTATTTTCAGAATATATATATTTTGTAGGAATAATTGTAACCTACACATGACATAAACATTCAACACTATATAGTACAGGGTATTGATGTATGTAAGCTTTAATTGAAGGCACATATGATATTTGAATGTGTCCAACCTACTTAGACTGACTGTAGCAGTAGCTAATTTGGTGATGGAAAAACTGAAATAAGTTGAACCAGAAACATTCACTGTATAAGGTGAAAGTGTACCAGTCCATACTCAACTGTGGGGGGAAAATTTTTTTTGTCTGCATAAAATACATATACAAGCTGCTTCATAATTGCAGCAACCGAGGATGCTCTAACTGGGGGACATAGTCACAGCATTCTGTATTTACTTCTTATGATAGCTAACTACCTATGTATCTATCTGTCTACCTAAACTGAATTTCTGGATCACAACAGCCTAAAAACAACAGAAGGAACACAAAATAATTATCTCTACTTATCTATGTACCTGTCTACCTACCTACCTACTATCATTCTCCCTCTTTATCTACAAACTAACCAACCAAATGAACTCTGTGTGTGTGCACACATGCGTGTGTGTGTGTGTGTGTGTGTGTGTGTGTGTGTGTGTGTGTGCGCGCGCGTTTGTGTGTGTGTATATCTGTCTGACTGTCTCCAGCTATTTATCTCTGTCTAGTTATTTCTCCCTTCTTTTCTAGCCAAAACTTCTGGTAAAGGTCACAAGTTCACCTCCTGGAGGGGACAATCTTCTTACCAAGGACAAGAACTGACCTCTATGAGTCTATAATCCAGAGTGTCTATAGTTCGAGGGTCTATAGTTCAGAGAGTCTATAGTTCAGATGGTCTATAGTTTGGAGGCTTCACAGCTGATTTGCATCCTCTAATGATCTTATAACCCGAAATTAAGTTTAGAGTGAAAAGATTCCAACATGAAATTAATTCTATTTAATTTAAAATTGTTATCAATAATATTTTTAATGACCAAAATTACTTTTGCTAATTTATATCAGCTATTCGTGTTCTAATTGTATCTGCAGGATGGAACAACTGTTCTGCATATAGCCAGTTACAAAGGACACCAGACCATCGCCAGATACTTATGTGTGCATGGGAGAGTTGATGTCAACGTACAAGATATGGTATTGCCTTTAAAAGTAACTATGTACCCTAGCCACACAAATATATACTTTATTTGTACTTGATGAATGGTCACCTTCAATGGCCACCATTTCTTTAGTAGCATTAGTTGTTTTTTGTTTTTTTTTGTTGCTTTTTTTTTGTTTTGTTGTTGCTTTTTTTTTTTTTTTTTTTTTTTTTTTTTTTTTTTTTTTTTTTTTTTTTTTTTTTTTTTTTTTTTGTTTTGGTGGTTTGGGTGTATGCTATCAATGACCATTTACCATATTATCATTTGAATTCCTGAAAAATGCCTGTAGCAGCTACAAGAGGCAGCCAATCAAAACCAATGTTTTTTTGTCAGCCATACTGGGGCCATAGGGAACATTCATACAAAGGTTAATCAAAATCAGTCCAGGCATCCAAGAGGAGTTATTAACGCACAGACAGACAGACATTGCTTATTTATTATCAAGATTATAAAGTGTTCATATCAACCCTTGAATGAGTGAGCAGAGATGTTAGAGTAGTAGACATTTGGTCTTACTTCAGGTGATTGCAGCAGCCGGTGCAGTGCAGACTGCCTGCCTGCCTGCCATCACTATTTGGAGTGTAGCAACTAATAGACATATTTATTGTTTTCCATTAATTTTCTCTCATTTGATACATATTTATTTATAATTAATGTACTAATTCTAATTTTTTACACTAGTCAAGTGTACATGGATACCTACGTCTTCATCGTTGTGTAATATTAGCTGCTGCTCTCAATATTTATACAGGACGGGCTCACACCCCTCATGTTCGCTGTTAACCTCGGCCAGCTCAATCTTGTGCGGTTATTGGTTGAAAATGGAAGGGCAAAGTTGAACATTTTTGAGAATGTTAGTCTACAATCCCTTATAAACACAGCTTTAAACTCACTTTGAGATTTTTGTTGTTGTGGTTATACACTGTGTTAGTTTATTTGTGCCAAGTGTAATCTAGATGTGAGTTACTACATCTAGTGACAGTATATGTCTGTGTGTGTGTGTGCGTGCATGCGTGCCCACAGACAAATAAATGGACTGCTGCATTCTTTGCCATGCAAGCTGAGCAGCTGGAAGTTCTGGACTACTTGTTGAGGACTGGAAGAGTTGACCTGAAGCATGAAGATGTGGTGAGCACATGCACCCCTCCTGGAGAGGATGCGTGTGAGGGGGGGGGGGGATGGCTGTAGGGAGAGCCAGCCACCATTTTGTGAATAACACAGAATCAATTGTTATTGTTTTAATAATACCAGGAGGGGAACAGTATATTTGATTTGTCTGAAAAGATTAGCAAAAGAGTGTTTGATTACCTGCAGAAGAATCACAGGACAGACATGGTATGTTTATTGCATACAAATTTCTCCCTCCCTTCCTTTAATTATACATCTACATTTATATCTCATAGGAAAAATACTTGGAGAATAAGAGCAAAGAAGTGTTTGTGGCCAGGCCTTCCACCAAAGAGAGCATGCAGTACTACCAGCCCATGCTGGACCGAATACAGGCCAGAATACAGTTAACAGCAGGAGCTGCATGAGCCAAACTTTTAGTGCAAAGGTCGTGACTCTAATTATTAATCTTTCTTTTTTTTTCATTGCTGTATCAACTGTACACAATTGATGATATTTCTTTTGAATTTCTCTATGAATGTGGAGTTTTGATGTCTGCTAGCTGTTAATCTTTCTATTGACTTCAAATTCAGTCCCAAAGCAGACATTATTCTGGGTTGAAATGTGACTGTCAACAGGCTAGTCAGTGTATTGTATTGATTGAGGGAGTGGCATAGTTGATGGCATTGTAGGTCACAGACACAGTAAGGAGTTGGTGCCAACTGTCATTCCTAACTGCATTTTTAGTTCAAATTAAGACAACCACATTTCCAAATCCTGTGACAGGTTTACAACTCGTAACATGTTTTACTCGGTCAACCAGATCAAGTTAATTTGTTCATATTTAAACTCTCAAATTCTTTGACAAGTAAGTTCTTTCCCTAATGCATCTGCTGGTGGGCTGGATGGTCTCAGTCCTTAGCACCTTAAGACCTGACAGGTCCCTCTGCTGGTGAAGGCAGTCTTTTACTACCAAGAGCACTTACCTCCTTGGTCTCTCTAATCCTCAGAGGTGGCACTCCAGCTTCTATTTGTCCTCATTTCTTTGGTTCTTCTCTTGTAGCTCTACGTAAGTAAGAAAGAAAGATGGAGGGGTTCATCCTATCGCAGTGGCCTGCACTTTGAGAAGACTGGCAGCAAAGTGTGCTGGCCTTCATGCCCTGTCAATAGTTCCTGATATCCTGACACCTCGTTCAGGGATAAGATGTTGTGTGCTGTAGAGGAGTATGTTTCTGAGCTTCTTCCCATTATCCACTCTGCCGTATTGCTCATCCTCTTTCCTTTCATGGAGGAATGAAGTGCTACTCTCTTCCGAGGGCGTTCAGCAAGGTGACCCTAGACGAACCAGTTTTCATTTGACACCTCTTTGTGGCTGCATCAAGAGTTGCTACCCCACCTCATCTCCACACAACCATCAATAGATCTTCTGATTAAAGACAAATTATTGTGCCTCTTGAAATTCTTAATACTAATTGAATTATGATTGAGTTATGGAAAATTGAGGATCAAAAAAATATTAAATGAACATTCCAACCTTGCAGTCGAAGCTGCAAATGGTCCACTAAATTTCCACTGGGAAAAGAAAAAGGGAGAAAGAAAGGGGGGGGAAATTAACCATGACCATGAATCAAACTGAGACCTGCTTAGAAAGAGGACGTTTGACCAGCCCAACAACAACAAAGTAATTTTAAGACTTCTCTATAGCTGGTAGGTAAAAAGTCATGGCAGAACTGAAATTAGCTCCTAATAATATTTATTTATTGGCAGCAAGTCACAATATACATAGATTTGCATGGGGCCAATATGCTGGTAGGCTTCAGCCCCCACCCCATTTCCAATAATACAAACATACACAAAAGGAAGAGTAGCTACACATCATGCACCAATATGCAAATAAGACCTTAAAAAAAAAAATACTCAATGCCCTCTGTGTGTGTGTGTGTGTGTGTGTGTGTGTGTGTGTGTGTGTGTGTGTGTGTGTGTGTGTGTGTGTGTGTGTGTGTGTGTGTGTGTGTGTGTGTGTGTGTGTGTGTGTGTGTGTGTGTGATTCCTATATTAATTTCAGTTCATTCAGGGTCTGTGGTCAAAGTTGGTACAGTGCACAATGTGTGTAGCTACAATGAAGAGGCAATTAAACATGCTATCATACTTAGGTGCATTTTGGTTGGTGAAAACCTCGACTGTTGCACAGAAATGGATTATCAAGACAATGATGACCAGTAATGCAGATGAGCTGCAAGCTTTGCAACGAAGTCTCTCAACCACACGCACTCCCCCCCACTCAGTTCTGGAGGGATTTTGGTGGGAAACTAGGGACTAGTATTTTTCAGCATCACCGCTTATATATCCTATATATCATTTTCACTAACTCCCTGCCTGTGTGCCTGCCCTCGTGGGTAACTGTCAAGGAAAATTTTTGAACCATGGGTAGTAGGATAGCAAACTAAACTTCATTCTTCTCCCTACATGGTTCTAGGAGTGCAGGTCTTCGAATCTTTTTAATATGTCCAACTAAAACATTAGAGACAAACTAAAGCTTTTTCTTTTAGCAAATTGTGTTCATGAAGCAGGTAAAAGGTCGGCAGCATATCCGACCACGCTTCCCGTTTTTAAAATGGCTGATAAAAGTGCCACAAAAAAAAATTAATTATAGAAAATTTATTCTATACTGGTGTAGCTGAGAATGAAAGACTTTTTAGCTAGCTGAAGCTTTAGAGTGAAGGTCTACCAATGGCTTTGTACCTATAGTTATTCTGCTTAGATATTTGTGAAGTTAAGTACAGTGTAGTAACATGCCAAATGGATGAAAGGATTTGGTTAAAAATTGGTGGATAAAATCTTCAGGTAAGGAGAACAGTTCTGGGCTAGGTCCCATTTGTCCACACCCCTTAGTTCAAGTGCAGAAGCTAAAGAAGCCACACAAAAAAAGGTTCTTCAATGTCCACCATTTTTTAACGATGAGAAAGGGTGGTATTTACATGATACCATTCCTAAGTGACGTTAATACATTTTAACACCATGGGGGGAAAATTAATAGAGGAAATAGTCCAACTATTATTCACAACCAATCTTAGTAAGTGCATGGTATCAGCTTGACCTGCCATTATCATTGTGTTGCTCATTCCAGCTGCAATCTAAAAGCAGGTACCTGTATACCGAAACCTTGGGGGGAGGAAAAAAAACTATTTTTTTAATTAATAAATAATATTAATGATATTAAATATCTTAAGGGTTAAAGTACAAAAAGAATGAGTGAACAAATAAATCCAAACACAAACCAATTAGCTATTAAAATTGATAGCAATAATAAATAAATATATATGAATAAGGCAACTATGTAGGGCAGACATTGAGAATATACTTAGCCAAAAAATTAATAATAGCAAATTATTACTGTATGATTTTTTTTTTAAAGCAAAAACCAACAATATTCAATTCACTCTTAAAAATCTATATTCTACTTTTGAAATTAAAAAAAAAAATTTTTAATTTTTTTTTAATTTAACACCACTAAAAAAAGTACATTGCTGGAACCACAAGTTAAAATTAACGAAACTGCATTTCAATGCAGCTGGGGTTAATTATCTGCATGGCCATAGAATGGTATCTCAAAGGGGAGAATAAAAGTGTGTGTGTTTTTTTAATTTTTTTTAATAAATAAAGGTATACAATACTTTCCCATCCACACTAAATAATTGGATTTGTCACAACCATTACTAACGTGAATGTATTGGGCTTCCAATAAAATTATTTTTTTTAAACATTCATTTAACTGAAACACAGTGTATTTCACCTTCAGGGGAAATGGCCTATTTTTCTATGGCAGCAGTGAATACTGACCTCAGATTCACGAATTCTCTCAGAAAAAATGAAGTCTCAAAAAATTAATATATAAGTAAATAAATATTAAACAAATAAATAAAAACAATTGATATTCTTTTTTTAAAAAGTTTTATCTTGGATATAATTAGAGTGTTTTTCACAGAAACTAGGTCACATGAAACATGCAGAAGAACATTCAGTGCATTTTCATATGTTCAACCGGCTGAAACATGTAAAACCAGAAGAGCAATGATCCCACCTTCAGAATATGTTTGTCAAGCATTCATAAAGATTATGGATGTCTCCAAAAAAAAAAAAAGAAACATAAGAAAAAAAAAACATTGCAAACAATAATTTCTTGGAAAACATATTTCAGGGCAAACAAAACGTTGTTGGATAAAAAAGTAATAACAGTTGCTTGAACTCACAGCAGCTTGAACTCAAAGCAATATAGTTGGTTGCAGTTTCTGCACAGATAGCAGATCTTAGGGAAAACCCAAAGAATTTTGGTGTGCACTTAGAAAAAAGTATGATTACATTTAACTAAAACCTCACAAGGCATCTCATTATGTAAGACATTACTACCCTATGTTTTACTGTAAGACATGTCCTCCTGTAAGACATGATCTCTCATAAGACATGTTCTCCCATAATACATGACCTCCAACAAAACATGTTCTCCTGCAAGATGTGTCCTCCAGAAGACATGTCTGCCCGTAAGACATGAACTCCTATAAGACATGTCCTCAATAAGACATGTTCTCATGAAAGACATGTCCTCTAGTAAGACATGATCTCCAGTAAGATAAGACCTCCTGTAAGACATGTCCACCTGAAATACATGCCCACCTGCAAGACATGCCATCCAATAAGACCTGTCCTCATGTAGGACATGTCCTCCAGTAAGACATATCCTCCTTTAAATCATGTTTTTCTGTAATACACGTCCTCCCATAATACATGTACTCCTGTAAGACATGTCCACATGTAAAACATGCCCTCCTATAAGACATACCCTCAAGTAAGACCTGTCCTCTGGTAAGACATATCTTCCAGTAAGACACATCCTCATGTAAAATATGACATTTTGAAGACATGTACTCCTGCAAGACATGTCTTCCCATAAGACATGTCCGCCTACAAAGCATGAACTCCCATAAGACATACTCCCAGTAAGACATGTCATCTAGAAAGTCATGTCCTCCAGAAAGACATGTCCTCCCATAATACATGTTCTTCAGTGAGACATACATCCTTCCTAAAGACAATTTCATGCTAGTTGCATTAAATTCCATCAAACAAAACAGGTGTTGCCACTATAGGAACAAATATCAACAAGTTAAGGTTCAGAATTGCTGTAAATAATTTTTATGAAATTGTTGATCATTCCAGAAAAAACATAAACAAAAAACCAAAAAAAAACAACAACCCAGATACATATTTATACAATAGTTACATAATTTATTAGTGTGTTTTCACCAGCTAAAATTTGTATAAAATTCTGAATATTTCATAATATATATTTGTGGAATACTGAAATGTACTGTATAGGGTATTTTATATGTAATTGAGTTGGAAGTTAAAAAATTAATAACAACAATCATGTAAAAATACTATGCATTTCATTTTAAGGATTCATAAAACAATTGGTCTTCAGCAGCCATTGGTTGCTGGGGTGGTAGCTGGCCTGGTATATCATATTGCAGGTGGTGATAAACATCAGACCCCACTTCCTCATCCTGAGGAATCAATAGTGGAGTGGTATAATTGTCCTCAGGAGTTGTTGTACCAGGAGCTCTGTTTCTTGGAGGGAGGACTGGAGGTCTACCATTTAGAGCAGACCCCACTTCCTCATCCTGAGGAACTAACAGTGGAGTGGTATAATTGTCCTCAGGAGTTGTTGTACCAGGAGTTCTGTTCCTTGGAGGGAGAACTGGAGGTCTACTCTTTAGAGACAAAGGCTCCTTGAGCGAAGAATTTATGTAGTCATACTGGACTTCCTGTGTAAATTGAATTTCTACGGAATTTACAGAGTCTAGTGAGTTTGCTGGTCCCAGTACAGTATAATATTCCGTCTCACTTCTTGGTCTATCTGCTAGGTTGTCACTGCTCTGTCCATCAGCTTGAGTCTCACTGCTGGCAGCCTCTGCTGTACTATCTGTGCTATGATGATCAACTGGAGTTCCGCCAGTGGGCCTGTCTAATGCTGGTCTTGGAACACTGCAAGGTCCAGGGTTGGGAGTTTGGCCATACATTGGATTATTGACCTCCTCACGTGAAGGTGCCACATCTAAAGATTCATAAGAGACGTTGGTGAACATAGCAAATGGTACCTTGCAACTTGAAGGTACATCATACATATGGGCAGCTTGTTGCTCAGTCTCAGACACAGGTTGGCTGTCCTGAGAATTACTTTCATCCTTGACCCAAGCATTTTCCTTGGGGTCTACTTTGGTATAGATGGCACTGTCTAAGGTAGGAAAGGTGTTACATAATTGGAGACTTGTGATTGATTCAACTGATTTGCCATATGTAGGATTCGATTTCATTCCTTCTTCACAGTCAAGATCTTCAGATCCGAGAGAGAGAGGAGAGGAACTTGTTTTTCTCCCATATTTCGGGTAAGATAAATAGATGTTGCTATCTCTGGCTCTTCTTATGCTTCCTGCAATTTATACACAATAATAGCACAGTTGAATAATCACAAGAAATAATAATGATGTAACTAAAAAATATATATACACACGTTTTCTGTGTGTATTTGTTGTTGTTCTTGTTTAAAATTTTGTTTTTGTTTTGTTTTTGTTGTGTGTTTAAAAAAAAAAATTCTAACCCCTCTTTTGGATACCAGGTGAACCGTGAACCCTGGAGATATTGGAGTGATAGCTGGTATCATCCTAAAGGAGAAGTAGCATGCATGCACGCACACACTCCCTCACAGACAGACACACACAGAAGAGCTATCACAAATAAAAAGTATAACTAGCACAGGTATAAACAACCATTGCTGCATAATATCACGTAAGAAAATTAATTTTCAATAGTCCACTCAATTGAACTGAGAAAGCATTGCTACTATTGCAAGAAGCAACTACAGACGTTATAGCCATCCCATACTTACTACACAACCATTCTTCCATATAAAATAGTTCATTCTTTGGTAAGGATATCCAGTCAGGAAAACAGCCATTGTTGAACCTTCCCTGTGTCAGTGAGGTCTTGATCAAATCTTTTCTGTGAATTTGAAGGTCACTAAAAATGTTTACCACAAAATATATCCTACAGTTTTTTAAATTTCCATTTTCTATATTTTTCCTCCCCCAATACCCCTCTTTCCCTCTTATTTTCTTTCACTATTTCATACAAACATATTTGACTGCACATTCCATTGCATCACATTCCATAGAACTGGCATGCACTTTCACCCACTAAACAGATAACACCAACAAAAAAAAAAAAAAGAAGAGGAGGAATAGGCATGAAATATTACTGTTTTGATGAATTCCCTTTCCACCAGTATGACTAAAAAAAATTATATATTTAAGAATAATTTGTTGTTGTTTTTTTGTTGTGTATGATATGAAACGATAAATTGCATGTTATTCTGATCAGATTACTTTGTGTACTCATTCCACTTGGTAGAAAATGGGAAACATTTTAATTTTCTAGATTCTATATAGTTACGTAACATAGTGTTGAATATCTGGGATGGATTTCCTATAAATTTTTTAGCCAACTGAAGCAAGTTTTTTTCTTCTTCCTCTTCTGAAACAGGAACTCAATTTTACACCATGACATGGACAGAACTACTATAAAATGATGCATGAATACTGTTGGACTAACCTTTGTGTCGCATTGATTTCATCATGAATATGATAATAACCAGAGTGCAGCTTAGGAGGATGAGAAGAAGGACGGCTCCCACCACTGACAAAACGATGATGTTCCTTATCCCATTCTTACCTAAACCAGTTACACAATTATCACAGGTGAATGTCTGAATGCCACTATTGTACAAATGTGTAAATATTGAATGCAGATCATCCTTTGTGGTGTGAAATGGTGTGAAATTCATTGTCACAATGTCTCCCAAATAGTAGCTACCTCCTTATGAGGAAACATCCATCCTAAACCTCAACAAGAAATATGCTCATATTGGGAATATGGCTATACTACATGGACACCTTCCACAGCTCTTCCTGGCTAAATCAGCTGTTCTTGAGGTGGAATTCCTGGTGTTAATCTCATCCATACACAATTAATCCATATTACCATATTAGGATACTTCAATTAAATTAATAATAGTGGTTTGATATAAAAGACCCTGTTACTATTCCTAATTAGATGCCGCCTTAGTTGATAGATGTGTTCATGAGGTTTTCTACTATTTCTAATCATAAACAATTAAGGCATGTATGTAGATACAAATAGTGATTTACAAGCTTTGATAATTACTTATGTAAGAGCCCAGTTCTTAAATCCATTCCAAATCCAAGGTATGAAAGCCTAGAAGCAAACACTTCAACCATAATTTAGTACGACATTTGAATTAATTGTTGGACTACACAGAAACTCACACTTGATTTTCTATACTTGCAGGCCCTTCTTTTACAATGTATCCTGGCACAAAGTGATTCTGTTAATCAGTAGCTATATACAGTGAAATGACTGTTTCTTTCAAGCTACTATCAATCATTATAGTTTATAACCCAATGTGCTGGCCACAGCCACATAACACACACACAATGCATGCACACATACACACACATGCGCGCGCGCGCGCGCGCACACACACACACACACACACACACACACACACACACACACACACACACACACAAGCCAGTGGATGGACCAAGACTCTCAGCTGATGGGTGTGGGCACCCGAAGTCCCACCTGAACCCTTAGCTGACAGAAAAGCCATGGCCAGTGAATTCGCACCTTGGAAAATTCCAGGTCCCCGTCACAGCTGAGTGTGCTGGTGTGGGAAGACATTGAGAGACAGGAAGATTTCCTGTCAGGGCTGGAGTTTGAACTCACAACCCTGGGGTTATTAGTCCAAGAGCTAACTTCTCAGCCACACATAAATTATAGCCCACACACACCACCTTCTCCCTCCCCCTCCCCAAAGGCGTTAGAACATCCCAGATCAAGGAGTTTCTGTAGGGAGAATAGTTTTCACTGCTCCAAGAGCAATTTAATCTGCACAGCCTTGAGCTGACCAACATGCTACAAAAAAAAAAAAAAAAAGAAATAAAAATAATAATAATTTGCAAGAATTAAAAAGAAGAAAAAGAAAAGCTCATTCCCAACAGCTATGTGACAGCAGGACTATACATGATGTCACCATGCAATGACATCACCAGACAGGAAGCTGACCAGTCTAAACACTGCCTGGTGTGGTTAGTGGAGCTGTGATTTCATACACAAGTGAAAAATTGATGTTCCATAATTAACAAACCCACAGCTCTTCCATTTCTCCACTTTTGATTCATGCCACCACTTAACATGTCCCCACATATTTGATAACACACCAGCACAATACTTCCACACACACACACACACACAAAAGAAATTAAAGGTTGTAGAAGTTTGAAGAAGAGATTTACTCCATATGTGATACTGTTAAGTGCAGTAGCTCATGCAGACTCAACACGTGTGGTGCAGTGAAGCTACCAGCAATTAGAACAGACCCCAGAGTGTGTACATCATGATATATCTCACGCACTGTCATTCTTTGGCTGTGGATTGCATCGGAAGAAGCCAATCTGATCTTCACAAGCAGAGCCTGGAGGACACGTAGCAACGAGGCAATCGTCAAGGGCCACTTCACAAGCAGCTCCACTGTAGCCAGCAGGACAGAGACAGCTATGGCTCAGGTCATTGGCTACACAAGTCCCACCATTGTGGCACGGGGAGGACTTGCACAGACGTATCTCTGGAGGAGGAAGTTTAAATTGAAGGCAATCTAATAATAATTTGTTTATTGTTTAGTGTAATCTTATCTCAAGATTTAGTTTTGGAGCTGTATCAATCTATATCATGATATCTATTTAAGTCTAGCAAATACTATGTACAGCTGTTTGCTAAGCAACCATATACCATGTATCTGTACATGAAACAGATGTAATAACGCTTGCCTGTATTCTGCATAATTGGCAGGCAAGATTAAAACCTATTCCAATACCTATTCCAATACCTGGTTCCTATCACCAACTCCATCAAATTTTCACTATGCCAATTCAGCATAAACACATTGTAGTTTACCATGTTTTTATTTTGTTTTTTTTTTCCTTTCCTTTAGTGACTGCACCAGTAAACCATTTCCTCGCGAGTTGCACAAGCTGGATATATTCATGCTGGTACACAGCCATAAAACCGAGCACTTACTAACCACAATGAAAACAAAATAGTGCACCTGTCTATATTTACTATCACATACAGTACAAAATGAATATTGAAACCTTTCTTCAGAGAAGAAAACTAATAGCTACAAAGGTGAGGGGTCATCCTGGAGGAATTAAATTTAGGAAAGATTTCCACTATAATAAGAGTCACACATACAAAACTGTTGCAAGAATAATTTTTTGTTAAAAAGTCTTCAAATGAGATTGTGAACAATTGTTAGAGAGGCTGCATTTCAGTTTTGGTGTCTAATAGGTGACGCTGCAAATGCAGGAAGGAATGGACTTCGCTGATCAGAAATAAAGTAGATTCTAGTCCATGGACTGGAGGCTTACCTACACACTAAATAATTTCAGGATGCAATACAGATAGGCACACCAACTGGATGGTGGCCTCGTGTGTAGTCACACACTCTTACACTGCAGTAGTTACATCTATCCCCACAGTTGCCTTCACCTGTGCAATTCTCTGTGTCATGGCCAGGGTTGCATTGGCAAGTGAAGGAGTTCACAGCATCCACACATGTGCTGTTGCCAGGACAGGTCACCTGCTCACACTCATCTACGTCCACGGAGCAGTCGTCTCCGCTATAACCAGGAGAACAGCTGCACTTAAAACCTTCTAGCAAATCCTACGCAAAAAGTTGAAGGGAAATAAATAAAATGATATTGCACGCAGCGGCAAACAAAGATTGGTCTGTTGATACTATGATCTAATAAACCAAATTCCTCAGTTCAAAAATAATTTTAAAGTGTTGATACATCGCACTGTATTTGATGTGTGTAAGGATTTGTACCCTGGCTGCATCATGGGTGATTCTGAGAGCTGGGTGTGCCATGACAGTGTGGGAATGATCACAGCTCTGTAGCCACAGACATCTCTCAGGAATGTAGAATGAGAGATAGTAACAGGTTAGAGGAAGTTGGTTGTGTTAGATCAGAGTGACAACAGAATGCACATCCTCACAGTGCAGAGCACCACCCTCACAAGGTCATACATGCATGCATGAACCCAACACTGCATTAAAAATTATCTTTGCTCTTTTTTTTCTTTTATTAATTTTTTTTGCTAGTAAAAATAATGAGTAAAAATTGTACTCCTGCTATTTTCCTTACAGTGCAGTGTCCACCATTTTGGCAAGGTTCAGCAACGCAGTCATCAATTTCTGCAGGAAAGAGATGAAAATGCAAACACTTTGAAGAGCCATTAATCCTAGATAGAGAACTCAATGTTACCATGCATTAGCATGCTGATGTCTCAACATGCCTACAATCTGCTGATGAAAGGAAGTGGCAAATGAATCAACCATATTGTTCATCCTCTACTTGCGTGTGCATTGTAATAGTGCTGTCTGTGAAGTACACTAATTGTTGTGGTCATGGCCAGATACAACTCTAACCACCCTCACACTGATCACTGCCATAGCCACATAGCGTGATACAAGTGGTTTTCACAATATGGCAGACATGATCATGCAAAGTGAAAAAATGGCAGTGAGTGTTAGTTGTGGAGTCGTTTGAATTCCAATATGTTATTGCGTAGTTTGATACCACATCAGAATTTTAATCTTTACTGGCTTCTTGCTACAAGTTTCTCTAAATCTCAAAACTTCAAATTAAAATCCACAGATGTGTTCAATTTGCCTGTTCTTCATCAGTGATTATGGACCCTACAGCGCCCAAGACGTGATGCTTAGTTCAATGAATGTTCAAGTCATTTAAGTAAGTAAATGAGAGACTAGCCCTAACAGAGAAAAAGAATCAATAGATTCCTTAGAGCAGGACATACACTTTAGGTAGACATTGCTGTGGAAAGAGTTTAGCTTTTCAAACGTAAGATCATTCCAAGAAGGTAAACTGATGTCACATTTCTAGCCCTTCATCAGCCTCACTTTTGCCATGTGGTAAATATATATTATGCTGTCCTTAAAGTTCAGTCCTTGTGAATTATAGGTAAGAAAGCATTCTGCTGGGATCATGTTAGAGAGAAACAAAGATATTGGCAACCTTGTCCAAACCACTCGTACAAATTTCACCAAAGCATATAATCTTGCATGTCATGCTGCACTATTGATGAACAAGTGGTGCATGTGGAAAAGATGGTCACCGTGAGCAGGATATCAATATCCACCAGTTGATGTACAATACTGCCACATGCTAATACTAATAGATCTGATACTATAGGTACTGTAACAAAATGAGTGCATAGATATGCCGATCATCGAATTTATTTGTCTATGTACACTCGCCAGTGAAATAAGGGGAAATTATAGGGTGTGTCTTTTGACTGGGTACCTGGAGTGGTTAATGACTCATCATGATAGCTACTTGTTGGTCTGAGGTAAGTAGACTCACAGGGTGAACCACAGGAAGATTTGATGGGGCAACACTGAACTTGACATGCACAGGAATTGTGCATATCTCAACAGAACTTCACATGTAAAAATTAAAAGAAAAACAACAACAAACAACACACATCCACAGTGTGAAAAAAAAAAAAAGTCATTGGATGGACAATATCTGAATTTATGGACGTAGTTGCTGATTCTCAGTTAGAATCAATACTGTTGTGAGCTATATAGGGAGATATTCCTATCCGTTATTTAATTTGTTAACAATGGTGTGGTCATTAAAGATTGTGAGTGGGTGTGTTTACATACATGTGGGATTCTGGAACACTCCACTACCACTATAGTGTAGCACTGCAGTTCATGAACTGTGTGCATCACAGTAACTAAGTTCCAACATCACAGATGCAACTGCAACAATTTTAAGGTCTTGATCACTAAACCAAAAGCCTCCATCTATGGAAGAAAAATCCTTTTTTTTTTTCCAGACTTGAGTTTATGCTTTCATGTAACCATGAGATTACTTATGATGGCCACCAAAAATAAAAATGCAGCTTGAACAATGTTATGAAATATTCACTTTTTCTCTTGAAAATTAGACCATAAAAGATACATATCAATAATGGTATTAGGATTACTAGCTATATAGTTGAGAATCTCAGATTGAAATTGTGACTCCAGATAACACACCTTAGTCTTACTAGAGAGCACTTGAGTATTGAAGCACCTTTGAGCCAATATAAAGATGTCCCTTGCCATATCACATCTCAGAAGAAAGATCCTATTTTAATGATTATCCAGACAATTGCACAGTTGCAGTACTTTTTAATTGACTTAATGCGTGTCCAAATGTGAACACGAACATTATGAACAGAACAAAAGCATATGGGAAAATAAAATTATTGTATTTATAAGAAATATCTGATGATATATACCAATGATCACAGTGAAATTATATCTATTTCCACACAAGTAATACACTCCCTTCCTTGGGTAATCTTAAAAGTATGTTTACACTGAGTAAGCACAATAAACCTAATACAACCCAAGCCTGGAATATGACATCAGAATGGGACATTACGATTCTGCAACTCTCATTACAAAAGTTTGGACCCAGCTGGAGTGTATCAACTCTTCCTCTCTAGTCATTCTTGGGGCACATTGTGGATTGACAAGCACACCAACTGGATGGTGGCCTCGTGTGTAGTCACACACTCTTACACTGCAGTAGTTACATCTATCCCCATAGTTGCCTTCACCTGTGCAGTTCTCTGTGTCATGGCCAGGGTGGCATCGGCAAGTGAAGGAGTTCACAGCATCCACACATGTGCTGTTGCCAGGACAGGTCACCTGCTCACACTCATCTACGTCCACGGAGCAGTCGTCTCCGCTATAACCAGGAGAACAGCTGCACCAAAAGCCATCTAGCAAATCCTACACAAGTTGAAGGGGACAGGAATGACATTGTATGCTGCAACAATCAACATGTGTTCTGTTGACACTGTCATCTAATAAATCCACTTCCTTCGTAATAATAGGCTCTGATGTGCACAAGTGAGAGTCACAGCTGCCTAGCTAAATCATGTGTAATGCCACAGTGCTTATTATACACACACTGCACAGGGCAATTTCAGGGGCACAGATTATTATTACAGCATCCAGTTTTTCCCCAAAAAAATTTTTAATGAAGAAAGAAAGAAAGAGAAAGAAAGAAAGAAAGGGCTAGAAGGAAGAAAAAAAGAAAGAAAGAAAGAAGGATGGAAAATGAATATATACATATATAGCTATAAGTAGCTTATTCAAAGATATTTTTGAACTTACAACATTGCAAAAGTTAGTGATAATATAGTTGAAATTTATGCTATTGCCCTTACAACACAGTATCCGCCATTTTGACAAGGTCCAGCAAGGCATTCATCAATTTCTACAGGAAATACATACAAATCTATTTTTAAAAAACCTCAAAGAATTATTTATGCCAGATAGACAATTCTTAGGCAACTTTTCGCTGCAATATTTCATCTAAATTAAGGGACAGCTATGGGATGTTCTGACATTGTGCCCTGGCAGGCACATCCATGTCAGTTGATTTGGAGCAAGTGGTAAATGAAGATACCACAAATTATACTGTCAAATAAAATTAACTATATCTGCACACGTGTGTCATTTTGTCTGTATATAATAACACGCCAGCCATGTAAGTATTTGAACAATTAAATTGAAAATAGGTGTTTCTTTTTTTTTTGACAATTAGCTCTCCAACCCCCAATTATTTTGTTTTTATGGTCTTCCCCCTCCCCAACCCACCTCACGATTTTAGAGGGTGTCCGGGATATATGTTTCAAAAAAGACGGACAACAATTTATTATATTAACTGTCAACTAATAATATTAAAAAAATTGACATAATTGCTACTCATCATGTAGAAAACATAAAAAAAATTGCTGTAAATGAATGATGGAACAAAAACACTGAAGGAGCCTACCTTCCCGACAGGAGTTCTCAGGTTTGTGGTAGCCTGGCAAACACACTCGAGCACCTGTGCTGGAGTCACAAGTATAGTGGCCAAACATGCTGTTATCTTCAGCTAGACAATATGTGAAACAGTTTAGGCCATAGAAGTTTGGTTGACAGAAGTACTGGAACTGAGCAGTGACAGAAACCACTTCTTCAGTTCCCTCGGTGGTCACTTGAGAACTGAGGTCAGAGCTGGCAGTGGAACTTTCAATGAAGATATTATCCAAAAAGTCAGCATTAGAGTAGGAGCCATCATTGTCATATGCTTGAATGAAAAGTTGAAATCCTCCCTGTATAGGTTCCAAGTTTACAAATACTTAAAGGTAAAAATAATTGTTGTTCGTTCCTAAAGCACTAGTACAGTTATATAATTTAGCAACATATGTTTTCATCCAACAATAACATAGCAAACATCAACATAGAGTAACACAGTTAATCACTGAGTTGTCTATGGGCAATTGCATGCCCAGCATTGACAAGCTCAGATATAATTGCTCAACGAGTAATTAATTAAAAACTGGATTGAAATACTTCGCTTTAATTGCTCAATGAGTAATTAGTATAACCAGTACTGATAGACTTAGTATTAAATAGAGAAAAGCATGTGCTTCAGTTTTATGTATATTTAATTTATTTAGAGATACGTAACACTTAGTATGACGTTTCCAAGGAATGGGTGTATGAGCTCACAGTGTGGAGATATATAGACTGTTCTCCAAGACCTTGGAAGCTATACTCATTGATAATATTCTGTAGTCAAGGGCACTAAAAGCATGACCTTTTCATAGTATGTAGTATATTTGACCTTTTCTATTCAGTGATCATGACCTGAACACTTAAGATGAAAAGATAACGAAGTACACGGCTACTAATGTCCCAGAGTGATTCTAGCTAGCTGCATGGGGCTTAATTTTGTTGTGTGTGTGAATGTGTGTGTGTGTGAATGTGTGTGTGTGTGTGTGTGTGTGTGTGTGTGTGTGTGTGTGTGTGTGTGTGTGTGTGTGTGTGTGGGTGTGTGTGTGGGTGTGAATGTGTGTGTGTGTGTGTGTGTGTGTGTGTGTGTGTGTGTGTGTGTGCTCCAAAAGTTATTTTTTGTTTAATTTTACATATTGCTACAATGGCAGGTGTAAACAATCTGCTGATAGAGTAAAATAGTAACATCTGTTATCACCATAATTATGCAAACACATTATTGCCACAGGATAACTGGTAGTATTCTATAATTTCATCATGTTCCATCGGGGATTTTGTTTACAAGGGGAAACACAGTATGGGGTACAACGAAGGGCTGCAAAAAAATTTTTCTGCTCAAAATGGTGACATGTATAGAGACAAGTTTCACTCCCAAGAAGTGCGCTTTTAAATTCTCATGCAGAACATTAATCCATTAAATATTGAGGGTGATGAAAGTATAGCACAGTTATAATAGTATTTATTATTGTAAAAATTATACATGTAATTACAAAAGCAACAACTAAATCACCAGAATCCATACAAGGATGGAATCTCAGAAGCTGCCACCGTACATACATAATTTTCATGCCCTCAGGGTATTTTAAGTGACTAAGGGTTTTTACAGTGTGGTTTATAGGATAAGTGTACCACTCTTACAATTATAATAACTAATTAGGAATGTTTATTACTATTATTTGTACTTCAATTTATTAATTGTAATTGAAACTAGAGAGTGGACAGATTGACAGACAGAAACATGCACATACACACAAGGGAGAAAAACCAAGCTTTTGCTACACAGCTTGTAACAACTGGAGCAACTATAATAATAGTGATACAGAATAATAGCTTTGCACCATCATGGTTCTCTATCATGGCACTCCATCATTTTGGCTCGATTATGCAGTAACGTTAGTGAATGGAGAATCATCCTGTCCAGTTTGAAAAGACATACTACTCACAAAATTTCTCACATCCTTAGCACTCTTATTTTAATCTCGATCAAACTATATTTCATGTTAACATCATAACATACATATACAAACAGTACACCATAATTTTATCATCACACCGCATCATATGACTAATTTATACTTACAAAACTTATGTAGCAAGGACGTCTAAATAACTATATAGCAGCGCTTGGAAACGAGCCAGCGAGTTCAGTTGGAAATGACGAAACAATTAGTCTGTAGCTGAATTCTTGGATGACCTCCCTCCCTTATTGTGTCAGCTTTCTCTTCAACAATTGCAACCACAATGTTACATCACTTTACTGATTTCATTCCAATTAGAAAGAACCACCAAATTTGCATCCAGCAAGAAGCTGGTGATTTACACTTAAGGCGGACAAGATTGTTCGTTTCTTTTTCCAGCATGGTCTGTTCAGGTATAGTGGATTTGTGCTATATATAAAATGTTTTTTAAAGTTACCTGACTTTGTCATCCAGTTATGTACCATCCTATTCCAAATTAAAGTCTCTCTCCAGCTGGTATGTGCGGCAAGTAACCTTAACTGATGAAGGGGAACGCATAAAAGGTGGAGCACAAAATATGTTCTCAGATTTTGGTGCTCCTTATGATGATGATGATGATGGGTTACCATAGAAACCGTACATGCTAAGGTTTCTGGGCTCAACCAATAAAGGAAACTACTCTGGAATCAAAGAGTGACTCACAATACTAAAGTGATTAGATTAACAGTAGTAAACTTTAATGTAGTCAATCTAGTTTTACATTGATAACACAGCTAAGAAAAGAAGCGAATATGGACTACAATAGTTTGAGCTTCTCACATACACTGTCAAGTGTATTTCTATGTAATGTTTATGGAAGTTGCATCTTACTAGCATTCTCAATTCATTTGTTCGCCTATTTGTTCGGTAACTCCTCCCAGATGATTGGGATTAAAGGGCTCAAATGTTCACAGTTTGATGGAGGGTCACCCTGGGGGTGGATATAAGGAAGTTTGGTGAAGATTAGTTTTTTCGATAACTCCTCCCAGATGATTGAGCAAAAAGGGCTGGAATTTTCAGGGTTTGATGGGTGTTACCCTGGAGTGGTTATAAAGAAGTTTGGCAAAGATTGGAGCAAAACCCCACCCTTGTGACCATTTTATTCAAAATTTCCCTGTTGGGGTCACAACTTTATGCCGAAGTAAACCACTCCACTTACAACAAACCACAATAGTGTAAACACACATAGGTCAGCACAACTATGCCCAACCACTTTCCTTCCTTTTCATTCCTTCTTTTTGAGCCCAGTAGGTCCAAGCATCTGGGATGAGATAACAAACAACAGATCTAGAAATATATTAAGAGGTCTTTGTTGTCTCTGTCCATTGGACTGGTGTTATCCTAAAATATCCTTCAGGAGGTGAGGTGCAGGGGGGGGGGGGGATCAATTTCATGCATGAGAACCAGTCACCAAGCTACATTTGAAGGGAATAAATAAACCAACCAAAAAAATCTCAAATTATAGTAAGATATTTTTGTTGTTGGTTTAAATTTATTATTACAACAAAAGCGTAACTTATCTAGCTAACAACATGTTGCTGCAGCAAGGGCACGGATTTTCTCCAATTAAAAAACCACAATACTGTGAAGTTGTTTTTAATTGGCATAATTCCACAAGGAGTACTCCCCTTCAAATTCGAGCTGATCTTGGTTTCTCCAAGAAAACTGAATTACAGTGGACTCTAAAAAAGATTAATTACATGAAAAATAGGAACTTAAATTCAATCAAACCACAACCACATTATATGCACTTGATATAGCCATGTGGACAAATGCCCAGGTGAAGATAACATTGTTTGATTATTAATCCTTTATCAGAAACAATTAAATAAAATGATAATCTTGAATTTTCCTTATATATGCCTCTCTTGCTGCCTTCTCACAGTCACACTCATTTATTAGCTCTAGAGCTGAAACTCGAGCTTCAGGATAGCAATAGCATATCTAATACTAACACATAAAATGATCATTCGTCTGTCTGTCTGTTCAACGCTATTCCTCCTAAACTGCTTGAGCTAGAGGCACCAAGTCAGCATGGTGAAAGCCTATGGGTATACGCAGGTTATAGGATATATTACATGATAGCCTATTGAATGTAGCAAGCATCTTTTGCAACTGATCTAATCAGAGACTGTGATGGCTGGGTGAGGTTGGTGCGACTATCTGCCTTAAATCTAATGTCATGATATATCCAGCTCTGAAACTATACCAATATTTGGATAGAGATTGTTCACGAGTTGAAAGTTCAATATTTTTACTCTGCTGCTCAGTGAAATTAAGATTATCAAAAAGCTTTTTCACATTTTTTTATAATATTATATGGAAGTTTTAGGTAAGCTTTCTGAAACAGTGTAGGTCAAGGATGTGATGTTATGCTATGGTTCACTACATGGTTACCCACAGTAATGGAGAATGATAAATTATAGTAGACTTCTTTCCTGTCTGAGAAGTTCATCATAAAAGTTGTAGAGTTGAGTTCCATAGAATGAGAATGAACTTGTGTTGAGGGCGCTAAAGCTTAATTTGGTGTAACTGATGACCCTCCATCCTCAATTTTTCTCTTCTTCTTTGTTGCTGGTGCAGAGAAATAAATAATATCAGATACTAGAGGATATATCTCATTCCTTATTTTAGGAGAAAGTCATTCACTTAATTGAGATGTACAACTTAATTGAGATGTACAACTTAATTGAGATGTACAATACTTATCCTGTTATTTGCTCTTGTATTGTGTCAGCTTCAAGACTGAACAATAAAGCTGCAATATGAGAATGTGCCTCCCCAAACCCAACATGCTACAAGATACTTGAACCCCTCCAAATTTCCATTTTAAAAGAATTTTTAAAAAATAATAATATTTATAAAAATTAAAGGAATAAAATTAATACCAAGTGCGCCCTCCAAACTGTTGTAGTCCTTCATATCTTCTTTGATGTAAGAGCTGGGAGTGGACCAAATAGTTCTAGATATCTCATAATCTGGATACTCAATTTCTGGCACTGCATCAGTATTTCCATGACCAGAAGTGAAAGTGTAGTCATCATCATTTGCTCCAATTTATCAAGCTTCTCTCTGCATCTCTCCTTGACTTTTTCCACTAGCTGGTCATAATAATCTACAAAGTTTCTAGCAAAGTGACTTACACTCAGGAAACTAGCCCTAGCTCAACCTCCTAGATTATAAAAATGATGATTTTCAACATGCTGCCTGGATACAGTGTGGCTTTTGTTGCTATGCAAAAATGATTATTTGCATGACTTACAAGTGAGGTTGTTTTAACCAGCTAATAATTATGAATTATGCACCCATTAATGTTATTCCCACATATACTACACAAACCACAAATAATTACCATAGAATTAAATACTAGTGACTGGTTGAATTGCTAAAACAACTATAACATGTTAATTTTCTTTTACACATACCTGCCATGCTGCACCTGAAGTAATAGATACCGTCCCACTCGCGTCTTCAAACACGCCACTGGTACCGAGGGGACAGTCTGAGGTGTCAGTGGATTGGGAACTCCGTAACTCTCGCAAACAAAAGGAAGAGAAAAACGTTTCACAATTAAAACCGAGTTCAAAGCAGTACTGGCTTGTGGAGTGTGATAAGATTTTGATGACGAAAGTAAAGGCTGCACCGGTACTGCTCAGTAGCTGCAACAAACACACAAGCATGCATAACAGCTTCATCTTCTCACTTTTCTTGAGTGTGGGCAAGTTTGTCCTACACCTGTTTAATAATAACCTGGTAGGAGGAGTCACGCCCCCAGAGATCCTCAAACTTGTTGGCGAATTGAGCGATGGAGGGAGGAGACAGCACACAAAAAGTGGGGGCCTGAAGTTTATATTATTTTTGAAGATCAATATTTATCATAACTTAAAAAGGTGGGGAATCACTTTAAGTGGGAATGAGTGTGTTTAATATAGAAAAATTAAAAAAAAAAAAAAAAAAAAAGAAGAAAATTTACAAGCTATAACTGTTTAAAATACATTTCCCTCTCATTAATGATAAAATTTTTACCATCAAAACTAAATCTGAAGTCAAAAAGTCTCTGCAAAATATTTTTGAATATATAGAAACACTCAATAATTAAGTAGAGTGCATAGAAGTTAGGACACTTTTGATGCTGCAGGGGTAACTAGGATTGTTAAGTATAGATGAGAGAGCTGATGTATGGTTGGTAACATTTGTTTAGAATTTTTTTCATTACCAGAGAGAATTTTTTTATTGAACTCATTTTCTTTATTTCAAAGTTACACTGCTAGATTGCTTTTTGTAAAGTTGGAGGTATTCTGCTAATGCTAGCATGTCAACATCTTCACAGCAGGATTTATTCAACTCTTCCATTCATGACCATTTGCTGCATTTATCAGGGTATTTTTCAATCTGCAAGGACTGAGGGAATGTGCTCATTAAATAATCAATTTTTTAGCTCACAATGGAGTAGATGACATGCTTTAAGTAAACTTGCTGGGAAGTATGCTTTTGCTGACGTAAATACATTTGGCTAACTCCCATTTTTGATCTGAAGTCTTAGGTAATGAGGCAATACTGGAAGTCAATATTATATTACTCAGCAGTGGTTACAGTCTTGTTATAAAATCTGTTAAATTATTTTCAGACCATATTATTTTTTAAAATTGTTTTGCAGCATCAACAGCAGAAAGAGCATCTTGCAAAACCATATTGTTTTTGTGTATTTATAATAGAGGGAAATTTGCTCTGCTGCACTAAAATAAAGGTGACTAATCTCTTTCCAAACAAGGCATAAACTTTTCCAATGATGACAATAAACCACCTGCTTTCAAATATATTCATCATTCTGTTGAATAGATTCCTTTCAGAGCCTTGAAAAGAATATCTTCCTTGGCAACAATTCTTAGAGTCCATCTGGAGGGACATAATGATTCCAGTTTAGTTACACCTCTACCAACTTCTTGCTACTTGATTGAAAAAAAGATACGTATTTCGGAGGGAAAAAAATTAGCTTACTTGTTTCTTTAACTATTTTAAGAGCATCCTGAATACGTGGAAGCTGTTTTTCAACATCTTAAAGCAAAGATTAAGTGAATATGCACAACAATGCACAGCTACTGTAACAGAATTATTTTTTCAAAATCTTACGGCCACACCAGATCTTCATCTCCTAATATTCAGAGCATAATCATAAGCCTGTCCTGGACATAATGATGCTGGGAGGTAGCTCTTGTGTCAGGAAGCTTAAGCAAACCAACAGAATCCATTTGACACTCCAATTTGAATTTACCCAATGGATGGACAAATTTAACTGTTCCTGTTGATTGCTGTTGATTACATCCAATGCTTCACTAGTAATGATTGAAAACCAAGAAGGTACTGTTGCCTTCAACTGGTAACATGTTATAACTGCAAAGTTACCAAACTTGTTTTGCTTTCTGCAAGCTGCAAAGCTATAAGTTTATTATTAGTGCGATTATCATGTATGAATGAATGGATATTTGGGCATCTGTAACTGAAAGTGTACACTATTTTCTGTACTAACTGGATTTTCCTAATAATTGATCTTGGACACCAACAAGACGTGATGTACAGCACTGGTCTAATCTAAAGCATTTGAAAAAAGAAGAAAGTGCTCTGAGTTGGGGGCTCAGCACCCCCTGTGATAAATTTGGGGGGCTGAAGCCACCCTGCCACCCTGCCCCCCTGTTTTCTCCTCTTCTGTGGGTACTTTACTAGTCTGAGACTAAAGTTGATTTTTACTCAATTTTGAAAGAAGGCAGACATCAAACATTACTTTTGCTGATTCAAGCATGATAGTCTGAACCTGGCATTAACACATGACCTTTGGGAAATTCCTACCCTCTTTGTCCTATACACTGCATCAACACTTGTCATACAATACCTTTTGTTCATTAATAGTAGCATAGCACAACCAATAATAACAAATAATTGGCTATTTGTAGTGGAAGATTGTCCATCTATTTAAGATCTGCCCAACTCCAGAGTTTTGAAAGAAATGTATTTGTTTGGAGACCAAAAGGTGTTGATAAAATTAGTGCATGTCAAACAAGTGGCTAAAGTGAGACCCATCAACCACTGTGACTCCAGACTTCTGGACATGGTTTAGATGACTAGTGTGGATAGGAATTAGCTACGTCCACATTGGAAGCATCCAAACCACAGTCTATGGGGGGGGGGGGGGTAAGAAATTGAATCAAGAATATTATCAACTAAGGCGGACCAGTACCGAAGAAATTATGTTCACAGCCACTCCTAACTGACAATTGACCTACAAGTCCGAGCAACCACCATCTTTCCCAACCAGTTGTTTGACCAAGGTTTAAAATAGCAACTAAAACCTCTAAACCACGCCCATACATAAAGGATAGGTAAAGTAATTTTTTGCCACGTGGATGACGCAACCATTTACATTAATTGTGAGGACAGGTACACGTGGTACAGAGCCTGTTTCTTCTTGCTGTTAAGTTGTCTCCTTACTTGAGAGAGTTGACTATGTTGTCAAGTTTAAAAATATTACGGAAGGGGTCAACTACCCAGGTTGGTAATGGAACCTTGAGGACGAGCTTATTTGGAGGTGCCAGCTCGCTGTCATCCTCGCTGGTAATTTTTCTGTCTGAAGTGTTTATTGGTTTGGAATTATGATTATTTTGTTTGTGCATAGAGCTTGAATGTACAGAAGAGCCAACACCCCTCCTTTTCTCAGAGTTATAGGTATGTGGAGTAAATTTAGTAGCACCCAAGACAATTATTGATACAAATTTTTACAAGAAAGTTTTATCAACAAAGAAAGGACATCAACAATTGAAATATGATCCTTTTTCTGTTTCAAAATAACTTTTTGTTCAGCTGGTCTAGGTTAATAGCTAGTCTGGAGGGCCACCTTCCATAATGTGACATGAAGAATCTGGTGTCCTTGGCTACAATTTTGGTTCCCTTCCCTGCGATTCATGGCATGGACCAAACTTCGTGGTACCTGCACTTTTTAGATTTTTGGTAAAATAGCATGCACTTACAAGGCTAGGGCTCACAACTCTTAAACTGTTTTATGCATTGATTTGAGTATATAAACCACCTACCACAACACTTTAATTGCATTCCAGTAGGGCAGATTTGGTAGCCATGGATGCAAACCCTCCGATAATATAAGGTGTGGCCCTCCAGACTAGTTAATGCTTGGGTTGTTGCAATAACCATTGCTAGGGCTAGGTAGTGCTATGGTTAGGGAAAAATTAATTGGTCCTAGCTGTAATACTGCCAGAGTAATTTTGAAACCTGTCTACAGCAGCAACAGCAAAAAGTGCTATTGATGTCGAGTATATCACAATGGAACTAAATGCCTATAATATAATTAAATATAAAGACACAACCTAGTCTTTCCCACCAGATCATTTACCTGCTGCATGCTGCAGGAAAAGTTTGGTTGCAGTCAAGCACCAATCTTGTTGCTGTCCCCGGGGATGTCAACGATAATACTTAATGTGCATATTATGGGTGTGTTTTATTTAATAGACAATTGTGTAATGATTAAAATGTGTGGCTGCAATTAAATTGGTTGGCACTCGACATGTGCACTTAAAAATTAAATGTTGCAGTACTTCTTATGGATTTTGAATTGAAGTCATTACTTTCTGCTGCAACAGGTTTGGTACTATGCAACCACACCCTTTTCTACAATGTGCAGTAGGTAAAGGTTCCGGTGCATGTGACTAGACATGACTATGGTAAGCAAAGCCTATGTCCTTTAGTAAGGCTCTAACCTTCATCAATTTTATTGTTATGTGTGAGTACTATTGTGCTGTTGTTGTCTGCCTTTGGTGCCTCGTGTGCGATGTAGAAGAAGCAGCTAACCCTGTTGGTCCACTTGCATGTTGGGTTATTCCAAGTCTCCCAATGCTATTAGGGCAAGGTCTCCTTAAACTCCTAATTTTGATCACACATTACCAAGTTTGATTTCTGCCAACTCCCAAAATCCCAATACTGAAAGAAATAAGTTGTTTGTTTCACTTTCTTTTCTTTTTTTTTTTTTTTTTTTTTCCTTCTTTTTTTGCTATTGGCAATCATAGAAGACAGTGCCCATTTAGAAAATTCCCCCTCTCCATGATCTAGTGCACTATTTAAATATACCTTGCCAATTTAGGTATATAAGGGGACCTTTCCATGTAAATTCTGATCTGAATCTGGGGTTTAAATCAAGCGTACAAGTAGTTCTAAGACCATATAGAGGGGAAATTTGGGGGTGAGGGGGTGAACGGAGAAAAATAGCTAAATTAAATGTTATGAAGCTTTTCAGAGTACGGAAATCTTCAGGATGAACTTCTTAGAGATTAATCATTAAAGGTTTAATTACCGTTGTATCGTGTGTATTTTTTAGAGTGAGAGAAAGAGCACAAGTAGAAGAATTTTTTCTTTTTCAAAGTAGTAAAAAAGTAAATATTTTCCAAATAGTAAATGTTACCTTTTATTGTGCGAAACATTTGATATTTATCTATTGTGTCAACCCTATGTTAGCATCCATTGATCAGCAAAGAAATCGTGCACATAACTTTATTGTGTGGAACATTTCATTGATCAATTCTGGCTGGCCATTAGATTCCGGCTGGTAGACTCCTGTGCATGTAGTTTACCTGTCTCAATGTTTATCCTTTCGTTAAATCTTAGCTGTGTCTTAGAAACATCTCCATGTATTTAAAAAAAAATTTTTTTATTATTTGATTTTCGCTCACCGTTTTCGATATCTATTATATATATATATATATATATATATATATATATGTGAAATTTGAAAAATTAATAATCACTTTGCATGTTACATCATCTTGTGGCGAGACTGTAAATGATGCAATAGCCACTCACTGTTGCGCAGTTTTGACTAATGATGGCATGATTACATGCCATCATTATTACTGGAACACGAAGCAAAAAGCAAGTGCCCACAATACTGTTATTGGCTGCATTCGAGATAGCACCTTTTATCAACAGAAGCACGTTTCTCTTCTTTTTAAAGAAATTGATTTTAAGTTATTTTTGTCTCTGACTTTCCTCAAAATTTTCTGCTTAAACAACCCAGAATTGCAGGTTTCAGTTTATAAACTTTAAAATAAAACAAAATATTCATCATCCTTCAAATTCTATTTGAGAGAACATACCAAGTCCAGCTCTGGAAATAGTGATAGCCAAAAACGAAACAAAAATAATAATAATAATAATAATAATAATAATAAAAAAGGAAGGGAGGGGGCAGCAAAAAATTTCTTGCTGTTCATCCTTAGCAGATGCTCAATGTGTTCATTACTGTCAACAAGATATTGTCATGCAACACATTCAACACCAAAATAGAATTATAAACATTAATAATAGTGTGAAGTTACAAGAATTGTTGACTATTTCTTTGTACTCTTGAAATTGTCAGAAAGTTTAATAATTGAACATTGTAAGTTCCACAAATCGGAATACGTCTTTGCCAATCACCCGTCAATCATCCCCCCCCCCCCCCCCCCAAAAAAAAAAAAAAAAAAAAAGAGGCTCCAAACTCCTGGATTTCAGAGATGATTTATAGGCAACAACCAATAAACAGCAAACCCTTTTACCTTAAGTATTTTGCATTGCTTGAGTATTTGAAGTTACTGGAGCAGCATGATGGAGCTACGAACTTTGCATTGGAGACAGATGATTTCATTATGATGATATAATTTAAGATTGTCTCAGGGTCTGCCTTGGACATAGAAAATGATGCCATAATGATGACATAATTCTGTGATTGTTTGGCTGTGGTTTATAGTCCAGTAAACCTCACCTTTGGCATGGTATTCTGGAAATGTTTGCCTCGACATCTGTTAGTCAGTGGCTTCTTCATCAGCAGTGCATAATTGATCAAAATGGTGATGTCTTCATCAAAATGGTGATCTCTTGACAGCTGCTCAAGGCATTAATAAAACAGCAAGTCTCATTAAAATCAGGCTACAGATAGTAAAATGTATGGTATTCAGGGTCTATTATATCTTCTCACCTATTAATTCCATACAAGTTTTTAATGGGATAATTATACTTTACAACTGGATGGATTCACATTTGAATAAGCAATGGAAGCAAAGAACATAAAACTTGATTAATTTTAGAGATTGAATGCTGTCAAACCTTTCCCCTGTCCCTCCCCACTCCATCTGCCCCAGCTTTTCTTTACCTCTTCTCTTGCTTGCTTGTTTGTATTTTTTTTAATTATTTTTTTATTTACTATTTAAAAAATTTTTTTTTATTAATTATTAATATAATATTTTTTTTTATAACTTAGTCTGGATTTCCATGTCCATGGGCTGGTGTAGTCATAACCATATGAGGTCATAGTCTCATTTTGTTGAAACTGTCCAGTTTTAGTTACAATAAATAGCTGATGGGAACTGGTGATGTCAATATTTCAAAACCGTAAACTGATGGGGGGGGGGAAATAACAAAAACTGCTTACAGTGTTAGTGTTGTGCATTATTTCTGTTTAAATTGGAAACAAAAAGCTTGAATCTGATCTTTTATATTTGTTGTAAGTGGTATCCCTATCATTCACATCCAAAACCTGCAGACTTACTTTCAAGTAATTGTGTGCCCTTTATGTTTCATTAATGCCTTGTATTTGAGGGGGGGGGGGAGTGTTTTGATACTTATATTTATTTATTAATATAACATGTCTGTGTCTTTCTCACAGCTCTGAGGCAAAGGGAGCTGTCATAGGGATTGACCTTGGGACCACCAACTCATGTGTGTCTGTGATGGAGGGAAAGACTCCAAAGGTCATTGAGAATGCTGAGGGCGCCAGAACAACTCCCTCCACTGTGGCCTTCACCAAGGAAGGCCAAAGACTTGTGGGAGTCCTTGCCAGAAGACAGGCAAGTGGGAAACTAGTGGGAAAATGCATTGGTTAACCGGCAATTCTCTGATTCATATAGGCGGTCACCAATTCCCAGAACACGTTCTACGCCACGAAGAGGTTAATTGGTCGCCGTTTTGATGACCCTGAAGTGCAGAGGGAAGCTAAAACAGTTCCATACAAGATAGTGCGTGCCACTAATGGAGATGCATGGGTGAAGGCAGACTCTGATGGGAAAATGTACTCCCCCAGCCAAATTGGAGCTTTTGTACTGGGCAAGATGAAAGAGACTGCTGGTACGGACAGCATGGTCATGTGGTGTATTTGTGGGGGTGGTTTTGACAATTTCTATGGGTGGAATCTGGTTATCTGTGTGTGCAGCGTTTTGGTGATCTTGGTGAGTGTGGTCTTGTTGCTCTATGTGTTGCAAGTGTGCACTTGTATTGTCACATTCTACTGTCTATCTACATGTCACTGTGCTGTCAATGTCTCTATGTCTATTCTTGGCCTGTGCAGAGGGCTACCTGAGCCAGCCTGTGAAGAATGCAGTCATTACTGTTCCTGCTTACTTCAACGACTCTCAGAGACAGGTATAGTGTTTAGCATCTTTTTCTTTATCGCATGTGAAGTTTGAGCTTATTTTAGTATTGACTCACATGGGTGAAGGTAATACAAAACTTTGGTGATTAGGAATAATTCCTTTCTCCTCCTTTTGTGATCCCTAGCCTTCCTTTCTTTCTCTTCCTTTCTTTCTCTTCCTTTCTTTCTCTTCCTTTCTTTCTCTTCCTTTCTTTCTCTTCCTTTCTTTCTCTTCCTTTCTTTCTCTTCCTTTCTTTCTCTTCCTTTCTTTCTCTTCCTTTCTTTCTCTTCCTTTCTTTCTCTTCCTTTCTTTCTCTTCCTTTCTTTCTCTTCCTTTCTTTCTCTTCCTTTCTTTCTCTTCCTTTCTTTCTCTTCCTTTCTTTCTCTTCCTTTCTTTCTCTTCCTTTCTTTCTCTTCCTTTCTCTTCCTTTTTTTCTCTTCTTTCCTTTCTTTCTCTTCTCCACTTTCTCTTCTCCACTTTCTCTTCCTCATTTTCTTTTCCTCTCTATCTCTTCTCCTTTCTCTTTCCCTCTCTCTCCCCCTCTTTCTCTTCCCTTCTTGTCCAATTCTTTTTTCTTCCTTAACATGATTTCCTTTTGTTCTCTCAGGCTACAAAGGACGCTGGTCAAATATCTGACCTGAATGTGTTAAGAGTTATCAACGAGCCCACAGCAGCTGCTCTTGCCTATGGCTTAGAGAAGTCAGATGATCGAATGTGAGCAACTCGAGCAGTGTGTGTGTGTGTGTATTCATATGATACCTAATCTGACTTTAACCGACTGTCTTTGTACAGAATTGCTGTGTATGATCTTGGTGGCGGCACCTTTGATATTTCAATTCTTGAGATTCAAAAAGGAGTATTTGAGGTACAATCACAAGAAAATCAATTATAAGCATTTGTTTGAGCTGACAGTCCATTTCACTCAGGTCAAGTCTACGAATGGAGATACTTTTTTGGGAGGGGAAGACTTTGACAATGAAATTGTGAAGTACCTCGTTAAGGAATTCAAGAAAGACGTAAGAGATTAAGTCTTGTATAGTACCATATTTATTAATATATTAAAAGTTACTTTACCTCCATTTTGTGGGCAAGTAGCAAGGAATCGACATCTCCACAGACAATATGGCTCTACAGAGAATCAGGGAAGCAGCTGAGAAAGCTAAAATAGAGCTGTCTGCGTCAACACAGGTGAGATGAAAGAATGAAGGAACTGCCTAGCTCTTTTTTATTTATTATTATTTTTTTAAAATTTATTTATTTATTTTTTTTATAACAAAAACAATCGTTAAGTTTCTTCTTGTCTAACTTGATTTGTCTCTTTTCCTCTTCCCCATCCCCCCCCCCCCCCCCCCCCCCCACACACACACACACACACACCCCTTCCTTTCATGGCTAGACGGACATCAACCTGCCTTTCCTCAGCATGGATTCTTCTGGGCCCAAACACATGAGCATGCACTTGAATAGGTCCAAGTTGGAGTCTCTGGTTGGTGACCTCATCCGCAAGACTATAGCTCCGTGTGAGAAGGCCATCAAAGATTCCGACATTAGCTTAAGTGCAGTATCAGAGGTTATCTTGGTTGGTGGAATGACCCGAATGCCAAAGGTGATTGCAGAGAAGAGAGAAAGAGAGAATTGAGCTTAGCTTGATAGAAATCACTTGTGCAATCTCTGAGTCTAATCCTACTGTGCAGTTGTTCATTAGTAGTAGTAGTAGTAGTATTTTAATGATGTCTTAATCAGGTACAAGAGACCGTTCAGAAGGTGTTTGGCCGTGCACCCAGCCGATCTGTGAACCCTGATGAAGCAGTGGCTGTCGGGGCAGCTATTCAGGGAGGTGTGCTGGCTGGATCAGTGACCGATGTCTTGCTGTTGGATGTCACTCCTCTGTCTCTGGGTATTGAGACATTGGGGGGTGTGTTTACTAAACTCATTGAGCGCAACACTACAATCCCAACCAAGAAGAGCCAGGTGTGTGCTTGAGTTTGAATGGTCTGTTTTATTAGTAGGTGAAGTCAGATTCATGAGTACATGTTGTGTCAAGGAAAACGTGTGGTGTGTTCAAGGATACTTGAGGAGGAGGAGGGGTTGCACCAAACAGGATACCATTTATAAAATTCTGAGGTGTATCATTAACTTGTTTGCACTAAATGAAATTGTTCAGTGCTGCATTTTGAACTTACTAACCAAGAACAGCAGCTGTAATAACAGTGCACTGGAAAGATGGCTACCACTCCCTCATTAATAGGCTTGCTTACTGAACTTATTTTTAAAGGTTGGATGTCTCGTTTTGCTTGTAAATGTTCATGTGTGAACCTTTTCTAACCTTTAAAAAAAAAGAAGAATCTTATTAGATTCAATATTTCACCAACTTGTGTGTTATTTCTCAGTCTCTCTCTCTCTCCCCTCTCTCTCCCCTCTCTCTCCCCTCTCTCTCCCCTCTCTCTCCCCTCTCTCTCCCCTCTCTCTCCCCTCTCTCTCCCCTCTCTCTCCCCTCTCTCTCCCCTCTCTCTCCCCTCTCTCTCCCCTCTCTCTCCCCTCTCTCTCCCCTCTCTCTCCCCTCTCTCTCCCCTCTCTCTCCCCTCTCTCTCTCCCCTCTCTCTCTAGGTATTCTCCACAGCCGCTGATGGGCAGACATCTGTGGAGATTGTGGTCTGCCAGGGAGAGCGGGAGATGGCCAAGGACAACAAGACACTAGGAAGGTTCCAGCTGGTCGGCATTCCTCCTGCCCCTCGTGGAATTCCTCAAGTAGAGGTCACATTTGATATTGACGCCAATGGAATTGTCAATGTCCATGCGAAGGACAGAGGAACTGGGAAGGAGCATCAAGGTAAACAGAAAAGGGCGGAGGGTAGTATTCAATGTTGTTTGTTTGTATGTATGTAGTTGTGATCCAGTCGAGTGGTGGTCTGTCTAAGGATGACATCGAGAATATGGTTAGTGCGGCAGAGAAGTATGCCGGGGAAGACAAGAAGAGGAGAGAGCAGGTGGAGGCAGTCAACTCTGCTGAGAGCATTGTCCACGATGTGGAGTCCAAGATGGAGGAATTCAAGGACCAGCTGCCTCAAAATGAGGTGAGTTGAAGGAACAGGAGGGAGGGAAGGTGGGATTGTGGTGGGTGGAAGCTAATGCAATTTCTGTTGTTTTTTGCTTTTCATGCTTTCTGTATCTTTGGACATTTTGAAGCATTTGTCACGTGGTAATGATCTCATGATTTTTGTGGTTAAGATGTACTACTCACTCTTGTGTATTGAATATGGGCGGGAATACAATGGCTACGTATTGATGAGTACAAGCATCCATCCATTGTCACTGGAACTTGATTCTTGTTTCCTTGTCAATAGAGTTCACTTCTATTACCACATCTGAAACATGACTACAGAAGTATAGAACTACGTACAATCATTTACCTCTTTTCTTGTCAGATGCACTTATTCTCGAAATGTGAAGTGATTTGACTAGGTTGGAGTTTGCTATTACTTGGATGTTAGTGGAAGTGTAAAATATCCCTGTCCACAAAGATAACTGCCTCACAACTCCATACAAATGAATTTGCTAACATCAAATTTTATGACCATGCAATTTATGAGTAAAATATAGAAAGGGAAGGAAGACATGTTGAAATCCTCTTCTCATTGTGCACTCTTGTTTGTTATTAGGTGGACACTATGAAGACTGAAATTGAAAAGGTTCGCAAAGTACTCGCAAACCAGGAAAATGAGGATGCGGAAACCATAGGGGCAGCTGCTAGGGAGATGCAGAAAGCTTCACTCAAACTCTTCGAAATGGCTTACAAGAAGGTAAAGTGTGGAAAAAAAAAGATTTACATTTATATGCTGTCCATCTTTTGTACAACCCGGTGGAGATCCAGAGCTGAAATATTGTTTTGTATTATTTGTGACTGTCTTTGGGGTCAAAATAGAAAAAAAAATTATGGCACTGAATATTTTTAATGCATCGTCACTTTATAGCAGTTAATGTGAACACTTGATGTAAACTTGACGTGATAATCGAGTGGTTAGACCCACTCTCAATTGTCTTTTAATCCCTGAATGTCAGTTTCCCCTCCTTCCTCTAGTTTGTTTAAGCCAAAGGCATTGTATCTTGCACTGATAAAACATCAACAATTTAATGCCTCAAGCCAGTCAGCAGCTGCACATAGCATAACCATGGTGACTATAGTGATAGTATTGTTCCACCTCATCAATTGGAGGGTTAATGAGGAAATTTTGGCTCATGTGTGTAATAATTATTCCTGTCTGATAGTAAATTCGCATTCTTTTGTAATATTTGTAAGGAAGGTGGCGTGTAAGGAATGGAGGGTAGGGTGGTGTAGATATGTCCCTCTTTTAGCCAGCTGTATTCCCTGGCTGGAATAAACCTAAAATGGCGTTAGGGTAAAATATGGGGAGGATTTTAATGATACCAAGTATTTTCATGGGGAGCATGTCGAAAAGGGCTCTAGGAGTATCGCCCCCACCTCCACCACCAAGTGTTTCGAGCAGCCAGTCAACATTCTGATATGTTTCGAGCAGCCAGTCAACATTCTGATGTGTTTCAAGCAGCCAGTCTACTATAACTACTTCGTGTGCAATATATTACATAAGCTGCTGTTATATCCTACATGACATCATACTTTCGGTGGATTGGGGGGGGGGGGGTTATTCCAGGATGCCACCCTCCCCCCTCCTCTGTATGAAACATTGTGTGTACATTACACATAATTGTTTAAAATATTTTATATATAATGCTATTAGATGGCTGCTGACCGTGACACTGGTTCAGGAGGGAACACTGATGGACCTGCTTCAGAAGCAAAATCCTCTTCAGAGGCGGAGTCCACTTCAGAAGGGGAAGCTAGAGATGCCACTGATGAGAAAGAGAAGAACAAAGAATAAACCCAAAATTAACCCAAGAATAAATCTGTTTAGTGGACAATTTATTTATTTATTGTTGCATATACCCATTCACTTGTTTATGTCTTCTGTGATTGTTACTTCTAAAAATGGAAAAGGTTTTAAGAATAGGAAAACAACTGAGTGACTAAAATTAGTAAAGAGGGAGGAGCCAGATTAACTAAAATAAGAGTAGAAGTTCAGGGGGGGGGGGGGGGGGGGATGTGATATGGAAAATTCCTGGTGAGAGCAAATAATCTGGTAACATTCGAATTAGTTCGCACCAATAAGAGAGCAGGAGTTGAAACGTCTCCAAAGATGGCATCTAAGTTGGTAAGTTTTTCAGCGTATGAAAAAAAAATTTTTGCTGGTGCTGCTATTCTGTTACGTGATAGATGCGAAGTGTGTGGAGAGGCTGGTCCACCGCAGCTGGAGGGAGACTCCCTGGGCCAGCCTTAGTGGGATCTACTGGCATTTCTCAGTTTGGAGCTAAGCTCAACTCTACTAAAATCCCTGTGCCTATCACTACCCTCACAGAGGAAGAACAGCAAATGAAGGAGATGGGTGTGTAAGCCATTCTGGAGTATATCCATAATTATAAGCCAGAAACGTTATACAAACTACTTGTTTTCCTTGTTTACTCAGTTTATATGAAAAACTGCTTGATTCTTCAGTTGCTAGGTTTGCTAGACAGCAGGTTCAACCTCTAGTAAGGGAAATGGATGAGAAATCTGAAATGAAGCCTGATCTCATCAAGAGCCTCTTTGAAAATGGAGTGAGTTGAAATATGACCTCGTTTGCCTGTCTCATATGTGTCAATGTTTGTTCTTCATTCTTTGCATATGTCTAGCTGATGGGGATACAGATAGAATCCAGATATGGAGGTGCTGGATCTACCTTCTTCTCATCCATCATAGCCATCGAGGAGTTGGCAAAGGTGGACCCTTCAGTGAGTGTCGTCTGTGATGTCCAAAACACTCTCATTATCGATTACTTCAATGGCTACGCTAGCCAATACCTGAAGGACAAGTACTTCCCTCAGCTAGCCACTAACTTGGTGGGTTGGTGTAAGCTAGAGTGAAGAAATGGAGGAAGTGTGTTAGCATTATGTATATTGTGACAGTATTCATTTATTGGGGATGCTCTTTGTGGCACACTCATGCATGAATAACTATATCCATTTTAATTCTTAAACACTTCCTTTCTTTTTACCTGTGTCTGGCACATAGGTATAGGAACACTTGGAATGGTGGGGGGGATACATCCACATTTTCTGTCAAAATGGACTTTTACAAAAAAATTTACTGTATGAAAACACCAAAATTTGTAGTTACAATTAAGTGTTTACAACTAAGTTCTTTTACTGTATGGAAATCCTGTGGTTACAGCTAAGTATTTTTTAATCTTTGGCGCACAGGTCTAGGAACACTTGGAATGGTGGGGGTGAAGGATATATCCACAAGTTTTGCTCAAGAATGGATTTTGAACTAATTTTTTACTTCTCAGAAACACCAAAGTTTGTTGTTACAACTATTGGTTAACAACTAATGGATTTTAGTTTATGGAAACCCAAAAGTTATAAATCTTACCACAACTTTAACCTCATTGTAAGTGTTCTGAATAATTATTTTGTTTGGTCTTTAAAAAAAATTAACTTTTTGTCACAGGTTTTAGTGTGGGACCGCTCTGTATGAACCCAAAAGTTGTAAATCTTACCACAACTTTAACCTCATCTAAGTGTTCAAAGCAATTATTTAACTGGTCTAAAACACTATATTTTAATAAATATTGTAATAATTATTTGCCACAGGTCTTAATGTGGGACAGTTCTCGTTAATTTAAAAATTATACTCGAATTGAAACAGTTTTATTTAATGAAAATTCAAAATATAACCCTTGATATTCCTATTCTTATAATATATATATGAGTTTGGGGCAGGGTTTTAGGCACATGGTGCAAAGATGTTGAACAGGTGGGGGGCGGGGGGAGGAGGAGTTGAATCATATTATTTCTGTAAATAATTTGTGGAAGATGACAGCATAATTTGAACATCTTTTTAAACAAATCTTAATAAGTTTGAAATCATCCTTTAAATTAAAGGGGAAAAAAATTAATTGAAGTAAATATTGTGTTATTTTGTGTCCATGATTATGGTTGCAACACAGCTTGGTAGTTACTGCCTGTCTGAACCGAGCTGTGGGGCCGATGCATTTGCCCTGAAGACGAGTGCTAAGAAAGAGGGTGAGCACTGGATTCTCAATGGCCAAAAGATGTGGATCACCAATGCTGAATATGCTGGCGTCTTCATTATCATGGCCAACATCGACTTCACCAAGGTCTGTTTAACTCATCTTACTATCTTCTTTTTTCTTTTGTTTCCCCCTTCCTTTCCCCCCCCCCCCCCCCCCTTTTTTCCTCCTTTCCTTCTCCCCCCTTCCTTTCCCCTTTTTTTCCTCCTTCCTTTTCCTCCCCTTCTTTTTCTTTCATCTATTGCACACTATTACTCGTCATTGTCTAAAATTGAACTAAGAATATGTATCTCAGAGTGATTGATTAGTGATTAAACTCCAACAAGAAAATCATCTTTTCAGAATTCACATATGAAATTGTCAATTGTAGAAATAATTTATTTTCAAGATTGTCATGCTTGCATTGACCTTTTGATGTCTGTGGTTCTCTGAGCAATTTTCAGAGTGCTCATTCTTGTGTTTCCACTCTTGTCTGCAGGGCTATAAAGGGATCACTGCCTTTGTGGTGGACAAGGACACACCAGGGCTAGTCGTGGGCAAGAAAGAAGACAAACTTGGCATACGAGCTTCATCCACTTGTCCAGTGTACTTGGAGAATGTAAAGGTGTGGGAATGCACTAGCACCATACCCACGATTACATATAAAGCCACACCTGATATCTATCTGGAAATGTGTCCACAATATTAGTAATTTTCTTCCAGTAAAACCATCTATTTTATCTAATTTTTTCATTTATTTGTTTATTTGTTTATTTATTTTTATTTAAAAAAAATTTTTTTTTCCCCCTCAAGGTGCATGAATCTCAGATTATTGGGGAGCTTGGTAAAGGCTACAAGTACGCCATAGAGACACTGAATATTGGGAGAATTGGAATAGCAGCTCAGGTACATAATTATGTGCACCACCACAACTAACATTATTTGCTCTAGGTATGGTGTGTATATACACACATCACAGCTGCGATTAAATTTGCTTGACTAGATGCTCGGACTGGCTAAAGGGGCACTGGATAACGCTACCTCGTATGTGCATGTGCGTGAAGCCTTTGGACAGAAGATAGGCTCCTTCCAAGCAATGCAACACTTGCAAGCACAACTAGCCACAGAGATCGAAGCTGCTGGTCTCATGGTCTATAACACAGCCCGGATGAAGGACCATGGCATGAACTTTGTCAAGGAAGCAGCGATGGCCAAGTACTACTCATCTGAGGTTGACCTAATCACTTCCTATAATTATTGCTTTGCATTATTCTTATCACTATATTTATGATAATGATGGTTGTTGATGTATGGATTTAGATTAACTGAAACTTCTTTCTAATCAAATGAGATTGCCTCAGGAATTGAGTACCTACCTACCTATCTATCTATCTACTAGTTGCTCTCACATGCTATCATTAAGCATGAACGAACCAAGTGATTCTTCCTTGTTTATCATTATTCCCGTGTTTTTTTTGCATTTTCTCTCTATAGGTTGCCAATCATGTAAGCTCTCGGTGTGTGGAAATGATGGGTGGGGTGGGCTTTACTAAGGACAATCCAGTGGAGAAGTTTTATAGAGACTCCAAAATTGGTATGATAATATTAAACATCAACATTATATGATGAGTAGCTTTACAGCAGCTATAACATGTACTTACTGGATTGTTCTATTTTCTATATTGCAGGTCAAATTTATGAAGGAACATCTTTCATTCAACTCAATACTATCACAAAGTGTCTTGATGAAGAGTTCAAGAATAAATGATATGCTAACAAACACCAAAAAATATATATATATATCATGATTATAATTTGGCTTCTTTTTTTTTTCTTTTTTAATCATATGTTCTTAATTGCCTTATGTTGTTAATTTGGCTTCTATTTGTACTAGTACTTCCATACACTATGCTTGAGATACGGCTGGGACGGCTGTCGAGTAGCTTCAAGCAGGGCTAGTGGTATTGGTCGCTGAGAAGCTCCATGCAGGGTCTGTGGTGTGACAGCAGTATTTGAAATTGGCCCTTCTTTGATATCAGAAGATGATGGGTGACAAAGAAACCACCATGAAGTATTGATGCTGGGCTTAGCGTTGTGCATGTCAGTGGGCAAAATATATTTCCTTGGGAATCGTCGAAAGTTTTTCTTGGTGGGAACCATGTAAACTTTCTTTAGAAGATCATTTCTTGCATTGGCAGTGGAGTGAGAACAGCACTCTGTTGATGCTGAGCTGCATCTGCTGTGAGGCAACATGCTGTGTGCACCATGTGTGGAATTGGTGTAACCTGTCATGTATGTAGAGTTGTATAGCATGGTCACTCCCCAATTGGTGAGATTGCTACAGGAGAAGTGCTGATTCTTGGAAGAATCTAGCATGTGCCTCTTTCCTTTACCTCCAAAATAGAGACTGACTGAGTTTGTTTTGTGGTGTTTGTCAAGACTTGGTTAACTTGACATCATTCTGTAAATAGACAATTAAACAAGATAGCAATTTTTAAAAATTACAGAGGGCTAAAAAAAAACAACCCAACTTACTTCAACATGGTGTAAAATAGTGTCCATCTGGGTTCTACCGTAGGTATATAGACGTAAAACGTCTACTACCTCTGGTTAAACAAATAATTATCCTTCCCGTTTAATGTATTTTTGTATTGGTTTTTTATCACCCGTTCCTATAGTTACAACACAAAAAACAAACAAACACCGCAGATAATAAAAATGGCAGAAAAGTTTCCCCGAAGGAACGTTATCAACGGAGAGAATACCACCTTGGTATATCAACATGCAGCTGGGGCAACGGAGTACCTGGAAAAACACAAACTGAAAGAGTTCTTCGAAAATCTTACGGCAGCTCTTGTGTATGAAAGGCCAGAAGACATAAAAGCATTTGCATGTGAGTTCATTGAAAGACTGCAAAAAGCCAAAATGGAGCCAAATGTGGCGCAGCCTCCATGCCTCATTGATAATTCAAACCTGGAGTCTATCTTTGGTATGCTTGACATAACCAAGAAGGGCTATATTCATCTTGTGCAGTATACCAAAGCCATGGAGAATCTGGGATTAAAGAGATTCAATTCAAAGCCTCAAGGTGTGAGCTTGAACAAGATTAGCAAGGACACTTTCATGAGGGAGGCCAAGATTGCTCTCAGAAACAACTGTTCAACATTTACTTATTAATCAAGATCTTGGTGCAAAATTAAAGCTGTGTCATAATGAAGAGATAATTTTCTAACTCATGCTATATATATAGGATTAGCAGTGTAGCCAAACTTGCAAAGAAGCTGCAATCCATGATGATGTTTTCTGGCACATGGGAAGATTAGAAATGTGGTGTAATCTATTTTTATGTTCAAATGAAATGGGGGTTAAAACAAGTTTAATAGTACATAACATTATCCTTGGTTGAAAATCACAATGGACCCTCTCATGTCACTTTGAACCCTCTTAATATTTATATTGTAAGGATATTTTAATGTGGTTCTGTGTTTTGTCACAATGCTCATACCAAGGAAGAAATATTTCAGCAGTTCTCAGTAGAATATTCAATAGAAAAAAATTTTTTTTTTTTTTTTTTTTTTGCTCCTCTCCCAAGGGACTCTTCTCCAGGACTGATGCATACCATATCTGATCATTTAGATTTTCTTTCGCGACATGTGCAAATGAAACATACAGTATCACAGATCCAATTAGTAGAACTTCATAGTTTATGCTACAATGTTACATTAGCTGGTCAGCCAGTAGAGCTGTGTATTTAATTTTGTCTTCATATGATTAATTCACCAATCTATACTACGAAGTGCAAATAGCCTGTCTGTGTGTCCACAATTCACGCTTGAAGTTAGACCTACAAACCCATATTCACTTTGTTAATTATTGGATTAGGGACCTGAATAGATTGTTATTTGTAAATGATGACTCAAGCTGATTTATTATTCATTGATTTTTATTTATTGAGTTCATTTACTATATGTCAATTACTGGCCTGAGCAGGAGGAAGCATATTTATACATTCAAACATGTAATTGTAATTAAGGTATTCATCATTGAATTAATTATTATTGTGTTATATTGTGAGTCATTAGAGGGAAGTTGACCATTTAAATGAGGTTGATCTCTGGATAATGTGGAGATGACCTGAGCAGTGCTGCTGCCACAAGTAGTGAATTTTGGAAATAATTTGGGAGGGAAAAGGTCTGATTGGTAAATTGCTATAATCTCAAAATGGAGCAAATTTTCAGCAGGAGTCAGTGATGCTAGACAAAATTAGAACATAACCAGCTGCCCACGCAGAAGAAGATGAGACTGGATAGTGGCACAATTACAATAATTATTCCTAAGGAAAAAATGGTTTACAAATTATCAATTAGGTATAAATCAGGAATAGGGATCTGCTATACATGGTCAAATTATGACTTACTGGGTAAATAATTTTTTCTTCTTTTTGTATTCCATATCTTTTCATTCATTATGCTTTTTTTTTAATTTTTATCTTTACTATTTCTTTTGTTGGTTTTTTTTCTTAGCTCTCGATTTTTCAGAAATAAATTTCAAAACCAGAAAGTCACAGCTGTCAAGCGTGTGTGCGTGTGTGTGTGTGTGTGTGTGTGTGTGTGTGTGTGCATGCAGGGGGGGGGGAGAGAGTGAGAAACCAATGGAGTGGGAGTAGATAACCCCAGCCGCTTTCCAAATAAAAAGCTTTCCATTGTCTTCACAGACATAGAAGTTGATGTTATAAACATAAACTTCAGCAGCCTTGGCAATTTTGGAAGCCAAGTCTGAATGCCTATTTATGCATGTTGATTGTAAAATCGGCTCTCAGGTTAAGCAGACCAACAAAGAAAAGAAACACTTATATGATATAGTGGAAAAATAGGCGAACACCATTACACAACAAAATAATAACAAACAACTCAGTGACTGTGCTAAAATAAGTAATCACTTATGATGAGAGGCAATCAAATTTGAAGTCCAGTGAATCTTGAAATGCACTACTGAGCACTTTCCTGAGGTGTTCCAAGTCACCGTTGTCTGCTTCCCACTGCCAACCTCTTCTGCTCCTCACAATGCCATCACGAACATCGTCAAGCAACTTCTTTCTCACAGCATTTGCTTCCCTGGCAAGTGCTGATTTCTGACTTCCTAAAAATATGTGGCAGTATGAACTCTGCCATACTGAAAATCAAATATGTGATATACCTGGAGGTGTCACTTCTAAGAACTTAGTAACACACTTCCTCAGAATATTATCAGCCTGATGGATGTGACTTTTAAGATTGGCATCTCTGCAGGATTCCTACATGAAGGGATGGAATAATTTTCAAGTAAAAATTATCCAAATCTTATAATTTTACATGTTTAGAGACAGCAATGAGGACTATCAACATTCTGTCTGCACTGAGTTCTTCTCTCATCATTGAACAATACAAACGCTCAAAAGTAATATTAAGTTTCTAAATAAAGGGTTTAGAAACTGGTGAAATAAAATACCACTGAATATCTTATGAAGCTTTAGTACAATGATACAAATTTGAATAAAATACACTATCTTTTAGCGTTTTTAATATCCATACTGTTTAAATTACAGGTGTGATAAAAATGAAACTTGGCAAGAAATTGACTTCATTATTAGTAATCAAACATTTCATATTCATAATGAGAGTGAAGTCTGTTCTATGGCTAAATCAAATGTGATGAATACTTTATTATGTAGGTTTGGTGTGCATGGGGGGGGGGGGGGGGTGGGTGTGTGTGTGTGCACGATTCTGTGTGTGTGTGTGCACGATTCTGTGTGTGTGTGCACGATTCTGTGTGTGTTTAATTTAGTTCGTTTAATAATCAATTCAGTTTATCATCCGAATTAAAAAAACATACTCAGTCACAAATCATTTAGTTTAATGGAAATGACCACAACACTGAGATATCTATTTTTTATTTTAATATTTTGGGATCAAAGTGGGGGTGGGCTGTGGTTAAGGGAATTGCTGGCTGTGTTTGTGAGATGACCCAGTTCCAATATGCTACAGTTCTACAGTTACTACTGACATATGCATTCATCTTCATGGCAGGGATGCAGATGAAATTATAAGGTAAGATTTTGTCAAGAATACTGATACTGATCAAAAATGTGGTACTTTTAACAATGCATATTTTTGTATATATTGTGTTCAGAAATTCTACTCTATAGACCTGTTGTAATGTACATGTACACAGATACAGTTTATGTGTGTCAAACATGTCCCTAATCACCTGTAAGGCAGTGTTATCTTGAGGTACAGGAAATTCAGGATTTTGCATAGCTTCTTCAACCATTAGCAAGGCACATTCACTGTGAAAGTTCATAGAAAAGAAATTCTGGTCATAATTTTAGTAGATAGTAATAGCAAAATTATCATTAATATATATATATATTTTTTTAAAGTTCCAACAATCATTTAAAGCTATAAATAATTTTCCTGCCGATGGAAAAATAATTATAATAAATGTCAATAGGGAATAAATTTAACACAAGGGTAAGTAATCATTGTTCTAATCTTTCTCACCATCCATGTATCATGTCTTTGTCCTCACAATCATTCTGGATAACAGCATGCTTTCTTTCCCAGTGGTGCTGGGAAGGATTGGGTAACTCCAAATTCCGTTCCATGGTCAGTATAGTGGAATCAGGTATTGGAATTGGTCGTAGAGTGTTCCTTGCTAAAGCAACTGATGAAGGACAGGTTACACAGATCTGAGCAAATCCTAGTCTATCTACAGAACAATAAAGATGTATTTGGCAATTAATCAACAGCAACAACAAAAAAAAACAACTCAACCAACAATAATTAGGTGTAAATATTTGAACAGGATTTTAGTCGGCCAAGAGATGAGTCATCATAATTACACTTGAGTACTTAAACAAATGTTGGAATGATTTGTGGAATTCTTCCATGGGGGAAAATATCACCACCTACACCAGATGCACTTTCTATTATTTCTTGTACTTCTCCCTGATTATACCAAATGCAAAGCATGTCTTAAACTTCTCTTCTGTTCTGTATTCAGCATTAACAAAATGTCTCTTTTATGAAGTTCTCTCTCTACTACAACTTGGACTCTGGTTCAAAAAATGGTGTAACCCAAGACTCATTAATTATTCCCCCTCCACCACCCCCCACCACCTCTTAATTTTGTGCCGAATGAAAGCTTAGTTCAAATGCTTTCCACAGATAGCTTTGACTTGTAAAACAATGTCCCAAAAAGTCATAATGTGGATTTTCGGTCTAGGAATACTGTATCTTTGTGATGATTTTAGGAAAATATTGCACTACATCTCATTATGTATCCCTTTCCTTCCTTATCTCTAAGTAAGAAAAATCAGTTTCAAGTGGTTGAGTCTCATGTAATACTCTCCAACGTAGTACATACATTCCAGGCCTACAAGATAAACCTTTCCATATGCCCTGGTGGTAATTCTACTATCTCTATATTTGGTAATGGTTGTATGGGGTTGTCACTAGTTTTGGCTAGTGTTGGCATGGAGGTGGGGGGGGGGGGGGGGTTGTTTTAGTGGAACTTGGGATGTTTTAATGGAACACTGTGTTATCTTACTATAATCCACCATTAGTTTGTCTGTCTGTCTGTATGCCAGTCTGTCTGTCTGTATGCCAGTCTGTCTGTCTGCCTGCCTGCCTGCCTGCCTGCCTGTGTGTATGTGCAGACTTCAACTCCTTCTGAGCTATAATTCATTGCATAAACTAAGCATTTATAAGCTAACTAATTAGCTATCCATGCTGGAAAGGCACACCTATGGCTCCATATACCTAATCACTCTTTCAGATCTGAAAAAAATCAGGGTTTCTTCCTGTGACATGGAACCACTGAGGCAACAGCTAAAGCAATCTGAAATATGTCTGACCCACTCCACCACACTTTTCTTCAGTAAAAAGTAGTAACAAAAGGGGACTGCTGTCTAAGGAGGAAGATTTAATGTCACTCATCCTTCAGTAAGGCATTACCATCATCACCTTCAGCTTCATCAGAGATGGCATGTAAAGCAATTGGTAACCAGAAATAAATTAAACCTTCCAATATCTACTTACATAGTGTGTTTGCATGAGGACCTGGAACATTAGTAAACACTTAGCTGCAGTTAATTTGTGGCACGATATCCTTATGCAATTCATCATTAAAATTTAGACACTGGCTCCACCAAAAAAAAAAAAGAAAGAAAGAGAGTTTATTCTGCTGATGATTGGTTTAGCTTTGCAGGTTGGGTGAGAATATAGAGAGAAGAGGGATCTGAACTTAGTAGGAGGGGACAAGTTTAAGTCAAACTGTAGTGCCTGGAATTGTCAGGAAAATCGACTGTGACATGTAAAGAAATATAGATTTTATATGGTTCATTACTGGCATGAATAGCATTAATAGCTAATGTATGTAATATGAATGGTAATGCTGATAGCTTCAAACAATTGTTGTGTTAATACGTTAAGTTTTTGTGTATCTCGTTTACTGTTAAAGAAAAGTAGCCTTTATTAGTCTAACTAGCAAACTACCCATCCTACGGACGGAAAAAACCAAAGACATCTTACAACAGTTAGCAATTTGTTTGTTTGTATATTCATTATGTTCACCCAGACGCTTGGGCCTACAGGGCTTAGAAGGAAAGGGTTTTGGGCATAGTTATTCTGGCTTCACTGAGAGTGTCATTACAGCAAAGTATCCATCCCTGGAGATACAACAAAGACATCTTACTATAACTTGAGATTCTTTTTTTTGTTTGATATTTACTCCTAGACATTTGGGTCTAGGGGCTAAAAAAAAAAAAAAAAAAAAAAAAAAAAAAAAAAAAAAAAAAAATGAACTCACTTAGAGGATGTTTGTACAATCAAGTGGTGTGTAGTATATATATTCATAATGTAGCTTGGTGGTTACTCATGCATCAAATTAAAGGACCTGCTCTATACTTGCACCTTGCGAATGGGTTTTGACTAATCATTCTACTTATAAGTTTAACTTCATTTCTGGTGGCAGACTGAGCATGTTATCTTGATTGGGGGGGGGGGGGGGGGAAGGGAGTGGAGGGGGGGGGGTTCCTGACATGCAGGGATCTGATTTCAATGTGACATGCTATGCCTACATTTTCTAGCCAAGTGATAGTACTCGTGCCTCATACTTCTCACAGGCATGTTGTCGTCTAGAACAAACACGAGCTTCTGATCACTGCTCTCCAACCATCTAAAAAAAGGCATAATATAGTTTAATGACTATTAACATTAAAACAAAACAATGAGTATCAGTAATGGGAAAATAACACAAATAGATTTCCTTATCAATTTGGGAAATTTTTAAATTACCAATCAATAAATATATCGTACCTCCCTGTGTGGTCAAATAGCACCTTCTGAGAATTCAAATATCCAATAAAGTTGCAAAATGTATCATTTGCACTTGTCAATGAGTCGAATTTCTTGGAAATTCCTGGCACATTTTGAACTAGCAATGTCTCCAGGCACTTCCTAACCTCCAGCCTAGCATGTTTCAGATCAAATGATTCTCCTACATCCCCCTGCATGGACTATGTGCATGTCCAGAAGTGTGGAGAGCTTGTCAAAGGTGTGGAGTGTATGGATGTGCAAGTAATGAGGGTATATGTCCACTACCTTTGTGGCTCTGGTATCTGGAGGGTAAAAGTTATCAAAGTGGATAGATAACCAATTCCATTCCGGAAGCTTTCTACAGCCATATTGAAGTATCTTATGGGTTAAGAGTGTCTTTCCAGAAGCAGGGATGCCATATACCACAAGAAAGCAACCAGAGAAAATAGATAACCCTCCATCTTGCATTGCACCTTCTGGAGTCACGTATAGCCACACCTCCAGAATGTATGCACCAGGTGTGAGATAAAAACCCAATCGCATTTAAATTGATTCTACATTCGACCCTGTACCTAAGATTTGAAGGGTTGATTTTCCTTTTCCTTGCCCCTCAGCGTTTTAAATGGCTCAGCTACTTTCTGATAGTGATTGTCGAGTAGAGTTCGTTTCTAGGGAGTATATTTCTAGCCAATCTGAACTGGAATCTGATGGAGAAAATATTTTAGCGAGCAATAGTAAAAGGGTTTGTGCGGGTGCCAATCACACTGAGAAAATGTGAGTCTTGTTAGTCCAGCTATTAAACTGGCTATGGGGGAGTGGAAGGAAGCTGTAAAAACTTATAAGTTATGTATAGTGCATACTTACACTTCTAGAGGTGCTGAATACCAGCTGGGATCAACTGACTTATAAAATTAAAGCTGGGCTTAAACTGGTATTTTATTTAAAATTGCAGTAATTGCCAGCACAGCTATTAGACTTCTGTGTGTTTTATCACTGTGTCAGTTGATCCTGTTTTGATTTCACTGAGTGGTTAGTGAAGGTCACAATCATGAGTTATCTTGCTTGTTATCACAAGCTAGTAAGGAAGGGCAAGTTGATAGGAATTTGAATATCCCTTGATTATCGAAATAATATACAGGTGTTCCAAAATTAAAAAAAAAAAAAAAAAAAAAAAACCCTGTAGAGGGAGTTGAGTGATGGGAAACTGTATAGTCTATCATTAAATTCCTTTATGTACAAGTGCAGACCCTTAATTAAAAGCAGTTCCACTGAGTCCAGTACCAATAACAACTTTGACGATGCTGAATTTACCAAGCTGGTGCATGAGGTGGAGACCGCTGTGGAGATGGGAGTCGATCCAGAAAGAATCTATCAAGGAAGCAGTGGCAGTTACTTTGCAAGGAATAGGAATAGGGTGAGCAATGTTTTTATAGCATCAGGTGCATGACACCACGAATCTATGGGATGGTGTGTGTATCTGAAGTCAACATTTTGGTGGTTTTTTGGTGGTTTTTTGGTGGTTTTGATTAGCTCTGTGAAGTGTGCCTCAAGAATATGTCCAAAGTGGGAGTTTCATTTAATTATGGACTGTGATACTCATTGAATATAATTCATAATTTTCATATTTATGATTTTTTTTAAATAATAAAATTGAAAAATATATATTATTATTTTTTTAATTTTAGGAGACAATTGGTGTATTCAAGCCCAAGGACGAGGAGCCATATGGACATCTCAACCCGAAGTGGACCAAGTGGATCCATAAGCTCTTCTTTCCTTGCTGTTTTGGGCGGAGCTGTTTGGTGCCCAATCAAGGTTACTTATCTGAGGCTGGAGCAAGTGTAGTGGATGAGAAACTGGGGTTGAATGTAGTTCCCAGAACTAAGGTGAAGATTGATAAGTGCTCCAGTAACATCAGGATCAGATCAAGCTAGACTTGCTGTGTGTGGTTGTATTCCCATAGGTGGTTCATCTGGCATCACAGGCTTTCCACTATCACTTCTACAACAGGATGAAGATCTTGTGTCGGCAGTTTGCGAGTGAACAGTGGCCAGATGGAATCGGTCGAAAAATATCAAATGATCTTCCACTTAAAGTTAGTCCAATACAATATAGTAGCATGTAATTAAAACATCACCTCATATGGTTTGATCTCTTGAACAACTGCTCTTATTGAAGAGGAAGTATATTACATAGAAAGGAAGTGAGGTGGGTTATTTTGTGGTGTATTATTGACCAGATAAAGTCTATTGCATGCTTAATGAAATTAAATTAAATGTGGCTGGTTGCTAATGCAGTTACCTTTTACTTTGAAACTTCAGGATAGTACAGCCTTTTTAAACTGCATTGTAAAAGTTCTTCAAACATTAATATTACATTTTCTGTATGTCCCTTCCATCTCAAGGTTGGATCCTTGCAAACATTTGTGAGAGGGTACAAGGATGCTTCAGTAATTATGGAGGAGTTCAAGACAAAGCCACTCCCTCAGCACATGGAACGAAAATTCCAGCTGGAGTTTGAGCGGCTTGTGGTGCTCGACTATATTATCAGAAATACCGACCGGGGCAATGACAACTGGCTCATATGCTGCAACAGACACTCTGAAGGTTCAAGCAATGTAAGGGACTTTAAATCTTGTAATTGAATCTAGACAGTGGAATAATCTAATGTCTGCCCAGCTCAACCAGTGAACTGATGCTGTGTGGGAGTGTGTTCTTGAGTGTTGCACTAGAACTTAGTGGCACATGTAATGGTACTAATTAACTCCTTGACAGGCAGGAAGTGTGGACTCACTGGTACCCCAAACACGTGTCCTGACCGAGTGCATGCACAAATGTTTACTGTAATCTACTTTGTTGGTTTCTTATTGTAAAGAGGAGAAGGAAAATAAATCATCTTGCAATATTCACAGTTTTGGAGACAGTGATGCTGGAATTATAAATGAAGTCACTGCAGGAGTCTATAATGCTAACAGTATTTCGATGTAATACTTGTTATCGCATTTGCATGGCTCATCTGTGCATTCTGTGATTCAAAATGGCCAGTCAAACTGAGAGAAAGTTACACTCTAGTGTAAATACTGAGACTAGCTTGTTTCTAGGGAAGGATAGGGAATGTATTTTGGTGTGACTATATGAGGCAATATATTGTCCACCAAAGTATGTCTACCCGATTAAATATGAACATGTAGCCCATCCTTGATCAGTGGAATGAGAGGTTAAGAGAGTCAACTCTCAGCCCAATCAGGTGTGATTTAGATCATGATCAGTACCCCCCCCCCCTCATTCTCCCATGCCATACATATGGTGGAAATTCAACTCTTTTACAATGGTTGAAAAAAGTTGAGTACTTCCTAAACTAGTGCAGAGGCATGTAGATAGCTACAGTGTTAGCCTGCCTGAAGATTTTGAAACAACTTGGAAAGAATTCATGCTGTCAAATGATTTGCCTTTATCTTGCGTAAGACGTTATACACTCATTGTACTGGTCCTTTTGTTATGGAGGTCAATATGATGAATGTAGGTGTGTGTGTATACAAGTGCTGTGATACTTGTCACATGATTGTTGCAATTTCCCATAACATGACCTCATTCCTTGTTACATGCATTGTTGTGGGCACATAAATACACACATGTGCCTACATCTCCCCGTCAATAGGTTCACTCATGGCACAAGGAAACACAAGCTAATTAACTTCCTAATTGTATATACCAATACTTTGTCCTTGTATTGCAATAGAGGTTATGCCATGAGATTGTTCATAGTTATGGCTGTCATTATTATCTTGATAGGGTCACAGAGTGCACATTCTTGCTTCTGCTGATGAACGAGACGAAAAGATAAAAATTGCTGCAATAGACAATGGTCTGGCTTTTCCCTTCAAGCACCCAGACGAGTGGAGAACTTGTAAGATAACACACATGTAATCATTGTCTCATGGGTGTGGCTGTAAAGATATAGCCATGTTGTGCTGCATCCCCCTAATCTCCTTTAACACATCTCAAAATGAAATAGTAGACTTGCAAAATATTATGTTTTCTTGTCCAATGGGAGAAATATATCTGGTTGTGTTTCCAACTATAGTATGCTTGGATCTGTACTGAATTTGTGTTAATATGTGCTGTGGATCCAGTTAGAGGATTTGGGGAGCTTATGATACTTTCTTCTTTTTTTTATTGTTTCAGATCCATTCCAGTGGGTGTATCTTCCCATGGCCAAAGTGCCATTCTCTGATAGCATTGTGTTCCAGGTGTTGGATAAGATTAAGGATGAGGAATTTGTGCAGTCTTTAGTGAATGACCTGAGGAGTGTGTTCAAGGTAAGTGTGTGTGTGTATGGTGTTCCTTTTTTTTTCTTCAGCGTAGGCTAACTTAGTTTACAAATTACCTCAAAGGTAACTAGTAATATTGTGATGGAATTATTGCATCACATAACTAATTTAGTGGGAAAGCCCACCTTCTGAGTGCAGGCCAGTGTGTAGTACACCCTCCACCTATCTAGTGAGTCTGTTTTTGATGGTCTAGGACACACTTTCATGCACGCACTGTCATGTAATTATCCATTACTGGTGTCCACCTTCACAAATTAGTAAAGTACAGTGCTGCTTTCTGCAGAACAAGATTCCTGAATTTGTTTGGCTTTTTTTGTGTTCACAAGAAACACAAATCAATTGTAACTACCATATTGCACATTTATTTAATATCTTCAGCAAATTTATTAAACCTGTTGTTTACATTATGTGTCCATGAAGCTTACAGAGCCAGTGAGCCCTTACAGTGCTAATGAACATTTACTACACCCATGAGCCCTGACATTACACTGTAGAGTGCATCTGAGACATGATTTTGCATGAGTATGGTCAGAGATGATATTGATATATATCTATCTATCTATCTATCTATCTATCTATCTATATCTCTATCTATATCTCTATCTCTATCTCTCTCTCTCTATCTCTCTCTATCTATCTCTATCTATCTCTATCTATATCTATCTATATCTATCTATCTATCTATATATATATATATATATATATATATATATCTGTGGTGTGAATATCTATCCTAGGCACTCCATCAGATATTAGAACACACCATCAATGCCCATCAATTTAGTGGTGTCAGTAAAATGAATTCTTTATGCACATCCATGTCCTGGATATCAAGATGAATCAAACGAGGCATTTCATCATGTTGGGGACAAAATCATGCTTTCTAAATACTAGTGGAAATACTTGTGAAAGAATTGGTCATTGTCGGGCTGGATCTCTGCATCTGGAGTGGTATAGAATTGTCATCACTGGCTTAGAGATATACTTCAGTTTTGGTGCAGTTACAAAAGTAATGGAAGATCTTGGATTCATATTCTTATGTAGCAGCAATGTATTTGAAGTGAACAAGACTGGAAATTTCCAGCCAAAAACATGCTCGCTTATGATTTAATGACTTAATCGTGGGTATAAAAAAAAAAAGAAGGAAAAAAGGGAGGGAAACCCCAACCATGACCAAGGTTGAACCGGAGACCTTAGCACTTGTCGGAGGAAGTTTCCGAACAAGATCAACAAGAAAGTAACACTTATACTCCGCAAAAACAAGTTCACGGGTAAAAATGTTCCAAGTGTTCAAGTTTGTTTTTTTTTTCATTTTACAGGCTGTTTAGTCTATCTCTGGTTTAAAAAAAAAAAAAAAAAAAAAAAAAAAAAAAAAAAAAAATTGTATTGTTGCATGTGCAGTAACTCTTGTTTTAAGTTGGTGAGGCTTTATTGCGTTATTTATTTTTTCATGATAATCAGTATTACCTTTTGTGTGTGACTTAATGACATGCACTCATATGTTTCATTTCATTGTAGAAAGACAAAGGCTTTGATGGGAGCACTTTTGAAAAGCAAATGGCAGTGATGAGAGGCCAGGTATATATTGTTATCTCTCTACTTACTATCCCTTATCTCTTATTTTCATAATTGGTAATTTTATAAAACAGGTGATTCATGTCAGCCCTTCTAGCATTAATGTTACTGGGTGTGGTTAATAGCATTACATCATATTTACATACAAAAGATCTTGGAAACTTTACTGCCCAGATCTTGATTCCATAGATAAAATATGGAAAAGAAAGATTGATTATAATTTCTTTCTTTTTTTGTGGTAAATTTAGAAATAGATTTCCCCCCCCCCCCCCCCCCCCCCCCCTTAAAAATAGAAAAGTTTATTTATAGTTAGTTTGTTTTTCTATCTCTCTCTTGCTGGGAACCACTGACTTTAATTTTTAATTATTATTTTGACACAAATATCTCCCAGAATATTACATGTTACTAAACCCCTTGCCACAAACTCTGATTAACCTGTACCTACATTCCTAGATTTTGAACCTCAAGAGAGCCCTCGAAGAGCATAAATCTCCATACGAACTTGTGGAAATGCTTCCCAACGTCGTCCACACCATCAAGGAAGGCAGAACTCGAAAATTCATACAAAAATTTAGGGAACGAACACCATTTTTTAAGGAGTGCTAGTAATGTTTGGGTAGTCCTTTCTCTTTTGTCCTTGATTTTTTGTTGTATTTATTACTGTGACCTTGTATATGTTTTCAATACCAACATATTTATAATTACAACTGAGCACTGTCTGCAGAGTGTTTCTTGTTCATGTTTTACATCTCTGCTCTCTTACTACTTTTTGTGTCCTCACTCTCTGTACTGCTCCCACCATTTCTTGTCCTTCGCCATCGCCATTTGCTCTTTCCGCTTCTAGTGCTTTTCCCTTTGGTGGTCCTTTGAAGTTCTGTTTCCGAACTCTTCCCTTCCTTCTTCCCACTCACCCTCTCTTGGGTTTCTCTAGTGCTCTTTTCTGTGTTCCATTCTTGCACAGACTTTCTCAAGTTGTTTTCATTAACCTGCCAATCATCTCCTACTTCATTATTCACAAACCCTCTCACTTCATCTTCACGGAATAAAAAATATCTCTTCCTTAGCCCCTTGAGCACTTTTATCACTTTCATAGCATTTCTGCATGGAAGACAATACTTAATAGCCCAGATCTGCTTCTCCTTCTGGTTTTGGTGCTCCATTTCACTCTCAACTATTTTACTCTTTGAAAGTGTTGAGCTCTGATCCCTTCTCCTAGTTCTGCAACTGACTTTATAGACTATTGCAACCAATGCAGCTGTCAGTATCACCAGTACCAACGTCCCTGCTATGCTCCCAATTATGCTGCCCACGGGCTTCTCTGCTGGGTACTTTCTGTTGTACTCCAACACAATCATCTCATCAGTGATGTTGAGGACACTGGGACCTGGTGGCAGGCGAACAGCGTCAATATGAGGATAAATAGTGACACCAGAGAAGTAAACACTCCCTAGAAATGAATGATTGGAAATGATATCATACAGTAAAGTCAGTCGTTCAGTGGTCACAGAGCAATGAGCTGCCACCTCTTCATTGTCGTCACATTCATGGAGTGACCCTGTTACCATGGTTACAGTACTGTACATGTTTAATGCACAGGTTCAATATTTGTGTACGGGTTTATGGTGTATGTATTGGTGAGGTGTGAGTTAGTTACCTCTGGGCCAGACCATCAGTTTTACTGCAGCCGAGGCCTTCTGGTACTGATTGGAAGCAGTGCAAACATAGAGTCCAGAATCATTCGTTGTTAAGTTAGACAATGTCAGCCTCACAGCTTGACTCTCCGTCTTCACTGATAGCACTTTAATGGTGTCGCTTTTCTTCATCACCAAAATTCAAGTGAATAAAAATATTTAAAAATTAACAAAATTAACTTAGTGTAAAGATTTCACTTTTACTTAACACTAACATACTTTATTCGTACTTAATTCTCGAGTCCAGTTTACACTTTCTATAATATTGCTGCGAGCGATGCAGTAAAACATAGCCACTGACCCTTCTTCCAGCATGAGGCTGTACGGTCCGACTACAATCTTCATTTCTATATATATATATAGTATAGAAATGGAACCATTCTTAATGTGATACTCTGAAATGTAATCTGAATAATGTAAGTTCAATTATTCATACAGCTCAACTGTGCACCATTAAGCCACACCCTTTCCACACATCTCCCCACCTTAATATATAATTTTATAGTGAAACAGCATATTCAGGCATGCATTCGGTGCCTGAATGTGTAACAATCTCTTAAAGATTGAACTTAACCCCTTTTTTTTATTCCCATCTTATCACGTTTTATATTTAATCTTTATGAAATATTAGCTAGCCACATTATATAATAGCAATAATTCATGTTTTCCAGTTTGCTTCAACTGTCAGTTCACACTTTATTGTCTAACCATCTCCCAGCTGGTGTAGCATCTCTACCAAGAGGACCCATAAAACTTACAACCTAACTGTTGGTAATTTAATTTCCATGCACTAACACTGCCGATATGAAATGCAAAATGTTAATATAGGTTATTTAAGTCAGACTGAACTGGTGTTCACCATTGATGTGTATGGCTTGTCTCCCTGTGTCGTGACACTTGTACCTGGGATAAGCTATGTAAGAGATACTACCAATAGCCATTTGACAGGATTTACCCATTTTTCACAGGTGCAATACCACATCCATGTATGAATGTTAGTTCTCATGTTTTTATGTTCATTGTGTCTAAAAATTCTGAACTAGACCTGAAGGTAGTCTGTGAATTTGTTAACTCCCACTTGGCTGGCTAGTCATAGTGTAGGTCATTTTAAAAGACTGACCTTTGACTTTTAGTATATGAAATGTCTTTGTCGCTAACATTGAGTATGTATTTTTAGCGTAGATTTTGTACTCTCCACTTGTGTTGTCATGTAACCATGTTAATACAATCTTGTATTTGGTTTCTATGTCATACGGAGAACTTGACACAAACTCCACAAAGGTGGTGTCAGGCAGTTCTCTGTCAGACAATCTCCTCAGCTTCAACTCCAAGATGGGTGAGGATGAGTAGGTAAATATCATGATAGTGGCATCCCTGGTGTCTGGAGCAAGGTAGACGACATTCTCAGAGTCACCTTCCAGCTTGATCATTACTCCTGTAGTGAAATATAATAAAGAATACAGCAATTTATCAGACAGGCTTGAATTCAAACTTTTAAAAGAAGAGAAATGCCATTTTATTCATTAAATTCTTACTTTACTTGCAGATTTTTCTTCTCACAGGACATTATGGAACTGGGTGATATATGTATTGCTATATGTCATATCAAATTCAAGCAGGGATGGAGTTTACAACTAACTTGGAATGGATAAAAAGTGCTCAACTCATTAAATTATTCATACATTGTTATATAATTTAATGAAAGGTGTGGGTTTTATACAGAGATCAATAGTGAGGACAATATTATAGTGAGCATGCTCAAAGCATGATAACTATTATGATTAGACTGAGTTCATCTGATACAATACCTCTTGGACTATTAAGTATTATAAATTAATTTGATGTTCACCTCTGTAAATTTTCTAATCAAGCAGGCCTGCCTAGTTATGTTGTGTTTTGTTTTATTGTGGTGGAATAAAAGCTCAAACATGCTGAAGTGATCTTTACACATGTACGATCAATGGGAGGTTTTTTTTTCTTTTTAATTAATTTTTTTTTTTATACTTATTTGATAATTAATGTTATTTAATCACTGCCACATGTATCTAAATATTAATGGGTCACTCCCCTTTACATATAGGTACGACTGGGCACTTTGTAGACTCGTATGCTCAACCATAGAAATGACTAGAGGGTTCCTGTGGAACTGAATCGGTAACAAATGGCTGGGGAGGATTTCACAAGTGTATTCTAAACTATCAGAGTTTTCCCAATGAGTGACATTGTGCAGTTTGTTGTCCCCATGCAGTCTCCAAGCTTTTAACTCGAAATGATTATTCTATGAAACAACTTTATCTGAACTCACACATTCCAAATACAAAACTAAGAATAAGGAGAGGGAAAAAAGGCCATTGCATACAGCTAAGCATTACATGTCATGTTACAAATTATTCTACTACAGTGTATGGAACCAGTTTTGAAGTGGAAGGTGGTGAAGTATAGGCTATATTATAATGTCCACAATATACCTTTAAAAAATATTATCCTCAGAGATTTGGAAAGTGTCTTTTGACTGATGTCACCTTTAATGTTATCCTTGTACATCACTCTGCACGTTAGGTTGTACACTCCTGAGTTTTGTAAGAGGGCAGGGAATCCATATTCAAGCTGAACTGATTTCCTGTGAAAGGTAAGTTGGGGAGTGTCTTGATCTCTTGGACTGTGGATGTTACAGTGTAAGAACTTATTGAAGAAGAAAAGAGAGCCAACGATGGTAAGGTTGTAGCTACTCTTATGGAAGAGTGGAACGAAGACGTCTGTCAACCTCCCAGCATTCATGTCCTCATAGTTGCCTTTAGTCATGTACCATGTGTGAATACTCAAGTCAGCAGCATCGACCACTGGAGTTAGATGGACAATCATGATAGGGAGTTGGTCGTGGTCATGGAGATTATGATGGGAAGGGATGGACATGGTGGTATGTTTGGGAAAAGGAAAGTCAAAGATTTATATTAATTTTATAGTAATTCCAACTGTCACATTCTACCTTTTTTATTTGGATAAACCAGGTAACCTTTATGGCATGCGCTTCCACTGTTGCAGCTGTCATCTGCCACAAATACAACAATAAAAACAGTGGGAGACTGTGGGATGAATCATAGAGTACGTAATGCATTGGGTAGAGGTTGAGAGAGTACAATTAAAGTGGCATATCAAACTACAAGACATACAGTCAAAGATCAACTTGAAGTACTGCTCCATCACAAATTAAGTCTGACAGACACTGTTTCATGAACCACTCATTTTATATGTGAGGAGATATATCTTATACCTTCTCTATATTGAAGTTCTTAATTAACATTAGTTTATAATTGTCTCCTAAAGAATGAAATTACATGTATGAAATGCTGTATGCACTACTAACCTGATGAATTGTGATTTAATACAATATATCTGTTTGTGGTCATGAAAGGGTTTATAGCCTTGCACACAAAGTCTCGGTTTGGCTTCATCAGAGGTCTGAGCCAGAACATCTTGAGAGAACTTACGCATATCATGAGGTGTCCTATCATAGCAGCCACTGGTAGATAGAGCTCCCTGATGTGTGCATAAATGTAAGTACCTTTGGGTGTTGCAACTTGGGTGACAGAAAAGTCACACACTGCTGTGGACATTGTGCACGAATAATCCAGGGGCCTAAACAACATGAATTCACAACAATATTTCCAGGGCTCTTTCTCTCTCATGTATAACTATAAACTTAAACTTCTGTGTTCATCACCACTTGCCTGTTAGTATCAGTAGCAAAGAAGGCTATGAAGTCACTTCCAAATCTATTGCTGTCTATGTGTAACTTCCATTGCTCTCCAAAGTCAAGGGGAGCAGGAAAATACTTCTTGTATGACTCTGAGTTGCCATAAATGTAAACACCTTCATCTTGCTCATAGGCAGAGCTCAGGTAATTAAAGAGTAAATATGCAGTCCAGAAAGCTAGGTAGCACTGGTTTGTCATATCTGCTTCCTCTTAGTTTGCTGAGAACATTATTTGGCACTGTTATACAGCGGTGAAGTTGGCCCAACACAATCACAAGCTGCTTCTGTCCTTCATATTTTATGAAGCCCGCTTAGTCATGTTTGCACATGCGTGACACTTTCTTGCGCATGCGCAAGATACAGTCTGTAGCCTTATCCAACTGAATTTATTGTGAGATTGATTTTGGGATTAAATTTCATTGCAAGAATTAACAGGGTTAACTTGAAAATAGTGATAATATAAATCACTAAACATGGTTGGGGAGGGAGGGATTGCAATTGAGGAAATAAAAGTAAAAACAAGAAATTCCTAATAAAATGTGCATTTAATATGAAAAAAGAAATCTTAATAGTAGAAGTTAATGTGATATATACAAATTAATGAATAAATGATAAAGTAAAAGTAGATTGATACATGGGATAGGATAGTTTAATTAAGGTATAATTATTTCAGAGTGGAAAGAAAGGAAGATGTTCTGTTATATGGTGGAAGAGAGTTCCAGAGTGCTGTGGCAGAGGGAATGAAAAGGAAGATTGTATATAATAGTAGAGTTGGGAGCGAATGTTGGAGGGATGGTAAAGATAGAGGATCAGGTTGGAATTATTACTGGGTGGATAATGTCTGGAGGAAACAAATGAGGTGTTCAAGTATAGTAGTAGCAGTAGTAGTAGCAGCAGCAGTGTATGGTGCACCTTATGCATTATTCTGCATAATGTCATAATAAAAAGTGAATAGCAAAGAGAGCAATGAATGAATAAAATAGCATCGAGTATATACTAGCAAAGCAAACAACAATCTCTCCAATATTTTCTGAATGTATTTTCATCCAGTTAATTTGTAGCTCCACTGGTAGAATCTGGCTCTCTTGATTCATTGATAAGTCTGGAATAATCCTCCTTGAAGGAGTTCCCAGTAGTAATAGAAGTAGGTGTAGTAATAGCATAAGAAGTACCAATTCTCCAAAACACCATGCAGCACTTTTGTATTGCTTCATTGCTGGTAAATTAGAACACAATAATGAATCAGACAGAAGATGTTCATAAATCTACATGAGGGTGGTCATAAATCTATATAAGGGTGTTCACGAATTTATATGTTTGAGGGGGTTATTCTTGGAAACACAGCAGTTCATACAACATTTATAGTCCTTTGTTATCAATTGCCAATTAACCTTCAATATTCTAACTGCTGCTCATTCTAAAGGCCACTTCACAATAAATGCAGCCCAGCTTGTATTTTGTAGTTTCTTATTTTAAAATTTGAACAGCCCAATAAGAAAACTTGAATACATTTTTTTTTAATATCAAACAGAGAATATTAAATTGAGGATCTATTCCTGGCAACAACTCACTTTCGGTAGCAGTACACAGACCAGTAGATGGCCCAAGCTGCCAGCACACTGACACAGATGGTACAGATGCACACAATACAAACTTCCACAAGAACTGGAAAGACCTTAATGATTTCTACAGAGGTTGCATACTTGGCTGGTGGGAGGTAGCTGGTTCTGTAGACAGAAGTGGTGAAATGAGGATTAAAATTGCTGGCCAGTAGGTTTACCATGTACCCATGTTCTTAAAACATAAAGAGAGAGAAGAAAAAGGAGTTTTGAGGGAAATGGGAGGAGTGGGGAGGGAGATGAGGTGTTAAAAATACTGTCATTCAAAAGGAACACAGAGATTATATACCATAAGGCCAGACAACCAACTGAACAGATGTTATGATCCTCTCAAACTTGTTGGAGACAATGCAGTTGTACACACCAGAATGGTGAAGTTGCACATCCATCATAGTTAACCTCATTCCATCATGGCCACCAGTACGAATAGCTTCAGTTCTATAAAAGTACTGCAGGAAATGTGAATATTCACAAAGGATTTAACATTCTGTACAAAGTAAGCCATTCGAATCATATGAAATAAAAAGTTTTAGAACACTTACTAAGAATAAGTAGATATTTCTCAACAGATTCTTTCATCAGTTCCATCATTCATGGAAACCACCATACTATTACATAAATGTGTAATTACATAGCCTATATACACACAGTGTCCTGATTGTTCTATCAAGGCTTACATTATCTAGCTTTTCTTACTGATTTTGATTTGTCAAGCATGAAGCACAAATTATTCAAAGTATCCAGTCATAAAGAAATGAGTGGATAAGCTCTACATTTGACCAGCTAGAATGAGAAATCACATGACTTTACAGACATTATGAAAATATGAAAATACCGCAAAAAGTCCAGGACATGCAGTCATTAGGTTGTGTGACACAAATGGACACCTTCACGCAACATATTTGCACACACAGGAGGAGAAACATATTGCATATATACTGACAGAGACTTGACCATTTGAGTTGAGCCTCACACACATGAAGCATGGTAGATAACCTTGTTCTGCAGTAAAGGTTCATAGTCCCTCGACCACTCCAGCTCAACATGTACATTGACTTCAGCAAAACATTCAAATTCGGCACTAAACCCTTCCAATACCTCCAGTCGTCCTGGATGCGCAAGCACTCTCAGCTCTATGATATCAATAAACACAGGAATAAACATTAGAAAACTAACCAAAAATACAGTAACTATACTTTGGGCTTTTGTGATAGAAATAGTTTGTTTTTTCATATTCTGTCCTTCATCAGTCAGAGAAAATGTGTAATTCCCATCTGAGGCTTTGTCCAGAGCAGGAAATCCAATCTGGTACCGAGAAACAGTTTCCCATTCTGATTGAAAAATCAAGGAGATGAACACTTCTACTGTCTGCCCGTCATCCTTAGTGAAGGAATATGATGCAACCTCAAACAAGGCATACACAGCAATGATAAAGCCTCCGCTGCTACTGAAGGGTGAGAGCACTACAGTGAAGTCGCTTTGGTCTTCAATAACAATCTTGGGTACTACAAAAAAAGGGGGGAAAGGGAGGGGGGGAGGGAGGGGCACAACAGTTATTATTCTATAGTGAAAAAATATATTGTGGAGGGTCTTACTATAATTCACAATTTGTTTGTTTGTCTGTTTGTCGGTGTGCAATTCAACTCCTTCCAAACTGCTACAGTGATCTTCACGAACCTTTCAGGGATTAATTAGGGCACTTTATTGCACTTCCTCACAAAAATTTCATTCAGATTGGGTCGCTATAGGTGTAGTTTTGTCAATGGGTTTGGTTTGGTGACATGGAATACTCACAAATACCAATTTTAATAAAATTTGCCATGTTTTTAATTGCATCATGTTTATTTGATTAATGAGATTAGTGTCAATAATTGCTACATGTTACATTGAGTAAACTAAACCTGTTTGTTCTTGTGAGAGGCAAGAAACTGGCGAAAAAAAAACCGCCTGTTTTTTTGTACTAGTTTCAATAAGTGACATTTGTATAAAACTAAAACAGGGGTAAGAATAAGTTAAAATATCAAATCACCCCCTCAAGAATGAAATGTGGCATAGTTGATCATCTATATCTCTGATTAGCAAATTAATGCAGCGTGACATTAACAGCATGATATTGATATCCCGTCAATAAAATGTTGGAATCTATTATATATTTTGGTTCGTATGTGTGTGTGCATACGTGTGTGTGTGTGTGTGTGTGTGTGTGTGTGTGTGTGTGTGTGTGTGTGTGTGTGTGTGTGTGTGTGTGTGTGTGTGTGTGTGTGTGTGTGTGTGTGTGTGTGTGTGCGCGCACACACACACACACACACACACACACACATACACACGTGCAAGCAGGCATCACGGCCAAACCCTCAGACAAAAAAGGCCGAAATTTGGCATGTGGTCTCTAAGTAACTGTGCCAGTGTTAATAACTGCATATGGATGAGGTAATGGGTGTGGTTTTGTCATGGCCACACCCACATGAACTACTTTTGGTTGCCAAAGTGTAATAAAAAAAAAATCAGGCTGAAATTTGGCATGTGGTCTCCAAGTATCCGGGTAAGCATTATTAACCACATAAGGGTGTGGTTTGGCCAGAGTCACACCCACAGAAATGTTTTGATATCACAAGCTAATCAAGGACCAACCAGGCTGAAATTTGGCATGTGGCTTCCAAAGAACCGAGTGAGCATAGTTAAGCATGTGTGTGTGTGTGTGGTTTGGTCATGGCCACACCCGCATGAATTCATTTTGGCTATCAAGAGCTAATTAAAGGGCCAATCAGGCTGAAATTTGGCATGTGGTCTCCAAGTTACCAGGTGAGCATTATTAATCACATTTGGGTAAGATAATGGGTGTATTTTTGTCATAGCCACACCCACAGGAAGTTATTTTGGCTTCCAAAAGGTAATCGAAACACCAACCAGGCCGAAATTTGGTATGTGGTCTCCAACAACACAGGTAAACATTATTAAACACATGTGTGTGTGGTTTTTTTCCATAGCCACACCCACATGATGTTCTTTTGGCGATCAAAAGCTAATGAATAAACCAACCAAGCTAAAATTTGGCATGCGGTTTCCAAGTAACTGAGTGAGCATTATTAACCACATGTGGGTGCAGTTATTCATAGTCACACTCACAGGAAGTGGTTTTGGTTACCAAAAGCTAATCAAAAGACCAATCAGGCTGAAATTTGGTGTGTGGTCTCCAAGTACACGGGGAAGCATTATTAACCACATATAGGTGTGGTTTGGCAGTAACCACATCCACAGGAAGTTGTTTTGGCAATGAAAAACTAATAAAGGACCAAAAGTGCTGAAATTTGGCATGTGATTTCCAAGTATATTAATGAACGTTATTAATCATGTGTGTGTGGTTTTGTCATAGCCACACCCACAGGAAGTCATTTTGGCTATCATAAGCTAATCAAAGGACTAACTAGGCTGAAATTTTGCATGTGGTCCCCAAGTAACTGGGTGAGCATGCATTATTGACCACATGTGGGTGTGAGAATGAGTGTAATTTGTTCATAGCCACACCAACAGGAAGTTGTTTTGGCCGCCAAAAGCTAATTAAGGAACACCCAGGCCAAAATTTGAGTGACTTCAATAATGTTTCATGTTGACATCAGCCGGGCAACGCCTGGTATATGCTACTAGTAGAGAATAAATCAACAACAGCATTAAGTTTTGTTGAGCATCCTACCATGAACTAGCTTCAAGAGTTGCCATAATATGAGACAGGCAGCTAAAGTTAGAGAACTACCTGTGATGAAGTCCAGATGGAGGGCCAGAGAAGCTGTCCTCCTCAAGTACTTTGAAGTAGAGAACTGGTATTGAATGCCAGAGCATTTAAACCTGTATATACCAGAAGATATTGCGTTGATGACCAATTCAAACTCAAATCTTGAGGCGAATGGAGATACAGGAACAGACTTGGCGGCCGGCTCAACTGAAGTGCTTGATATCACCACACAGGCATAGAGTGGAGAGCGGTGAAATGCATAAACTCTTATTTGAAGTGTGTGCAAATTAGCTGAGTATGGAATGAGTACTTTGGTGGTAGTGCCATTCCGCATTTCCTCGTAGTTTCTGGTTGTCATATACTCTATATCCACTTCAATCCTGAAGACATCAGCATCTATGTTTAAGAAGGGGAGGGAGGGGGGGGGGGGGGGGAAAGAAGAGAAGGAATTGAAGGTAGGTTAAATATTTATTATAATCTGTTCTTTTTTTTTTAGTTAGAAGTGGTCAGAAAATGCATATTTCACACATGGAATGGAATACAGAAATGAGATTTAGCCACTGCACAACTCTCTTTTAAGTAGTAATTTTTTTTTATTGTATACTTCAAACTAATAAGAAGTGGGTAAAAGTTAAAATAAAACATTTTTTAATAGAAATGGAAACAATTTTTTCCCGTTTTTAAAAACATCTTTTAGTTAATTAATCACACACTTGCTGTATCCCAGGAGTGCTGGCTAATTCAACCTCGCTCTCTCAGTATATCGATGCTCCATTTATGTATATATATATATATATCGATGCTCCATCTATGTGTATATATATATATATATATATATATATATATATAATGGAGAGAGAGAGTGTGTGTGCGCGTGTGCGTGCGTGCGTGTGTGTGTGTGTGTGTGTGTGTGTGTGTGTGTGTGTGTGTGTGTGTGTGTGTGTGTGTGTGTGTGTCTACATGTAAATCTTATCCCATACCTGTTCTAACTGGATGTAGTTTCACAAAAAAGTGTAGAAAAAAATAGCACTTCGCTCGTTGAAATCCCACCAGAAATGTGCCATTCTTAATGACGCACAATGCGATTGACCCACTCATGATGGGAGAGAAATGGTCCATGTAATAGAACTCAGCAGATATGGCCCATTGCCTTGGACGACCACTGACTTCCTTATAGGTCACTTCAAACTTGCAGTGAGCAAATATATCACATAAGTGCTTCAGTGGTCTATAGTAAGAGTGAGAGAAGCAATGGAGAAGAAACATAAAGTCTACACGAATGAGAAGGAAAGATAAGGAGAAATACTGTACTAAGAATAAGAGAGATACTAGAGGAGAGAGATAATTTTTATAATAAGAATATGAGAACTAATAGAGAAAGATAAAGTCTATAAGAACAAGAAAGCAAAGAGGAGAGATAGACTATAAGAGTATGAGAGATAAAAGTCTATTATAAGAATGTGAGAGTTAACAGAAACAGTGCAATACAATAAAGCCACAATAATGTATATAATCAATAAGGGGCTTGGATGATTACGTCAGGTACTACCTGCCACGCCTACCTATGGTATCAGTGAACCACCAACACCATAGAAAATGCAATAGCATTCATGACTGGCGAGGTTCTTTTTGAGAACTGCAACTACAACATATCTGTGCTTTCACCATAGAAACTTTATAAAAATTAGGAATAGAAACTTTATAAAAATTTCCTGCTGCTGATAGCATATTCCAGATAGTCTGAGCTATAATTGTGGAGAAATAGAGCATGTAAGTGAACGGAAAGATTAGTTACCAACCACCTCTGGCCATTGAGATTGCTGCTAGTTCTCAGAAGTCATTCGCAGGTGGGAGTAGGAGTGAGCAGCAGACAGTTGCCAGAGTTAATCCTGGTCCAAAAGTAGCTGCAATGCTTCTCAAAATTCTGTCAGGCATCACTTTTGTGGTAATGCAGAAATTCTTGGAGGTGAGGTATTGCCTAAGAAAGTGTTTTGAGAAGGATATGCAGCTACTTCTGGGCAGGTACCATCTCTGGCAACTGTCTGACACTAACTAGTGCCAACCAATGAGTTCCTAGAACTAGCTACCTCTCCTCACTTTTATACACAGTATTATTCACAACTAAAGCTCTAAAATTATGGAATTTGCTATTAGCATGCTGAAAATTTTATTAAGCTTCTATTCCTATAATATGGAAAAAGCACAAAGCTATTTTGCAGTTACAGTTCTCAAAAACACCATTGCTAGTCATGAATGCCAATACATTTTCTATGGTGCCGGAGGATCAGATACCATAAGTAGGCGTGGCAGGTTATATGTGAGGTAATTATGCAAGTCTCCTATTGAATGAACAATTCTTATGATAAATAATTGTAATGAACAAATCATTTGATTTAAAATGAAACGATGCAGTTCCCTTCAACCCAGGCTTGCATTGCATCATTGATCAATTAATAAGCAATACACATCTATATTTAGAATATAGGTGGCACCAATATACATCATCTTTTTGAAAGTATAGAGAAATTTTCATGTATTCACACCAGTGTTTAACTCATATAAAAAATTTAAAAAAACAAACAAAAAAAAACAACCCGGTTTTAAAATTTACAACCATTACCAGACACACATTGTTTTTTAAATTATCTGAGTCACACTCTCTTCACCAGCATTTCTAAAAGTTGCATCTGTGTCATTCTTATCCCAACAAGAAATACTGTACCTACTAGTTGGCTGTGTATCCACAATAATGGCTGAATGATTTTTTTTAAAGGATAAAAAGCATCACATTCTTATTTTTCATATTCAGGAGATTATATTTCAATTTAATTTCTATGGTTCACTCACTCTCTCTCCTATTCACTCATTTTAAGTTAATTACTAGAGACTTAGAATATGTCTAAGCAGGACATTTAAAAAAAGAAGAAGAATAGTATAGTATTAGTTAAAAAATAACATTTATTTGTCAAAAAAAATGGGTACAAAATTAATAGAAAAAAAAGGAGAAGAAAGACAACTGGCCTTGAACAGAATTCAGTTAAGTTAGAAAGAGAATGTGACCTAATTTGAATGAAAAATCACTGGCTCTATCTATTATGTTCACCAATTGAAATTTATTGTAATATTTATCTCAACCAGAATTGCTAGTGTCTTTTCATCCTAAAGTATATTTATTATGTTGTGCAAAGAAATTTTAAGTATACTAGCGAAAAACCCACCCTATGGGCGGTTTTTCGGTTGGCCTCCGGTCTCCTGTAGTTACAAACTTGATCAGTTTGCTTATGTTTTATATAGGGGATGGGGGGTTTGTGGGGCATTTCTAAAGTAAATTGTATGAATGCACATATAGTATTTGTGTCACCTGCAGTAACAAACAACATTTCCTGTAACATGTAGGAAATTTTGACACTAAACTCATTAATCAAACAAACATGATACAATTAATAAACATGTCAAATTTCAGGTATAGTTTAGGTATTCCATGTCACCAAACCCCACCCATTGGGGAAACCACACCCTCAGCTACACCGATGCAGTGAGGTGCCCTAATCAATCCTTGAACATTTTGTGAAAATTCCTCCAGTGGTTTGGGAGGAGTTAGAGTCCACATGTACAGACAGACATGCAAAGGTAATGTGAATTATAGCAAGATGTCTATTAAGTTCACCAGTGGAAGTATAACTTTATTATTCATCTAAATTAGATAGAAGAAGTAGTCTCTTCTATTCATCCTCAAATTGATCTATATGCTGTGCAATGAAATGCAAAACGTGTTTGTTACATCATATCTATGGTTACATTCACCTCTTGAAATATAATTGTAATATTCATCTCAATTAGAACTGTTAGTGTCTTTTATTCATCCTCAAATAGCAGCAATTTTCAGAAGAGGCAACTGCTATTACCAATCATAAAACATTTCACAACTTCCTCATCGGTTAGTTTTTCCATAGCTATTGTAATATAGGGATTAGAAAAGGCAATAAAAACCCTATGGACGTTATATCCTGTTTTTATCCATGTTATGACTCTAAAATGAAAATGAACCTTAGCTTTCAACTGATCACTCAGTTTTAAAAACCCTTTGTAGTCCTTAGAAAGACAGGGGGTAGCATGGCATCCCCTTCAATTAATCAAATTTTTGTATATACCAGTGAAAAATTCATAGAAGTTCTTGAAGAGGCATTTCTGGTGTTTGTATCCTGCGTGGTTTGTGCTCCTGAGAAAAAATTGCTAACTGTGTCTATTCATAGCAGCTAGAATTGTCTTAGCTCAGTGCACTGTTTAGTGAGAGAAAAAAGAGAAATGCTTGTTATTTTTGGTAGCTACACCCCAAACGGGTCAAAATAATGCATCTGGGTATTTATTCTCAGAGTCAACTTGCTGCCAGTAATAGGAAGTTTTGATCCTTAGATATTGTCCAAATAATTGTTTAAGAGTATTTATTACTTGTGATACCTGCCAGAAACTCACTCACCAACAGTGCAACACTAAGGAATTTACTGCCTGGACTACCAAGTTAGCCACTTAGGTCATTCACCTCTAAGTATACGGATGATATTGTCATAATAGCCAGGTATAGAGTAAGGTGGATGTTTCACGTAATCTTTGCTGTTCCATATCCATATCCTATACTATCTATGGTTTCTCTGCCTCTGCTTAGTGCAAAGCTACCATTCTCAGTTTTGCTAAAGTCTTCTCAGATATGTTTGGTCTGTAATCATACCTCAAAGGGCAGAAAAGAGTTTTTCTGCTTCACATAACCATATAGAAGCACGCCCTAATCCTAGATACACATCCTACAGTAACAGCAAGCTCCTAGATATTGGAACTAGATGTCTACATCAGCATAGGGCAATGTCTCAATCTAATTCCGTGGTTGTTGATCCTTTTTAGGCATAACAGCCGCAAACTGAATTGAAAAAATTAATTAATGTGACAATAAAATGTTTTCACTGCTGTTCCATTTGAAAGGGTTAGTTATCTTACTGAAATGATCCACTAGTGAGACTAATACAAATTGGGTGAAACTAATCCCTTTTAAAATTAAAAAGTAAAAAAAACACAACAAACTAACAAGAATGCAGAGATGTATAGGATATTGTCTTACTGCTGAAAATCTACATGAACGTTTCCATTACTTTCCATCACCATAATCTACATAGCTAAACCTAAGATAGATAACAGACTCAACCCTGAAACTTCACACACACTGCCTGCTGCTTCATCACTGACTCCTGCTTCATCACTGATTGCTGCTTCTTCTTTGGAGGTGCTTCAAACCCTCAAAACTGATGTTACTCACCCTTTTAAAGACCCGATCCCTATCCCCCCCCCCTTGGATCCGCCCCTGTTATATTATATTACACACAAATACATGCATAATAATATATGCTTCTATGTTTTAATCCACTATATTCAAGCAGATCCTACACAATAAATTGAGCTGTTTGATGCAAATAAGACTCCAAAGTCAACACTATTGTCACATTTTCATCAATTTGTGCATATGTGCACACACATTCCTAAAATAATTTGACATGTCCCAGACGTAATGCTTGACTTGAACATATTGAATGTGTTCACTGCTTGTATTTGGTGAGATCTTGAATCATGACACACATAAGCATCAATGACAAAGCAATCAATCTATCTGTCCCTGCATTAAATCATGGACTTACTTAACAAAGACATGGAATTATTACTTATGGTCCTGATGACATGAATTTGATTATCAATATGGATTTGCTCACACTCTCCCTATAATGTAAGTGGGAGGAACCTATTTTGATGCACACACCCATGGTGCCAGGAGTGATTGGAATAGCAGCCACTCTTGTAATACCTTGTTGGATAAATTGAAATCAAAATGGGTTTTTTTTTTGTTGGTCTTTAAAATGCAGAAATAAACACAAATTAAAGAAAAAATAAACTCTAACAAACCTGTATTTTCCATTTGTCATATACACAGTGTCATTTTCTGAGATTGGCGACTTTAATTTAAATACCTGAAATTTTGATAATCAGATCTTAAATTCATGTATTACTCACTATACTCTCATGGGTTACAAATTATGAACGGGTTTGACCCACCTTTATAGGTGACTCAGAGCCAAGTAAAGTGACTCCCAAAGCAACAATGAGGCAGAAGAAGTGTAACATTTCCCAAGTGCAGCTGAATCTGTGCGCAAACTCAGAAGAGGAAAGTCCCAAATTTAAATAGGTGTGTTGTCCCTTTCCAATTTAATATGTCAATCTGTACTTCCAGTCTTCCAGAGGAAAAAATTTGGGCTTAGTGGAGAAGTAGTAAGTTGGAATCGCTAGAATGAGGTGCTGGAGAAGTTAGAGAAGATGGCTCTGCGCTGGATATATATAATTTATCTAGCAGGTGGAACTCTCGCCTGCTTTAATATCATATTTATGTGGAAGCAACTGGACCTTTCACCGCATTCTACGTGTGACTGTGGTGGAGAAATAGCGAATGGGCGAGGTACAGGTCCCTTAAGAACTTCTGGGGTTTCTAGGAAATCTACCATTCACAATCTTTCAGTAATTGTACCATTCAGGGATCGCTATGATGAGATGATGGAGTTTGTGCCTCACATCCATTCTTTTCTGCAGCGTCAGGAGGTCAGCCATCAGATCTGGATCATCAATCAAGTTGATGAACACAGGTTTGGATATTAACTATATCACAAGCACAGATTAGGATATGAGCCATGCCACAGTTGCCATTGCTGTGATGACAATTTGAGCTGAGCTAACCTCAGCTAAGTTCAAGTTCATAGTGTTAAAGTGAACTTACTGGTTTGCATTGAGTCCAATGTGTATATCATAACCATGAGGTAGTTCAAATTGACACTCCACAAAAAAATTATTATAGTGTATGGTATTTTCTTTTAACCCCTCTTAAATTTATGCAAGCATGCAAATCCAGAAGATAGTGGAGTTTGTACATAGGTCCCTTGTTTGCCTCCTTTTTTCATAGGAAAGGGGAAAAAACAAAATGACAAATTTGTGTGCATTTTTACTCCATAAAATAATTTGATAATGAGTTGATTTTATGACTCAAGTTATTTTTAAAGCCTGAAATAGGTTATAATGTTATTGATATTTCAGCAGGATCATTCAATTCAAACGTCATTCAGTATTAAAATTATAATTTTATTTACCTATATTATTATGTACTAAATGCCTGTATGTGTAACTGTCAGAGAAAATCAACACTTTTTGAACCCGGAAGTCCCACGACCACTTTTCAAATTACATCGGGCTTCCTACGTCGCCCTGTCCTCTCAGATGGTCTAAAGATTTCCAAAGGAAGTTATGCCAAGAGTTATTTCCGACCAAAAAAATTTATTTTGGGAATTTTGGGAATGAAATAGGTGTAGGATTGACAACTTGCCGATCATGTTTTTAAAATGCAGAGAAAAAGGCAATTTTAAAAAATCTGTTACTTCCAACTAAGATGTGAAGAAAAAAAGATGGATCTGTAAAATATTAAATCCACCTATGTGCAACTGAGGATTTTGGTGATAACTACAGTAGAGCCAACATCTTCCTTAATAGCTCATTGGGAAGCAAAAAATTCAGCAAAAATATCTTCGCATGCAAAAAGTCTTGCAAGCACAGCTGCAATAGTTTTGTTGGACAATTGGTGGTTTGATTATTGCAGGCTGAAGCTGCAACAGACCATGGTCTATATTTTTTTGTGGTGGTGGGGAGAGCAATACATTTTAAAGGACCAAAAGAGAACCCATCATATAGCTTGGTATTGCCCCAATCTGGTGCCAAAAGAATCACAATGGCACTATCTAATTTAAATAAGGATCCTTAGCCAACTTTTTTGAAAATGAACTTCAGGCACACATAGGGAATACACATTTTTCACAGTACACCCATCTTGGCCACACCCTCTTGATTAGTGTATTGACAGGTATATTATTAAAATAAGAGATGAATGAGTTCTCCTTTTTGTTAAAGTTGTTTACTTCTTTACTATCAGATAGGTCAGTATTTCCTCAAGTATATATTGATTTGTCATTCCTCAGCAGTTTCTAGTCTCATATCTACCCAAGTTAACCCGGCTGCCTAACACTTAATTAACAGAATAATACTGAAGGCTTTGGGCATGATCAGTTAGGTGATTTTCTATGGATGAAATAGCATATTTATAGCATCATTCTTTTGCCGCTTCGGTACTAATGTATTGATAAAGAGTCAGTGACCCCCTTGAGTTAGTGACACCCTTCTCTTCGCCAATCCACTGATCCTATATTTCAGTATTTCTTATTGACAATTTTAACATCCAAGCCCTGTTATACATGGTGACTCTTAATGTGTCTTCTCCAAGGGTCTTCTGAATTACTTCTACCACTTGTTTGAGTTAATCATTCAATCTCTCTGTGTGTGTGCATGTGTGTGTGCATGTGTGTGTGCATGTGTGTGTGCATGTGTGTGTGCATGTGTGTGTGCATGTGTGTGTGCATGTGTGTGTGCATGTGTGTGTGCATGTGTGTGTGCATGTGTGTGTGCATGTGTGTGTGCATGTGTGTGTGCATGTGTGTGTGCATGTGTGTGTGCATGTGTGTGTGCATGTGTGTGTGCATGTGTGTGTGCATGTGTGTGTGCACGCACACGTTCGTGTGTGCGTGCACTCGCTGGTTATTGGAAATCCTGTCGTAATATCATGCATCATTTTCAGAGTCTAGTGTATTACTTATGCAGCTAGTCAAGGTAATGCACACCAGAAATTTCATGTAATATATACAGAATTCTCTCCAATCTCAGATTTAACCGTGCAGCCCTGCTCAACATTGGGTTCCTCTTGAGCAAGAATGAGTGTGATTACATCGTCCTGCATGACATAGACCTCCTGCCTCTCAACAACGAGCTGCTCTACGTCTATCCCACCTCCAGCCCTCTGCACATCTCCTCCCCTGCCCTCCACCCTCTCTACCACTACAAGAAGTTTGTGGGCGGCATCCTCATGATGACTCGAGCAGAGTATGAACAGGTTAGGTGTGTGACGCTAATCTGTATTCATCTTGGCACTCAGCCAAGCACAGCACAGCACATGCTCATCATTGCATCATAGTAACGATTAATTTATTGAATGTAATAAACTATTTGCTGTGATTACAACAGGTGAATGGGATGACCAACATGTTCTGGGGCTGGGGGAGAGAAGATGACGAGCTCTACACAAGGATGATGGATGCAGGGATGAAGGTACACCACCCTCAGGGCATCACCACGGGATACAAGACGTTTAAGCACATACACGACCGACGGAAGAGACCACGAGACCAGAAGCTGTACCACAACCAGTGGGAAGTGAGTGTACTAATGTGTGGATGTCACTATACATGGAGCTTGGGTCTGCATGATTAATATTCAGTATAATCACTCCTGACGTTATTGTCTTTGGCTTGTTCATGTTCCAGTATGCGCAATGAGTCCATGATAATAGTGTGGAACTGGAATGGGGTGTGTGTATGGGATTTGCCATTCATCAAAGCTGTTATTATTGTGAAGAACTTCAGTCTTGTGAGTAATTTAGGCATGCAATTGGGGGCTCTGAGCTGCCCCAACCATACTGGATGTATTATGATGCATGTGTTCTAGTGTAATAAACAATTTATTTAAATTTTTTTGTCAACATCAATACCATTGTGGTCAAAATCAATATTTAACAAATGATACAAACAAGGGCACATATCAACATAATTATGTAATTTATGTCATTCCTGATGATAACAAAATTTGAGTGTTGTCAATTTATGTGTTATTGTGATTTCCTTGTTTATTAGATGTCTACCAAGATTGACAGGAAGACTGGCTTATCTAATGTCAAGTTCAACATAGTCAGCAATATAGAGGTCAGCATAGAGGGAGCTCCACTTCACTTTGTCAGCGTGAAGGTGCATTGTGACCGCAAAGTAACTCCATTCTGTGACAAACCTGCATAGTCCCTACTTGTCTGCCAATTTAGCTACACAGTCAAATTTCAATTTTCACTATATATTTGGAACATTATTTAAATTTTATTTGGAGCATTTTATGGTTGTAACGAAATGTCAAAGACAGGGCATAATTATTGCAAATTCACATTCATGTAATTGTCCTGTACTGTGTAGAGTTCTTCCTGGTATATGTTAAGTTGTAGCTTCTCAACATCCAGTGTCAAGTTTCATTGCAAGTGAGCGTATTTTGGATAGTTTTGCAATGTAACTTTCCTATATTGTTTTAATATCTGCCAGAGTTAGCTACCAAGGAGACACAGCCTCCAGTTCAACCAAGCATGACACTTCAGCATTTTTACTGATTATTTCAATGCCATGGTGATCACATTCAGTTCAAAAGTCTGTACTGCAGAATTGCATTCAAAGTATCTACTTTTTACCCTGTTAGGGTTAATTTTAAATCATTTTTCAGTAAATGTTAAATGCACTCCACTGGTACTCGGCTAAGCAGGGGTTGGGAAGAGGGTGGGGCTTAATTTGATTAGTTCTCATCACTGGTCGTTAAATTTTTTTCTTAAATTCCCATATTCTAACTTGCATTAAGTTAGTATTGCAGATTTCAATGTGGAATCAACTGGTTTGTGTTGTATTGGACGTTACGCTCGCCCATCGGTTGTATGATGAGTGCTTGCACTGCAACATTGTGGATTCCTACTATGTTTGGAGGATGGAAACTCAGTACTGAATCAGAAGCAATGGTTCTGATAATTGAGGAGAGTGGGGATAGATTTATGGAATACATTTTTTGCTAATTATACATAGTTCATGAAAATGTTAAAATTACATTATTCCAGTATCCTAATAAAACTAAGAGAAAGAAGGGGAAAAAAAAGAAAAAAAAGTGTGGGTTAGGTCTGTATATGTAAACATGAAAAAGGGGTTATAATTGGAATGCATTTAACATTTACTGAAAAATGATTTAAAATTAACCCTAACAGGGTAAAAAGTAGATACTTTGAATGCAATTCTGCAGTACAGACTTTTGAACTGAATGTGATCACCATGGCATTGAAATAATCAGTAAAAATGCTGAAGTGTCATGCTTGGTTGAACTGGAGGCTGTGTCTCCTTGGTAGCTAACTCTGGCAGATATTAAAACAATATAGGAAAGTTACATTGCAAAACTATCCAAAATACGCTCACTTGCAATGAAACTTGACACTGGATGTTGACAAGCTACAACTTAACACAGCATTGAATGGATATCATAGAATAAAATAAAACTTACAGGGAAAATTGAATAGATATCGGAGAATAAAATAAAAATTAACAATCCAATTTCCTGTTTATTTTTATTAAGCTATCAAGCACCCCAAGGGTACTAGGGCTGGATATGGAGAATGAAATAAAACAGTCAAAATTCAGTAGGTTTCATTTTCTGTGAAAAGAAAGAAGGGAAATAGTGTTAGACAAGGGTGAAGCAAAGTGAAACTCAAAAAGGATCTGTTGAAATAATGATAACAGCAGCAACTACATTAGAAATGAAGTGAAGTGTGAAAGGTGATGACATCCACATACTACATGACCACAACACCATTCCACCTCCCCCCCCCCCCCCCAAGTTTCTTTCAGTCTTAATTCCTATCACCACTATAAACCTAACTGAGCAGGCTATATCATATCAGTGCTGGACTTTTACTTACCACTATTACTATTCTGTTCCTCCCTATAATTTTGAAGAGGATTGTACAGTGAATCTGGATGTGGTTGCCCATTCAAATAGACTAATTCACGAAAAAATTAAATTGGATCACACACTCTTAATTCAACTCAACAAAGTGTTGCTAAGAATGTTACAGCTGAACTTCAGCAATGCCTCAAACACTGACATTTGTTCCAGCTTCTTTTGGGTCAGACCTTTGATTGTTTCTGCACTGTCAACAACTTCTCTGATTCAGGTGCTCAATTATTAAACAAACAAAATCAGAAGAATGTTTAAAGTAACCTCTCTCCCTCTCTCTCTATATAGTGTGTGTGTGTGTGTGTGTGTGTGTGTGTGTGTGTGTGTGTGTGTGTGTGTGTGTGTGTGTGAACATGCATGCACACTAAAAAATAAGAAATAAAATTCTAAAATTGACACTCCTGGTTGGGGAAGGGGGGGGAATTTAAATTTTCCATACTAAAAAAACAAACAAACAACAAACAAAAAAACCTCAACAAAAACCCATGGTCAGTTTAGATGCAGGTGTCCCACACTGAAAGTCAGTGGTTCAAACATGAACTGGGTTTTATTTATTATTATTAACATTCGCCTCCACACCTCTTCCTTCTTTTCTTCTTCCCCCCCCCCCCCCCTCTTTTAAATACTTGATTATCGAGTTGGATCGATTCCGGCCACACCTCCACCTGGCTTGTACCTATGTGCCTCCGCCTGGCTTGTACCTATGTGCCTCCGCCTGGCTTGTACCTATGTGCCTCCACCTGGCTTGTACCTATGTGGAGGACATGTTGTATGCATATTTGTGTTTCCACTTACAGTCAAAGAACCAAACCTAATGAAACAAGCTCCAGTATAACAGGATGTTTTTTTTTTTCCCTATGTGACAAAAATGGTCTTTGGAAAACTGAATTTGCCATGCCAAATTGATATGGGCTGGGTTTTAGGCATGCAACCAACATTCTCTCTGATATTTCAGAAAGTCTGTATTTTTTTTTTTTTTTTTTTTTTTTTTTTTTTTTTTTTTTTTGGTGTTAAGGTGTAGTGCTGAAAGGTAGAGTGCCAACAATCAGATTCATGAGTTTGAAACTCAACTGGGTTATTTTTTTTTGTGTAATTGGTTTGCATAGTGACAATCAGAAGTTAGCATAACAGTTAACATAACGAAGGGAAACTATAGGGAGAAAGAAGGAAGGAAAAGGGGGGAAGGAAGGAGGGAAGAAATATAGAAGGAAGGATAGAAGAAAACAAACAAGGAAGGGGGTGAAAGAAAAGAAAGAAAGAAAGAAAGAAAAAAAATAAGAAAGTAAAAAAAGCACCTTCGTAGATTTGAACTTGTAGACTTAACCATTGCTGAACTATACTTCTTGTAGGCTTTATTTGTGGTGTAATTCCCCTGGAAGACTCCAGCTGATCAACAATTTTAGTTTAAAATTGATCATTAGTTAAAGTTTTCTACTGCAATATTGAATTCCTTTTTCCTCGCACTGGACACCAAAAATATTTTGGGCTTAAAATCATCCACAGGGTGCAAACCCTGAATTTTTTTTTTGTTTCTTTTAGTGCAAGGGGTTGGCTGCTAAGCCTAGACACACATACATACAAACCTGCTTAAGAACCAAAATATATACAGTAGTTCCTCATTTGAGAGACCACCCCATGGGAAGACCACCTCTTTTGAGAGACTACTTCTCTTTTTCATGCAAGATGCATCTGCTGTATAAACTTACCTCTTTTAGAAGACCACCTCTTTTGGGAGACCGATTTTTGTCGGATTTAAGGGTGGTCTCTCAAAAGAGGGACTACTGTAACAGATGTTGATTCAATGCAACTACTACCAAAAAAGATATTTCAAACAACTTGTGTGGTTTGGAGGTTTGCACTAAGTTGCTAACATGCCACACTCAGCACCATCAAGCTTCTCCATATCTTGCTTGCTTATCCAGTTGGAAGGAACTGCAACAGTAGAGGTCCTTATTAGGACTCTCCTGAGAAACAGGACCAGGAGCATTAACTTGGCCAAACTAATGAGGTTCAAAGCTGAAGGCCTGAACTTAGATCAGTGGACTTCCATCAAATGCTAGACATTTTAAGGGGAAAAATCAGCTAACTACACTCATTACTCATTCATAAAGCCAAACAACTTCAACATTTTCTTGAAAATTCTGGGGGGGGGGATCCCAGGAAGACACCTTTGCATGACACTATGTCTAGGTGAGTCAGCTTGTACGTATGCATGTTTGTACATATCCACTTTTCCCTACAAAGATCTACACCCAACTAAACTCGCTCTTCAAGTGATATCCTACACTGAGGATGGCTTTTAGATTTAAATTTTTTTTTTTTTTTTTTTTTTTTTTTTTTTTTTTTTTTTTTGGCCTTCTGCTCTACTTCTTCCCCTGCAGTGTGAGGCCAAAGTGCAGAAAAATAGTACAGCTTAATCTTTGGACATGGGCTGGGTTATATGGGAATACATCAATACCTCCCAGGCAATGCTGGACATGTCTGCTAGTGTACATATTAAGAGTGTAATAAGATATAATATATTTCATCAACGTTTACAATTTGACTTGACAGTGAGCAACCTTACAGTCAATTCAAGCTTCCACATCAACTGTTACACCTACCATAACTACACAGCTGCATTTACTGACAATCAAAGTCTACCAAACAATATAGATCCAGGTGGAAATATTATGATGATGCTGGCACAGAATCCTCCAGTGCTTTGGGTGATGCTGGCATGGATTCCTCCAGTGCTTTAGTTTTCTTAGGTTTCAACGCTTTGACAAGGAAATACACTCCAAATATTGTGGCATAAGTTGCATAGAAAATCTGCACACAGAGAGGGGAACACAGTCACAACAATGGCAGCATAGGCCTTCTCTTCCCGCTCCGGTTATAGACACTTACGTTCCTGCGGCCTGGTATAGTGAATGTGTTGATGTAAGCTCGCCAGCCTTTAAAATTTACTTCATCACCCGACATAACTGCTCGGAGCTGGACAAGGGAGTAAGTCCTGATAAAAGTGAAAACAATTTAACACCAGCGTCACTAGCACTCTCTATTAAAAGAGCACCTCACTTCTGGGAAGGTGTTTGTTCACGTGGTCAATTTGGATAATGCAGAGTGACGATGTGAGTTCCGTAGAGATGTATCCTCCCATTATTGTGATGCTATATCTGTGATGCTATATTTGTTATGCATTTTAGGTTATCTGGGGGGTCATAAAGAATGGATTCTGCTCTTTCAAAGCCAAGTGAGATAATAATAGACATTAAGGTCCCATTAATAATGTACAAGAAATATTTAGGTACCTTGAACTGTAGTATGTGACAGTATAACTTTCTTGGATATACTTACAGATTTTTTTATTATTTTTTGGGAATTGGTATATCATTTTATGAATTGATAATTGTGTTGAATGTGCAGAACAAGTACACAGACATTCTGTCGCAATGAATTTAATGTGACTGGATTATGTTGCAAGCAAGCATGTCCCTTGGCAAATAGCAGATATGCTACAATACGAGAGCATGATGGTGAGTCCATGTTGGTGTGAATCAGGTGAGTGGTGTACCACCATGTTTCACCAGATCCATGCCATGATGTTTGCACATATTGAAATTACCTACTGGTTCTAAAGAAAATCATTCCTCCCACATTTTTATTCATTTATTATTTTAAAAAAATTGTTTTATTTTATTTTATTATTTTTTAATTCACAATTTTATCCAGTTTCTGGTTGAAAATTTTTTTTATACAAATGCACTTTTTTTGGGTCTAGGAAGAAAAAAAAACAGGAAATTAGATAAAATTGCGTTTAATAAAAAAAAACAACTCTCAACAGGAAATTTCGCTTAATAAAAACTCACATCAGGAAACTTTCCCTTTTTGCCTGCTTTATTGTCAAAAGTGTAGGAAATCTCATTTTACAATATTTCACATACTGCATTTTACATGAATGGACCAGTTTGTGTACAATGACACAGTCCCAGGTACAATTTTGCCAGCAGTTGCTTGAAGCTTAATCCTGTACTCCTTAATGGCAGCTGAGTTAGAATCTTTACAACATACTCATCTCTCTCTGTTGGGCTCTCTAACTCTTCTCCAATTGCTTCTACCCACCACATAGTTCAATTAGTCTTGCATGGCAAGGCTAATGGAGTAATGATTGCATGTGGTTGTATTGTTGTTGCAGGACTGGTGTAATGATTGCATGTGGTTGTATTGTTGTTGCAGGACTGGTGTAATGATTGCATGTGGTTGTGTTGTTGGTTGCAGGACTGGTGTAATGGTTGCATGTGGTTGTGTTGTTGCAGGACTGGTGTAATGGTTGCATGTGGTTGTGTTGTTGCAGGACTGGTGTACTTGTACATGAAGACCATAGAAAGGGCTCATCAACCGGCAAAGATGTGGGAAAGGGTCAAGCTGTCCAAAAATTATGAAAAAGCTCTGGAACAGGTTAAATGTGAAACCAAATTAAATCATAGCTACTGTTGTCATAAGTCAGAGTGTGTTGTTGGTGGAGTTGCACTTGCTATGTGGGGGGGGGGGGGGGGGATGATAGCACTCTGTATTGATGTGACCCAGACTTCAAAAATGGTGTCAAGAGAAGCCTGAAATCCAACCTTATTATCTCAGCTAAAAACTCATACTTTGCTATTTAGCTGCAGCTTAATTCTTTCACCTGCTGCAGATTGACAAGCATCTGATATACTGGCCAAAATTCCTAATCCACAAGTGCAAGCAACGGATAACCAAGATCACACAAGTAAAATCAGGCAGATGTTAATAATGTAACAATTCATTATTCTTCCCTTCCTTGTAGTATCTCGTCAGAATGAGAAGATTGAAGCTGAAAACTCAGTATGTTTATAAACCCTTAATTGGTTGATCAGAGGAACTATTGTTCTTTCCCTATTATTGTTTAGGAAGAAGATAGTGCCTCTGAACACCAAAGTTGAAAAGCGAGAGAAGAGACGAGAAGTGAGTTAATAGTTGAGAGAGTAAGAAACTCCATTGCTAGCTTTGTGTAAAGATGAAAAATGAGACCTTTTTATAAGAATTAATGGAAAGGTAATGTCATTTAGGTGAAGGCTTTGGTGGCAGCACGACTGGAAACTGCTATCGAGAAGGAACTGCTGGAGAGACTGAAGAAAGGAACTGTAATAGAATTAAGGAAAGCAATTGCAGTTTGGAAATATTTTCTTTTGTTGTTTTAGTATGGAGACATCTACAACTTCCCATCGACTGCATTTGAGAAGGCCTTGGAGGAGGAAGAATTAGAAGAGGTGGAAGAGGTAATCAAACTAAATGGTTATGCCAACAGACAAACTTTACCAATTCAGATCATATACAACAGTTTTTTATGATCTGCGTAAAATGCAGTAAATTTTATGTAGGCATCTTAGTTAATTGGTAAAGGGTCTTCTAACTTTAACTTGTGGCCTCCATGGATGTTTAAGTGTTTCTTATTATTATTTTTTAAAAATTAATTAATTATTTTATTAGAACGTTTTCCTTTTGTATAACACCGTTCATATTCTAGTGCACATTCTCTAATGCAAACTTTTGGTTGACAGATACAAACTTATTGATTAGTGTGTCTTGTGTTCTTAACTGTACTTGTGGTTAGGAGGAAGACAGTTCTCCAGAGTTCGTTGCTGAAGACCACATTGAAGAAAGCGACTTAAGTGATATCGAGGATTGGACAGGTCAGGGAGCAGGTGAAGAAGGTGGTCATGATGAGGGTCCCTTGAGTGAGGTGGAGAGTGGAAGTTGGGAGGAGGAAGAGGAGGAAGAGGAAAGAGTGGTGCTTGGGAAAAGGCCGAGGAGAACTGCTCATGTTGAAATTGAGTATGAAACTGAACCAGAAACCAGAACCAAACTGAAAGCATAATTTTTGTGTGAATTATCAAATCAGTGTTGTTAAGATTGAGAATGTATTTAGCATACGGAGGAATTCATTCCTGTTGCAAAAAAGTGCATTTTTCTATTATTTTTATGATTTGCATGAATCCACTAATATATTTATTATATGTGTATGTAAAAAAAAGTTTCTATCAATTTGAGCTAACTGTTATATAAACAAAATAAACATAGATGTTCCATAAATGTGTTGTCTATTTGCCTATCCATCCATCCTTGCTGGTCAGTGAAAGGAATAGCACATTTTGGTACAAAGCACAAAAAAGTTTAGCATGGCCTCTGAATTAAAAAAAAAAAGAAGTTTTTTTCCTCTTCTTCATCTTTCCAACAACTAAAATTAATAATTAAAAACAAAAACAGAACACCCATTCATTGAAGGAATGGGAAGGGGTCCAAGCACTTTCTTTTCTCTTTCTTAGAGGGGCCACTAGGATAAAAAAAAAAAAAAAAAAAAAAAAATCCTTTCCTCTTAGGTTAAAATTGATACTTAAAATTTCAACCCCTCCTCCTTCCCCTCCCCCAAATTTCCAGCTAAAACCCGCTCGCTTCCTGATTCAATGTTGTTGTGGTGGAGGAAGTTTCATAAAAACAACAAGATCAACATGGTAAAAATTACGCATTACACACACCTCTTGGAATGAAGTGGAAATAATCGTCAAAGCAAACCACGTGGCTCAACTACAAGCTGAAGATGGGCAAAGTTGTAAGGCTCAGAGGAGTTAAGGGGAAGAGGTGGGGCAAGGGGCAGAGCAGTAGTAGCAACCCTCAAACGAAGAGGCACCGACTAGTAGCTCGGGGAAAGTTTGGGGACCATTTGGCTCAGGCTAACACGCAAAATAGTCAGAATAACGGGGTGGTTCTCACTAAGAGAGCGGTGGCTACTCATGATGCTAACGGTGGAGAAGAAGATAACGGGAGGCTTTCCAGGTAAGTTCCCTTCAGGGCATAATGACTTCCTGTCCAATTGGTGTTATATGTGGTGTTCCAGTGAAGAGTTATCAGCTGTGGCTGTTGAAGGGGACACAGGAAGTGAGGAGGATGTGGAAATAGGAAGTGAAGAAGATGTGCAGTCTGGAGGTGTGGAAGAAGCAGATTACCTCTCCATGTCTACCACTAGTACAGCCTATACTTTGATAGAAACAGCTCATCCTGTCTTTGATAAAGTGAAGAGATTGTGGAATTCTCCCATGGAAAGCCATCGAGAGGTTTGATAACAATAGGTCATTGGTGTGGTCAGAATTAAATAATTAATTATTAAATATTTTTATACAGATTTGCGCTGTTCTAGCTGCTATTTCAGATGTGAGTCTCTATTTTTTTACTAACACATAGATGCATACAGGGGAGACACTGAGAAACCAAGGAATGAGAATGCGAATGTTAAGAATTACGTCTACATTTTATTAAACATTTTAATATTTACTGCTGCAGTGCTAAATTTTGTTGCTTGGAAACTGTTTTATATGTATCATCCTGTATTTGCAGGTAATTAAGTCTAACGATGGCAAGGATACCATCACAGAGTATTTGGGAACTTTGGTAGGTGTGGAACATTCCAAACTTCTATTTAACAAGCTGGATAATCAAATTTGCTATTGACAATTTCTGATGTGGTTAAAGCAAATCTTTTTTTTTTACTGGTACTCTGTAGTATCATTGTGTCAGACTTGCTAAAAATTGTTATAGTTCCACTTCACTGAGATCCTTTTTCCCACCATGAACGACAGTACACCTCCCTCCCATGTGCATGCACCACACACACACACACACACACACACACACACACACACACACACACACACACACACACACACACACACACACACACAGTGACAGCATTATATATATATATATATATATATATATATTGTGGGTATATACAGGTGACTGCATTGGAGTCTTCGGAAGATGAGAAGTCCTGCACAGCCGTCTCTTACCTTCTCAGTGTTGTCATGCCAAAGTGAGTCCAATTCAATTACCGCATGTACTTCCAAGCTTGTGGAAGAAGTTGGCATGGTAGCTCTCCTCCCAGAACTCCTGTGGAAGTCTTGCAAGCGCGATACAGTTCAGTATGCAAGGTGATAGCAGACAAACTCTCAGCCTATGAAACATCAGATGCAACTTCACTTCTGAAATCGGTAATATTATTACAATATTCAATGATGGTTTTTATTCTGTGGCTCCAAGTTTTAGTCTCTGTATTTCATCTTCCTCTGCCCTGTGTCCTCAGCTTATTAGCTGCCTGACGTCACTTCTCGGAGCTCAAGTTAGCTCCGTGTGGAGTGAGAGTTATACTCAGCGAGTATTTCAGCTGCTACTAAACTACACTATCCACCCCAAGCCTAAGGTATGACTCCTTACCTATTTTTGTTTGGGGAATGTAGTACTTGATGCACAGTGAAGATAATAATCCTACTATGCTGTTTTGTTTCGTGTTTTTTTTGTTGTTGCTTTTTCTTCTCAAATTTGTTTACTGCTGTGTATTTGACCACGAAGAGCACTTTATTTCTCACTTCTGTTATTGTTACTTTAATAATTGACCACTGACCCACATTATAATGCCTATGTAGCTGCGTAAGGCTGCACAGATGGGTGTGGTTTCCATGCTAAGGGAAGGAACAGCAAGTGGAGACTTCCATCCGGCTGTTAAACTCACTGCCATGCACTGCTCCCGCCTAATGGAGAAAGGAAGCACTGAGACGTCTGCGCTACACCTATTGGGCATGCTCAAGGATTGCCTGGCAAACTTGAAGACCACAGTGAGTTCCTGCATTAATCATAATATTTGTGAAGACTTTGATATGAGGTCCGGTAAAAATAGGAAGTGTAGCGGCTGATTAATTCTTGTGTGTGTGTGTGTGTGTGTGTCTGTCTGTCTGTCTGTCTGTCTATCTGTCTGTCTGTCTGTCTGTCTGTCTGTCTGTCTGTGTGTGTGTGTGTGTGTGTGTGTGTGTGTGTGTGTGTGTGTGTGTGTGTGTGTGTGTGTGTGTGTGTGTGTGTGTGTGTGTGTGTGTGTTCATTACATTATTGAGTTAAAATTTTGTCCTCACTTATGGAATCGGGTTTCATTTAAATTTGGGTGGTAATGTTTAAATATTCCCTGTGTGGGTGTTCTTGTCGTATCGAGACTTTGAATTGAGCCCTTGGTATCAAAACAGGGAAACCACATTGCTGTGTTAGCAGGAACTACTTCTCAATACATAATACCAACTACAAAAATGACAACTTAGCACAACTTTGTTGTGAAATTAATGTGAGTCAGTGTTTCTTGTGTCCCTGTGCACCATTAAGTGAGCTAGCCTGAGGGAAATCTACATCCTTATCTTAATCTGTAGTGCAGATACAGTCCTTCGTACAGCACGTCCAATTGCTGGGAGGGTAAACTACTGAATTAACCAGTGCATTCATGGGAGGTGTTGCTCAGATATCGTGGTGTCCAGAAACCCAATTTCTTGATATATTGGAGAGTGCTGTAGTTTCATGTGTTATCTTTTTCCATTCTCCAGAACATCAAATCTCTCTGTGAACAGATTTTGAAACTCATCAATTATGGAAACTCAGTCAGTTCTCATAAATAGTTACCTGGAAAGGTTTCATGCATGAAATAACACCTTTCTCTCCCAGGTGTTGCGTTCGACTGCCTACAAGGCATTGCATGGGCTCTTCTTGTCCCTGTCTGGACCTCAGGGGCTCACCCCACAGCTCAATGCTAGGTTGATCGTTGTGAGTTCAATGTCTTGTTAGAGCTGTTTCTTGCTGTACCTTAAATGATACCTGATCTGTTGTCTATTGTGTTGTTGCCACTTCAAACGTTTATTGTTGATGCCTCAGGCTCTGTATGACTACCAACCAAGTCTGGTGGATGTACAACTTCTCAACGTGTGGCTGATAGTGATGGAGACAGCACATGTCAGACTCCTGGGCCTTGACCAGACCCTTGGCCTGGCACATCTTCCCAAGCTGTTCTCCCACACTCTGGACTGCTTAATGGCCGACAGGGAGTTTGTAAAGAAGACAGCAACAGCTCTGATGGTGGTAGGTGAAGAGAGCTGTTATTTAATAATTTATTGTTGTTGTTTGTTGTCATTATGGATGACTTTTGTGTACGTCAGGCTATCTTGAAGAAATTAAATCATCTACATGCAGCTCCTCCTACTCTCCCTGAGGCACTTAGCATCCATATTCCTGGACATTCTGACACAAACTTGTTTCAAGCAATTGGTTCTAAGCATCGCTCTTTTGCGACCTTACTCCTGGGGGATGAAGGCTGGACTAAGATGGAGGAGGTTGTCCAGCAGAGACTTGTTGGTGTGAGCAACACAGACCAAGATATTGTGTCTGCTGTGTTCCAGGAGTGGCTGGTGGTGGGAGGGAGGATTCCAGTGTCCTGGGAATCTCTGGTCGGTGCCCTACAGGACATGAAGCTTGAGTTACTGGCTGAGGCTGTGAGGAAGGATAAATGTGGCAGTGTGTCTGACAGAAGTGCTAATAGATCTGCAGACACATGTATCAAACACATGTTCAAGTAAAAGAAATTTGTTGTCCCTGCTATCAGATTGTTTTATTGTTGTTGATTTTTTTTTTATATTGTTTTTGTTATTCTTGCAGGGCGGTTGAATTGGGCCTCAAGTACAAATTTTTTTCCTCTTGGAATCATGTCCTCCAAGTTTTGTCTGTGTTCTATGAAGTGTCAGGGAAGAAGAAATCCTGCCAAGAGTATATGATAAATGTGAGTATTTTAAAGTTCACAATAAAACAATTTTTTTTTATTTTTTAATTTTAGGCATGGCTAGGCTGGTCTCCCCCCCCCCCCCCCCCCCACTATGTCTGCATGCTACATTATCTTCCTCGTGTGTGCCATCAAGTGTATCACTGTTTTTTTTTTCTCTTTCTCTTCTTGCCCTATCTCTCCCTCCAGTCACTGATTTCTCTCAGTGAGTTAAGGAACACTGCTGGCTTTCCATACTGTGATGAACTGGACTCTGCCTTCGGGGCAGCCATCAGAACCATGGGGGCAAGGTGAGTCAACTAGTGCAGTCTCTTCTCACCAACTCTTTCACTTGTCATGTCATTTACCTGTCTTGTGCTCTCGCGCACACCCACTATCATGGGGGGGGGGGGGGATGGGTGCATAGAGTTGTGCTGGAAGCTGTTCCTCTGCAGCTAGACAAAGACAACTTGTCACTTGACTTTCCAAGGAGCTGGATACTGCCAGTTTTGAAGGATCATGTCCGAGAAACAGAACTGTGCTACTTTACTGAAGTCATGCTGCCACTTGCTGTCATGCTCAGACAGAGAGGTCAGTGCACCTTTTTTTTTTTCCTTTCAAAGATATTTATTTTATGATTATCTCTGCTCTTTCCTCTCCCAGAGGTAAAGTATGTACAGGCTAGACGGCCAATGGAAGCTAAGCTGTACAACACTCTACAGTTTCAGGTGAGAATAATGGAAGGTAGTAAAATTGATTCAAAGTTTTTTTAGCTTTGTTTTCGACTTGTAGGTGTGGTCTTTGTTGCCTGGCTTTTGCCTGGATCCCGTGGACTTCATCATGGCCTTTCGTCCACTAGCTCGTATCCTTGGGACTGCTCTCAAGGAGAAGGCAGAACTGGTGCCGTTTGTCTGCCAGGCCTTGAAGCAACTGATTAGCACTTCGGGAAAGAGTGGTATGATTTGTTAGTCCAGTCTCTCCTCTTTATTTCCTATTGACGTTGTGTAGGTGAATGTAGAGATTTGCTGGCTTGTTTTTCAAAAAACTTTCTCCCCATCCTCTTCAATCTCTACACCACACCCCCTAAGGGGGAGGAGGAGGAAGGAGGAGATAGACAAGCTCTGTTGCTTGGTTGTGTCAAGGCATACTTCTCTATCACTGGTGAGACTTTAAAAATGAAGAAATGTCAGAATTGATGCTCCTTCCCCCCCCCCCCCCCCATCTTACTTACTGACAGAACCGCCCTTATTGGATGTATTCTTCTCACGGATGATGGCCAAATTGCAAGACTTCTCTCATGTCTCAAAGAAGCACTTGCTGTTGGACCTCACCATGGCCCTATCCCCTTACCTCCCCAAGTCTTCCCTCTCTTCACTCTTTCTCTTCATCTCGCCTCTCGTAGATGTAGGTTAAAAAAATCCAATAGTTGTTGAAATAGTATTTCATCTGATATATTTGAATGCCATAATTTAATTTTACTCTCTTTATTTAGTTAATGATAGGTAATGAATTGGACGTGTGTTCTCCGTCTCTGCTATTATGCCACATACATATTTGACGCATGTTCCAACTGAGAACATACCTAATTTATAATTCTGTTCTATTTGAGCATTGTCCATGTTTAATGAATCTTTTCTTATTGACTATTGATAATTATTGTTTTGTTTGTTTGTGTTTTTTCTGACCACCCAGAGTGCAGACTTTACCATGCAAAAGAAGGCATACAGCTGCCTGGAAGTGCTGCTGTCTGGCTCCACTGCCGAGCACCTGGCGTTCCAGAGAGATCATCTGGATGCTCTGCGCAAGATCTTGGTCGACTCACTGTCCACTGTCAGTGCAGCATCCAAAAAGGTTGGCCTCTCTATCCCATATACCCCATAATTACCACAGTTAATTATGAAACAAGCATTATTGCGATTTCTTGGATAAGTAAGATTATTTATCCCGAACTGTTTGTCATTTTATCTTACTCTGATGCCACTTTTCTCTTATTTCCTCTTTCGTTATCTCCTTGCCACACCCCTTTCTCTGCAGCCTCGTTTGCGGTGTCTCCTCCATATTGTGGAGCAGTTGTCAGAGGAGAATGGAGAGTTTGTCATCAGCATTGTGCCTGAGGTACAGATGTGATGGGGGGGGGGCATACAGATGGTGTGGTGTACTTATGGGCCATAATTATATCAGTGCAGTGCCTTATTGCAAACCATTTTATTTAGTTTATTTATATTAGCGAAATACCTGCCCTATTGGCGGTTTTTTGGCCCATCTTGGTGGGTTGTAGTAAAAAAAAATGTCTGCTTTGAAGACATGTAAAAAACATTTAAAACAAAAGTGAACATGTGATTAGGTCACTGTTTTTTTTTTTTTTTTTTTTTTTTTTTTTTTTTTTTTTTTTTTTTTTTTTTTTTTTATAAATATTTTTTATGAATTTTTTGCCTTACACACTAGGAGGAAGAGGTGTAGCCTTGATGGGACCCACTCCATGTTATTCACAGAGTCTAGTTGTGTCTGCATGCCAAAAGTATTAGGCCTGTAACTCCATTCATTTTTCTGGCAAAAGTATCATTTTTGGCTATTTTGAATACAGAAAGAGGTGTGGCCATATGGATATGCTTATGACATTCCTCTGGTGGCACTTATTCTAAACATGGTTTGGTGGATCGAGCTCCATTCTTTTTTCTGGAAAAAGTACCTTTTTTATATAGGAAGGGGTGTGGCCATATAGATATGCTCATGATGTTCCCCTGGTGACACTAATTCTAAACATATATGGGGTTGTGGGTCTAACTTCAACTGTTCAAGCATGAATCACGGACACACAGACAGACTATTCTCACTTTATAGTATAGATAGCACACCCACCCACTATTGTTCATTTTATATTATTGTATTTTTTTATAGAGCACACAACCACCACCAACAACAACAATAATAATTAGGGCATGTTTACTTCCTGTTCATTTCCTCCAGATTATTTTATGCACCAAGGAAGTGAATGAGAAGGTGAGGATGCTTGCCTACAAACTCATCATCAACCTTGGCCAGGCTGCTCAGTGTTTTCTTGGGGGCAGTGCAGAAGGTACGAATGTACTGACTTCAACAGACACTTTCCTTTTTAATGAAGGTCCCCAAGGGGTTGTGTTGAGGCATGATGAGCTGTTGTTTCCTTCAGAGTCCATGATGAAGTACTTCTCCTTGGTCTTGGCGGGCTTGGCTGGTTCCCCTCGCATGGTCTCCTGCACGCTCCTGTCACTCTCTAAGCTGGTCTATGAGTTTCATGGTGAGTGGTAGTAGACACAAATACTTCTGACAATGACCTTGCCTTGACATCCAGTGTTACTGAACAAGCAATCCAGTGTTACTGTACAATTGCTCCATAATGCATGCTGTGGTTGTGACAGATGTGACAGAGATTATCTGATGGGACTGTCTGGGAGATGGTCCTTCTACATAGTCTTATACTTTCTCTTTAACTTGTAATCCCTTGCTTGAGTGTGCTCCGTAATTTCCATTTCCTTGTTAATTATACAGATATTCCGTGTTTGAAATGCCACTCAATTGAAGTGTTACCAACTTCTCCCATGAGGTGTCAACCGTATGATCCTCCCTCCCCATGATATGAATAATTTTTCTTTTATCATCCACTCCCTACTCCTTTCCTTCCTCATAGATCTTTTGGGGACCAGTTTAGTTCACAAGTTGTTTTCCAGCACTCTAGCCTTCCTCTCCTCCAGACAGAGAGAAGTGGTGAGGTCCACTTTGGTTCTCATCCGTGTGGCCATTGGCATCTTACCTGCACAAGACTTACATCCTCAAGTGGAGCTGCTGGTAAGATAAAAAGCTTGCATGCCTGCACACCTGCACACAGCTTGTTTTAGGGATTATTGCTTATCATGTTTAATGAATGATTTCATCATCTTCAATATTTCTTCTTCATGTATAGGTAATTGATTTTCTCTTATGTTCATTCTCTTCAATACTTTCCTGATTCAGTAATCAAATATCTTCAATAGTTCTCTCCGCCAATGAACTCTGCTCTAGTGGGTAATGGTTGGTTTGTAATATCCACACAATGGTAGCTCGCACATTGTGAACCAGCTATGGCCTGGCCATCTATCCATCATTGAATAACCTTGTTTCAATTATATTTAACTGTCCCTCTTTTCAATTGAGGTTCATATAGGTTATGAGCATTGAGTGGCCCCAATAAGTTGCTTGTGGAGAGAGTGAAGAATGTTAAGGTTGGTTGCTATCATGGCAAAGGCCCCAATAATGAGTCTACATGTATGGAAGCCATTCTCGTCATTACAGCAGTGAAATCACTGAATAGCTTGTTGCAAGTGACATTGCTGTGGAACCTGCTTTGTGATGTATCTCAGTAGGACCAGCCAATAAGAGTGAGGCTTAGTTTTTCATACTACTCATCTGTGGTCCACTTTGCCAACTCTTTAACTTTAAATAACCACACGTGCGTGCGCGCGCACGCATGCACACACACACACACACACACACACACACACACACACACACACACACACATGCAAATTCTCTAGCTGCCATCAACACAGTCATGAGCACCTGACATAGTCAGGGTGCCTGTGCACTAAGCAGACACTATGAGCCAGTGCAAGCAAACTCCAGGAGCCAGGCTAGGAACTCACAGGAGGACAGACCAAGACTCTCAGCTTATGGGTGTGGGCACCCAAAGTCCCACCTGAACCCTTAGCTGATTGACAAGCCATGGCCATTAAATATGCACCCCAGAGAATTCCAGGTCCCCATCACAGCTGGGTGGACTGGTGTGGGAAGAAGATGTTGAAGGACAGGAAAGCTTCCTGTTAGTGCTGAGTTTGAACTCACAACCCTGCGGTTGCTAATCTAAGAGCATAACTACTCTGCCACATACACTAACACACGCACACTTCCTTTTCCTGGTTCTCTACTCTATCCTCTGAGCATGTTGTTATTAACGTAGGGATAGTTCCTATTAGAGTAGAGCATATGTCATATATCTTGATTTCCCCCTCCCCCCACCGACTCTCTATCTCTCTGTGTTTGGTACTCTTTAATCGAACAGTACAAATTTTTCTCCTTTCTTTTGTGATTTAGGTGAAGCGTATATTGAGTTGGGGTGAAAATCAACGGAATCACTTTCGACTCAAGTCCCGTGCTGTGCTGGAACGGTTGGTGAGGAAGATGGATTATGAAGTGGTGGCTGGATTTGTGCCCAAGAAACACCAGAAACTGATGATGCATATACGGAAAATGAACGACAGGCAAAAAAGGAAGAAGTTACTCAAACAAGATAGATTCACAAGTGGTAATGAGGAGAAACTTCACCCAAAGAGAGCAAAGGGCCACAAACCAAGGTAGTTATAAGTGTGTGTGTTGGGGGGGGGGGGGGGGGGGGGGGGTTTATGGCTGATATTGTATCAATTTACATACACTAGTAGCTCAATGGATTAATAATGTATCAATATTATAACATGTCAATGTATGTAATCTTGAATGAAGGAATTGGAAGTTGTTGATATTATCTTGTCTCGTAGCTATAAAGAATTGCTTGAGTCCAGTGACGAAGAAGAAGATGAGGAGGGAGGAGCTGAGAGCTCACTAGGGAGCAAGAACAGTGCGAAGCAGCAGCTGCACCGGAAGATGCAGAGAGGTCTGCAGCAGGGAGGGTGTCCTGAGATTCATGAGGGGAAGGCTTGGATCAGAGAAGGCCCTGAAGACGAACCTCTTAACTTCTTGGATCCTTCTGTGGTGCAGAGAGTAGTGGGTAAGTGGAGGGTGATTGGGAAGTTATTGATTACCAGCATCAGTGTTATAAAGTTTTCTTTCTTACCTTCCTCCTCATTTGCAGCCGTTGATCCTGTAAAGATGAAAAAATCTTCAAGGAAGGGTGGGTTTGCCACAGACGGTCATGGGAGGCTTGTAATAACTGAAGAAGCACAAACAGAAAAAAGTAGCCAAGTTAAAGACATGGATGAAGAGGTAATAATGACTAGATATGCACCAACAGTGACTGACTGATTACTCATTAAACTGACTGATCATTGCATGTTCAGCATGCAGCACCAACTGGAAGGAAAAGGACGAGGAAGGATGAGGAAGATGATGACCTTCCTACAAAGGGTTCTTCTGGTGGAGGTGGTGGTGGTGGTGGTATCCATAGGCCTGATGCAAAGAAACAAGATTTTAAGCAGTATGGAATGGAATACAAAGCCAAGGTGAGATCACACCCATTGTGGAAGGTGTATCTATCCATGACTACACACAACATGGTGTTCTGTTCTGTAGCGTGCCAAGGGGGATGTGAAGAAGAAGGGAGTTCCTGATCCTTATGCATACATCCCCCTGAACAGACAGATGCTCAACAGAAGGAAGAAGGTGAAACTGTCTGGGCAATTCAGCCACATGGTTGGCAGGGCAAGTGCCAAGGTGCCAAGAAACACCGAAAGGAAAAAAGTTAATTTTAAGAAAAACAAACAGATTGACAATATAGACTTCTCCTTGAGGAAGATGGACATCCAGTAGGAGGAGTCTGGAACTTGCAGGGGCAGAGATTTGAGGACAGGCTCATGACATTCTTACAGAACTTGTGGCTATGCAACACTTATTTTCTTTTTCCTTTTCTTTTTTTTTTGTTGACATTAAATCAATAGTGTGTGTGTTAGAGTGTAATTTCACATGTGTGTTCGCAGGTATTGGAAAATTTGATAATATTCCCTACGTATGTCTGTTGTAGCAAACCCTTTACCAATCGCTATGATGGGAGGTGAATGTTTTGTGATGAATTGGGAAGGTTGCATGCTGCAAAAATTGTATCCCTGTTGGTCCTTATTGCAGGTTTTTTTAAAATTTTTATTCCTTACAGGGTAAGTACTCTCTTCTTTTTCTTTTCTTTTTTTTATTTTTTTAATTGTCTTATCTTGTCCATGATACATAACTTGGTAAAAAAATTTTTGGAAAATTTTTACTTCCTGTGGAGGTGTAATTCTTCATTGAAGTTATACACTGCAACAGACTTCAACAATTCCTTCAGTCTGGAAGCAGGAATCTGTTAGTAAGTCCAGGAAATTTAGCAGCACATGATATCTAACGAGATTCCAACTGCAGAAGATCCAAAAGTGAAGAGGTCCCTTGAAAAGTGTAGTCATCAGAGCTGGATGATACTGATGAGGAATCACTAGGCTAAGAAATTATAAGAAACTATTTCTTATAATTTCAGGGCCTAGTGACATTGATTCCTCATCAGTATCATCCAGCTCTGATTAAGGCACAAAAATGAGGATCAAAGAGATTCTGATTTTCCGTAGTAAAATCTAACTACAGTGTTTGCAAAATACTAATAGCTTTCACCACTTGGTGTGGAGGTAGACATTAGCTATATAGAAGTGTGAAATTGTTCTTTTAATACTTTGTTATAATATTTATAGCAAGTAACTGCCCTAATAATCAAACCCTATGAGGCCACTGATTTTTTTTTGTTTTTTTTGTTTCCCTGTAAAAGCTCATGTGCGCCACAGTGGGTTGGTTGGTTGGTTGGTTGTGTCACAAAAGTATTATGATCCTATGAACTGAGAGCTACAGCTTTATCTGGAGACAGCATTTATAGCTTTAGTACAAACCTTGAGTGATTTTTCTGGAAAAAGTTCTACCTATTGCTTTAGCAACCATGCTGTACCTGATTTTTGTGCCAAACATTTGTTTAAAAATTTGAAATATTATCTTGCTGATTTAAGGGGTGGTGGGTCATAAACATGTGTTGTACTAAAGGGAGGAAGTGGGTCAGTGGGGTTACAGGAAATATACAATTCATAGTGGCGTAATTACAAAAAGTAAAACTTAAGTTTATATAACAATTGCACACTGCTACATAGCTATTGAATATCTAGCTCCACTTCAAAAGTGGCTAAAGCTAGCTAGCTAGCCAGTATTTTGCAAATAGTTGGATGATTTTACCATGATAAATAAGAAATCTCTGTACCTGCCTGAATCTGAGCTGGATGAAGCTTAAGAGGAATCAATGTCACTAAGCTCTGAAGTTTAAGAAATTATTGCTCTCCTAATGGACCTTTTCACTTATTCCTTCAGATTCTCTATTTTGCAGCTCTTTTGCAGGTGCTATCTCCTTGGTGTTAACCACTCCTGGATTTATCAGGCAGAACCCTGCATCCAATTATTGAAGTTTGTTGAAGAGCTACACCCCCACAGAAAGCAAATTTTTAAGCTAAGTTTTCTTCATGAATACTAGACCAAAATTTTCCAAAAAAAAAAAATTTTTTTTTTTAGTACCAGTTTATGCATCAAGGAAATTAAAACAATTTTTAAAAAATCGTTTAGTTTTATCCAGTTTACCCCGTAAAGAATGGATTTAATTACATTTTCTTAAATTTTAAATACAAACCACTAAGAGCTACCAATTACAGTGGAACTCTAAACAAACCACATTGAGTCCCTTCCCTGTGTAGTGATTGGTAAAGGTTTATCATTGGATTGAACCAGCTTTTAAAACAGCAGCCAGAAAAATCTATAATTAAAACTTACAGCAGATATTCCATAAGGTTGAAGAAGGAAAAGAAGGAAGAAAAAAAAATTTTTTTTTGAAACTAGGATTTTTTTTCTTGAAAATAGCATTTGTTGTTTTTAAAGAAAAGATGGTGGGGGGGGGGGGGGGGGGGGGGGGGGGGAGAGAGAAAGATAAGGTATAATGCTCATAACAACTGTTGCACAGATTTAGGTAGTTAAAGCCCAAATGGGGAAAATTATAGAATCATTCAATATCTAAGGATTTACTGTGTTATACAGAAAATATATATTATTTATGACAACTTTTGCACAATATATGTAGATGGTTCCCAAATGGGGAACATTATAGAATCATTCAATGTCTAAGGATTTACTGTGTTATACAGCAAATATGTATTATTATTTAAAACAACTGTTGCACAGATTTAGGTAGTTGGTGCCAAAAAGGGGAATATTATAGAATCATTGGGGTCTAAGGATTTACTGTGTTATACAGCAAATATATAGTATATATAACAACTGCTGCACAGATTTAGGTAGATGGAGCCCAAATGGGGAATATTATAAAATTATTCTGATGTCTATTGATTTACTGTGTTATACAGCAAATATATATTATTTATTATCAATATATAATCAATGTTATCAAACTGTAATTCATGTAATGTCTGTCTGTGTTTGTCCTTTCATGATGCATTTTTGGTATTTCCGGTTATCTCCCCTCCCCCCCCCCTGCCCCCCAAATACGAATCACACAAATAGTACCATTTTTGGTACTTCTGGGTTATCTCCTATGCATATTAGGGCTAGGGCTAGGGCTGTAGAAAAAATTATGTGGGTTGCTGTATTATTAATTAATACATGTAAGTAATACTTCATATTAAAAGTTTTCATTATCCTAGAATTCTTATTTATTAATTAATACATGTAAGTAATACTTCATATTAAATTTTTCAGTATCCTAGAATTCTTATTGGTGTAATTCATATTTGGGGGGGGAGATAACCTGGAAGTACCGAATTTTCTCCCAGATGTCTTGACTGTAGATACTGAAATTTTCAGGAGTTACTCACAGCTCAAAATTTGGGAAAAAATGGACTAGGGCTAGGGCATAGGTCCATCAAATAAACTTCCCTATTTATGATTAACCACATTGTAATCGTGTTACAAGCCACACTATCTGACTACATAAAATTTATAACTGAAATGAGTTCCTAAGGACACTAATTACTAGATGTACATCCACATAGTCTTCCTATTACAGCATAGCCCTCCGTTCAAAACGGGCAAGGATTTTCATACTAATTATTTTGGAATGGCTAAATTACAGAAATGTTGAAACACCCCACAACCTCCCTTCCTATAATATAGACAAAGAAAAGAAAAGAGTTTGTAGTTAAAGGAGGCTGACTGAAAAACTGCCTGAAGTTAGAATTTACAAGCTGCTTTGGTGAAAGCTTTAGTTTTTGCTGTGGGCATGGGTGTGGATGCATGTGGTGTATGGCACCCACCTGTCTCAAGAGAAGGAACATCTAACAGGGGATAAAGAGTGTTCCCATGAGAATTCGACCTGATCAAGATGGGCCACAGGTAAAAAAATATATATACATATACATGGTAAGGATCATCCAGTGCAGAACCTGCCTTCTATCCTAACAAAAAGTTCAAAAAGTAGCGTTAAGACTTGTGCACCGTTGTACCACGAGTGAAAAAAACAACAACAGAAAGCACATACTGTACACAAACTAGTATAATAAAGAATAAAGTATATTAACATAAAAAGTTTTAAAAATATTTTAAGCAAGTAATTTCATGACAAGAACCACATGGTAAATGATGTAAAAAAATAATTGAGTGGCATGTGCTACATCCCATGCATACACAATTCAACTCTTGAAAACAGTTGAACAAACTAGTGACACATTTTTAAAAGAGTCGAGATATATTTTTCTTAAAATTAAGTAGATGTACAGCTTTTTGTTTGATTACCGACAGTTAAGACTAGGAAGTGATGAGAAAAGCTGTATCCCCCAACAGCAGAGTGAACTTTATATTAATTTAATTATCCTTGGTGTAGGATGATGTGTCTACCTACCTTGAAGGGTGTGTTTCATTTAGATTTTTTGCCTGTGGCACACAGGTTTAGGAACACTTGGAATGGGGGGGGGGGGGGGGAGGACTGCATACTTCCACAAGATTTGATCAATAATGGATTTGAACTAATTGTTCACTGTTTGGATATACCAACATTTGAACACTAGGAAATCAAGATGCTCAGCATCCAGATTTCCTGGAATAAAGATGCTCCTAGGAAATTTGGATGCTAAAAAAGAAATGGATGAGTAACAGTATATCCAGCTGTTATACTATTTAAGAACTTCAGAATTCCCCCAAGGCTTGAAAAAAAAGCAAAAAAAAGTTCTGAGGAAAAAAAATTATTGTTAAAAAATGGCTTTCCACTCTTCAGAGTAGTAATGTGGCCAGTTTGGAATGAGTTTTAATATATGTATCATGTTACTGTACTGTGTCATTGCTGTTATAATCAGAAATTAGTGATATGTGGAGTGTGTGTGCAAGAAGCACAAGGGCACAGTAACTAAATGATATGTGCATGGGGCTGACGAAACAAAAGTGCATATGAAGTGGTTCCACAAGACTTCTCTGACTTCACCTTTGATAATAGCTGATGCTTTTTCCAAGTCATCTGTGGGATGGTGTTCCATACTCTTGGTAGCCATTGAAATATGAAAAAAAAAAATGAGCTGTGTAACTGTCCTCCCACCATCAAGCAATCATATTCCTCTACATTTAGCTAACAAGCTGCCCCTTAGATTTACTAATCATTAATTCCTTAGTTCAAACATGTTGGGTTTCATTTTGGACCCACACAATTTGAATCTGCAATGTTCTTAATTTTTCAAGCATCATGAAATTACTTTATTCTCAATAAAAATCTGTACCACATACCATAAAAGCTCAACTCACTTCAAATAGCTTTCCTTCCTCATTATGAATGTGTCCAACAGGCTCCATCTAATGACCATATATATATATTTTTATTAATTTATTTTAATATTCATAATTTCTTTCTTCTTCTTCTTTTTTTATTGCTTCTCAGTATCATAAGTTTTCATATACATTGTTAGGTACAATGGGTTGGACAAGATAGGAGTTACTGAAGGTCAGCTAGGCCAGTGCAGTAACTGCAATAACATGTGTTAAAGTACTAATGGGCAATCCTATTTGGCCAGTTAGTGTGCTCTTGAAACCTTTGAAATCACAGTAAGATTGGGACTATGTGTAGCGTTAACTACAGGTCTCCTACGGGTGTGCTCTTCAAATGTCCTATAGTGAACTGCACAGAACTGGCATCCTGATTGAGCAACATCTTCCATAAGAAAAGAATTAAGCATCAAATTTCCACCCCTCCCCCTCACTTTTTCTGGTATATTTCTCACACTGCCAGCAGACAATACCAAAAAAAGTAAATTTTTAAAAATTGCTGAGGGTGACAGACAAGATGGATAGACCTGATGAGCACATTAATATATGATAAGCATTCGAGCACACCAATATATGATAAGCATTCGCAGGCTGGAGGACAGTTGATAAGTTTGACCTGTTTCCACCCCCCCCCCCCCCCTTGCCCTTCTGTGGATCCCCTTTCCTTCTGCCCATGCTACCCCCTTCAACACTGGTGGTAAGGAGGGGGTTCTCCTCCTTACCACTGGTGTTGAAAGGGGTAGCGTTGAACCACCTCCTTACCACTAGTGTTGAAGGGGGTAGCGTTGTAAATCCAAATCAACAACTTTGACCTCACCTGAAGTGTTCTAAACAATATTTTGCCTCATCTAAAACACTGTTTTATAAATATTATAGTAATTATTTGCCACAGGTCTTGATGCAGGACAACACTTGTTATTGTATGGAAATTTTGAATATGTTTATCGCCGGCAAGGGTGCCACTATTGGAATTTTTTTGGTGCCCATTATCTCTGCAGGATTTCGCTAAACATGTCCAAATTATTACATTCAAATCAGTAAAAATCTATAGGAGTTAGTGGACAGACGGACAGACAGACACATGAAAAATGTCTGAAATCCTCTAGTTTCATAACCTCCAGTTACCGTTGGGATATAAAAAAAGGGGATAATATATGAGCATATTAAATACTTGGTCATTTTATAAAATCTAAGTGTAATGTTCTTTGGTTTCTGTTTTTAGAATGCCCACAGAGGAGGATGCTACCGGATTTTAAAAGGAATAACAGAACGGTTTCTTTCTTAAATCAAACTTGTGAGAATCATCACATTTCATAATAGTATGATGTGATACAATGATGTAATCAGTGTTCGTAATAATTCATAATGTGACATCATAATGGTATAATCAATATGTATTTAAATCATTATGTTTGAACATAACGTCTCTCCCTTTGTTAAATAAAAGATTGTTCCAATGACTCATTGTTTGAAATGAAGGACTGGACATTTAATTCTGACAGATTAACATCTATTGCATACTGGTTGAGGAGGATTCAATGGAAGCACATTTAGTTATGGATTTCCTTGAGGAGGATTAATATCTTCATTATCGTCTCCCACACATATCTGAACCAATCTTCTTGAACTGAGAGATGTTTCAAGTAACATACTTTCCATTTCTGATAGCTGTGACCATTGTCTCTTCAATCCTTGTTACTTGGAAAGGTGGCGGGTCAAATCTTGTACTGAATTTATTTTTCTTCCTTTGACTGAGGAGAATAGTTTCCCAAACTTAAGATCTGAAACTTGCGCTTGAGTTTTCCTGTATGCATTCTCCTTCATTTTCTCTTTGGCATGTTCATCTTCTGTTTGACATCCAAGTTAGTTTTCCGAGAATTATCATCAGTTTCCACTTGAAGAAGCCTAGTTTTGATCTTTGTGTTGAACAACAACTGAGATGGGGGAGCTCCAGTTGTACAATGTGGGGCTGCTTGGTAATGCAGCATAGATCTGTACAGCTCCTTCTTTTAATCTCTTCCTTCTGCATGTGATGATCAGATTGCCTCTGTGAGTGGTTTCATGAAATTTTCAGCTTCTGAATTGGATTATGGCCACAATGGAGTAATTTTTCGGTGAGATATGCCATTCTCTTTCATGTAGTGTTTAAATTCATCTCAAAAAAAAATGGGGGTGGGGCATCATCACTTGCAAGAACTCTTGGAATTCCATGCATTGCAAATATCCGATCCAACTTGGAAATGGTTCCTTTAGCTGCTGTAGAGTTGACTATTTCTGCTTCAGGAAAACGAGAATAAGTGTCGATTACAATAAGTAGATACTCTCCAGTTGGAAATGGTCCACAAAAATCCACATGTATGGTATGCCATGGCTCTGGCGGCAATGTTGATATCTGAAGAAGTTGGGGATGGTATTCTGAACCATTTTCTTGACATTCAATACACAGTTGTCCATCATCCGTTTTACCTTCGCTTCAATTCCTGGAAACCAAACTTTTTCTCTAAGCAATTTCTTAGTCTTTACAATTCCTTGATGACCTTCATGGAACAACGTCATTGCTCTCTTTTGAAGTGTAGTTGGTATCACAAGGTTTTGTCACTATTCACAGTGAGGTCACTATTCACAGTGAAGTCACCTTTGATTTGGCTGAATAGTTGGAATTCAACTTTGTCTGCTTCATGATTAGTCTGGTCCTCCCAGTTTCCTGTACAAACCATTTTGGCTAATTTTTGCAGTGTTTGATCAGCTAAGGTTGCTTATTGAATCTCAGACAGCGTCATAGCCTTTGATACAGCATGAGCAGAGAGAAAATTTACATAGTCTTCTGCCATGGTTTCTTGCTTCTTTGGTTCACTTGAGTGGGGATATCTTGAGAGGAAATCTGAAAGATTCTGACATCCTTTGGTATGCACTTGTAATCACAAATTCCATCGTTTGATGCATGCTGGGGGTTGAATTTTGGATTTCCATAAATCAGCTGGATTGGTTTGCAGTCATTGTAGAGAGTAAACTGCCTTCATACAGATACAAATGAAGATACAAATGAAGCTTTTCAATATCCCACATGATTGCTAAACCTTTTTTCTCTGTCTGAGGCAATATTGTTTCAGAAAACTCCAGGACAAAATGATCTAAAAGTTGTAGCGTATGTAAGCAGATCTCTTCTGAGAGACCAACTGGTGATGCATCTGTTGTTAGTTCAGTTTCTTTTTGTTGGTCAAAATATGCCATGACTGTAGAGCTTGTTAATAGCTGCTTAACCATATTCAAAGCTTGATTGTGCTCACTTATCCAGGTGAACTTCATATCCTTCCTTGTTAGCTCACGAAGTGGTTTTGCAATGTCACTAAAATTTTGTATAAACTTTGCACAGTAAGTTGCCATTCTAAAGAAACTTTGTATTGATGTAGGAGATTTGGCATCATGGATCACTTGAACCTTCTTTGGATCAGTTGAGATCCCTTTGTCCAACAATACAAAACCAAAAATGTTAACAAGTTATTGTTGAATTCACATTTCTTCTTGTTCAAAGATAGACTGACCATGGAGAATTTCGTATACACCGCCTTGGTGCTTTATCATGATCTACTTGACTCTTCCCAAATACAATAACATCATCACTGATGTTGATTGTTCCAGGTATGTCACATATCTGTTCACTGATAAGGTTCTGGAAAATCTCACTTGCTGAGTTTGTTCCAAAATTCAGTCTAGCATACCAGTGTAAGCCTTTATGTGTAGCAAAAGTAGTTATGTACCTACACTCAGGTGCTAATGGAATTTGATGATAACCTTGTCAGATGATAACCTTGTTGCAAATCTAACTTGGTAAAGATTGTTGCTCTGATTAGGTTATGAATGAAATCATCAATTGTCTGGCTTGGGTGTCTCTCACGGTTAATTGCCTTGTTTGCTCTTCTCATGTCTACACACATAGGCACTTCACCATTCTTTTTGGAATTATGACTAAAGGTGAGACCCATGGAGTTGGACCTTCTACCTTCTCAATGATTCCTTGATTTTCAAGTTGATGAGCTCCTTTTCAACTTGTTGTCTCATGTAAAATGGAATTCTTCGAGTTGCTTGTGCTACTGGAGTGATACTTGTGTTAATGTGCAATTAGACTTCAGCATTCCTTAATTTACCAATACCGTCAAATAAGGTTGAATATTTTTTTACCAGCATTAACACACTTGAGGAAAATCATTAACATGCATTATTCTGACATGAACAAGACCAAGGTTGCATGCTGTGTCATAGCTAACCAAAGATCCATGGTTGCCTTGTATGACCTGAATAACAGACTTAACAGGTTTTAAATCAGTTTCAATGTTAGTAACAAACTGTCCCAGTACAATAAGTTGAGAATTTGCACTGTACCTAAATATGTACTTGGTTGTAGGCTTACAATCATGATTGTTCATGCAATTTACTTTGGAAAAAGCTTTTTCATTCATAATATTTGTGGACGCCCCTGTATCAATGATCACTGAGATTGTTATGTCATTGATTTTTACATTAACTCTGGGTGCTGTGGTATTGGCTGTGCCACTTAGGGTATACAGATATTCATCACTGCTAGAGTCATTCTTTTGGCAAGGCTCTGATGATACAATATGATGAACATGAGACATATGCTTATATTTTTGTATGGGCAGTGGCTCAGATCCTTTGTTTGGACCCTATGCTTTGTTGCACTTTGAAAAACAAACTTTAGCAAAATGATTAGGTTTACCACATTTGCTGTGGGTTTGACCTTTTACTGGACATTGAACATTCTTATGATGCCATAAATACCCACACATACAACATTGTACTGACGCTGGCACCGTCACAATGATTCATCCCTGAACTATTTACTTATATTTGATTCAAGCAGGAATTTTGATTTATTTATGTATCACATGTTTAACAGTACATATAACCTAACTTCCAGTAAAGAATTTACTGCCATTGTGTTCTGTTCCATTGAGACTCAATTCTGTGGTCCTTCATAGTCTTTTAGTAAGTTTTATTTGTGTCCTCATTATAGTCAAACTTCACTGTTGTAATATTTATTGCAGCCTTCAGGAAATAATAATTTGTTAAGGGTTTTCCTTTGCAAGTTGTGCAAATTATTCCTGGCAAGTAAACTTCACCTGCTCCAGGGGCAGGACAGTAAAAGACTATCCTGGACCAAGATATTATCCAACTTTGGTACATTTGAAGTTGTTGCATTTTGTCCTAGCTTTATTCTAGCTTTGGAGAGGTAAAGGGTAGTTGTCTTTCCTTCTCTACTATTAGCTAACAAACCATTCAAGCATAGCTAATAATACTATATATATATATATATATATATATATTCAAATACAGCCTTTAGAAGGGGTCTGTTAAGCTAGCTAGCTCTATTGCATTGATTGCTTAGACTTACTTGTCTCATAGTTCAGGATGGCTTCACAGGAACAAGCACCTGATAGCTTTGACATAAACAACATTAATGATGAGAAATTGCTGGATGAAACAGTAGGAATGGAGAGAGGAATATCTATCATGTCCAGATTACAAAAACCAACACTGGAACAAAGCCAAAGTCAGTGGGAATGCAGTGAAGAAGCTCTTCGGAGATCCATTGCCTGCTCACATGATAATATGCCTGAAGATACTGATTACCTAAGTTATCTTATCAGTGACATTCTTGGTAATTGGAAGATTTGTGCAGAGAGTTATTCTCTACTCTATTCACAGTTTCAACAACATGGCATCACTCAAGAAAGAATTATCTTGGAGGATCACTTCCGTGAATTGTCTCAACAGCAGGAAGCAGTGCAGCATCGGGTCCTTCAAGCAAAGATAGCCTTGAGAAAACCTCCATCGATTCATGTCTCATGTCATTCTATCATATCATCACATCGTTCAAGGAAGTCTGAGATTGATCAGCAGCTTGCTGCTATGGATGCTACTCTGGCTTATGAGGATGAACAGGCACAAATTCAGGAAGAAATCAAGGCACGCCAGGAGGAAGAAGAATGGAGAAAGTTTAAAAGGAATCAGGAGATTCAATACAAAGAAAGAGAGGATGCACGGCATCTCCAGCAACTGGAATGAGAAGGAGCGAGCTAGGCTTCTAGCTCTGAGAGATGGATCCCAGACCTGTTCAAAGTTGTTCTACAAGTTTTCTGGTGGCAAGCCTAAGCTCAGTGCTGAAGCTTCTGTTTTCCAACCCTCAATGCCCGTGGTGACTCCATATGCACAATTGCTCACTGTCTCTCGACCGCAAACCTCACACCCACTTCATATGTCCTTTTCTCGGTCATTACCTGTTACTTCCTTTCAATCCAAGTCAACTCTGTGTTCATCTCGGTTTAACTTGATGCCTTCCCTTGATACAGTGGGGAGTTCTATACCAGTCCTAGCGACTACAGTGGGGAGTTCTCTGCCAGTGCTGTCGACTACAGTGGGGAGTTGCCCATATCAGTTTCAGCCTGCTGCTCAACCAGCACTTAATCCTACCACAAGACACCTTCTCTGTGGAGATCTCTTCAAGGCCCCTGTGGCTCCATTCAGGGGAGATCCAGCACTGTTCCGCTCTTGGCATATGAGTCTGAAAAGGAAGATTGTGGAATTAGGGCTTAGTGCAGGTGACGTCATTTATGTTCTGGAAGCTCACACTGCAGGGGAAGCACAGAAGGTCGTTCAGACTTTCAAGGTAGCAGGAAATTCCAATGCCGAGAAACGTCTTCAAACAATCAAGGACAAGTTGAAAGAAAGGTTTGGTAGTGCACCACTCATCACAGCCAGCCTTAGGAGGCAGCTTAGTGACTTCCCAATGCTCGGTCACACGAACCAAACCAAAGTTAGAGAACTGTCTAATCTCTGTAGCCTCATTCTCATCCAGATGTCTGATCTTGATTATTTGACCACCTTTAACTTCTCATCAGATCAGCAAATCATCATAAAGAAGCTTCCTAAGGATATGGCACACAAGTGGAATGAATAAGTTGCCAAATACCAGTATCAACACAATGGTACTCATCCACCATTCCTTGCCCTCTGCCACTTCCTAGAAGAACATGATCATGTGATTAATAATCCCAGTCTACCTGTGGCATCGATATCTACTGTCCCACTAACTTCTTCTTTCAAGTATAGCAAGCCAATGGTGTCACGAACTCTGCAGACTTCGGCTGAAGACATGGATGATGATGAAGGGCCTAGGAATTGCCTCATTCACCCCTCTGGCTCTCACACTTTAGAAGACTGCCGAGTGTTCAAGAGCATGTCATTGGAGGACCAGAAGAAGGGCATTAATGGGAACTTTATCTGTTACATCTGTCTCTGAGAACATAAGCTACCTGACTGTACCGTAACATCTCAAAAATGCAAGAAATGTGGTTCCAAATGTCATCACACATTATTCCACAGCTACCTTCCTAAAAAATCTTTAAAAATCAAAAACACTAAGGTTAGTAATTTTTCTGTATCTGACTGTTCTCAGGAAACTAAGTCAGCAAACAGTGCTGACGTCACAGAAGAGAAAATACCAACTTCTCTATGCACCTGGGGATATAAGGTATGGAAGAAGCTGTGGAAAAACTCCTTTGGCTATGATCACAGATCCCAAGCACCCTGGCAAGGTCTTGAACGCTAATGTTATCTTGGATGACCAGTCAAACACTTCCTTTGCTGATTCAACTGTCTTTGACTTCTTCAATGCCGAACCTAATCTCTTTGGGTATTCTCTCTCCACCTAGGGAAGCAAGATTTTGAACAGTGGAAGGAGGATCACCGGCCTCAAGATTCGGGGAGCATTAGAGAATAGAACTTATGACTTGCCAAGTCTTTTCGAAATAGTTGAGATGCCAGATACTAAAGATGAAGTGGCTACTCCAGAAATTGTCTGTCCACACAAGCACTTGGAGCATCTTGCTTCTAGATTTCCTTCATTCCAACAACACACACCAGTTCTCCTCCTCCTTGGAAGAGACAGTGGTACAGTTATGAAGCCTTTGGATTATGTCAACATGAAGGAATCTTATGCTCATAGCACTACTCTTGGTTGGGCAGTCATTGGTTCTGTTTGCCAAGGTAGAAACCATCAACAAAGAACCCTTCAGACTTCTACGAAGTGCCACCCTCATTTTCATGCCAAGCCACAGTTCTCTCATGTGCTTGACTTTCCCGATGTTTTTGTTGAGCAGTCTCTCCGGATTCTTGATGAAGGAGTCAAGACTACTGAGGAAGGGGGTCTTCAGATGCCTCTTCCATTTAAATCTGACCACCCAATACTTCCAAATAATCGTCGTTCCATTCTCAAGAGATCACTTAACACACTTAATCGTGTGAAGAGGAATGCTCAAGAACTCGACGAAGTGCCGAAGTTTATGGGCAACAACATAAAAAATGGCTATGTGGAACAAGTTCCTGTGTCTGATCCGCCTCCAGAGGATGGAAAAGCCTGGTGGCTTCCTGTATTCCCTGTTCATCATCCCAAGAAGGGAAAAATCCGTCTTGTTTTTGACAGCTATGCGCAGTACATGGGAATTAGCCTTAATTCAGTTTTACTCCAAGGTCCAGACAGGAATAACTGTCTCCGTGGCGTCCTGTCAAGATTCAGGGAAGAAGAAGTGGCATTCATGGCAGACACTGAGTCCATGTTTCACCGCTTTCAAGTTGCTCCAGAGCATCGTGATTACCTCTGTTTCTTTTGGTTCCAAGGTAATTATCCTTCCAAGCCTCCCATTGAATACTGTGCTACTGTCCATATTTTTGGCAATAGTCCAAGTTCGGCAGTGGCCAACTATGGTTTAAGAAGAGTTGCAATGATGCGAGTGTCACACTACAGCCAAGAGACTCATGACTTTATTCAAAATCACTTCTATGTTGATGATGGACTTGGATCTGCCCACACGCCACAGACAGCTTTTGAGGTCTTATCCTCAGCCAAAATTCTGTTGGCCAAACATAACATTCTTCTTCATAAGGTAGTTTCCAATCATTCAGATGTCCTTAAAGCCTTCCCAGAGTCAGAGAGAGCATCAGACCTCGTTAACCTGAACTTTGAAGAAGCAGCAATTCAACGGATACTAGGTATTGCTTGGGACATCAGCAGAGACATGTTTGTAAATAGAATTAGAATTCCAGAACATCCCTTCACCCAACGTGGAGTCTTGGGTGTTATCAACACAATATACAATGTATTTGGTTGTGACGCACCAGTGATCCTTGGATGACGGCTTCTTCAACGCAAAGTATTTCCCACCAAGGATGCTATCAATGCAGGGAAAGCTCAAAAACTACACTTCCTCCAGAATATCTAGCTGAATGGAACTGGTGGAAAGCAAGTTTGGATCAGCTCCATCTCATTGAAATTCTACGTCCATATGCACCTAAAGGTTTTGGTACTATCATTTTCTCTTCTATGAATGTTTTCTGTGATGCATCTCAGAATGCCATTGGTCATATCATGTACCTCCATTCAGTCAATATCCATGGAGAAATCAGTGTCACCTTCGTCATGGGTGAAAGCAAGTTGCCTCCCAAAGAAGCTACAACTATTCCAAGGATGGAACTCTGTGCCACTGTGAATGCTGTCCAGTCTGCAATAACCAATGTCTCAGAAATGGTAAAAAAGCCAGACAAGATCAAATTCTACAGTGACAGCAAAGTGGTTCTAGGTTACATAAATAATGAGGAAAAAAGATTTGCACGATATGTTGGGAATAGAGTTAATGTCATTAGAAAGCTCTCCAAGCCAACTGACTGGTCCTTCATTGACATATCAGCCAACCCGGCAGACTGTGCTACTCGTCCTCAAACACCACACAAACTCGTTCGTACTTCTTGGCTCAAAGGACCTGCACATCTTTATGCCAAAGAGGAACCCATAGACCCTGTCTATGAACCCCTTCCTCCAGAGGAACCACCTGAAGCGAAGACTGTAGTCCAAGTCCTGGCTACCAATGCTCAGCATACTAACACAGATTCTCTTATATCAGCACTCATTCCAAGGTTCTCCAGGTGGCGATGACTCGTCAATGCAACCTCCAAGACTCTTGAGGCTGTCAAAGCCTTTTCTTGTGCAATCCAACATCCACTCATTTTCTCCATAATGTCAGAGACTGATACTAAGCTTCTTCTGCGGGAAGCACAACGAAATACATTCCTAGAGGTCCTTCATAATCTCAAAGATAAAACTCCTGTTCCAGACTCCAATCCTATCTCCAAATTGGCTCCAATCTTGGACGACGATGGGATTATCAGAGTTGGAGGAAGACTAAAAAATACTCAAATTTCATTCGACAAAAGGCATCCAATCCTACTACCAAAGGATCAACATGTCACTACTCTCATCATCCGTCATTGCCATGAAAGAGTTCGGCATCAAGGTCGCTATCTCACTCATGGAGATATCCGTTCTGAGGGATTCCACATTATCAGCGGTAAGCGAGTGATCCAACAACATATTAATGCATGCATTTTATGCCGGCGTCTCCGTCGAAGACTCCAAGGCCAAATAATGGCTGACCTGCCATTTGATAGACTAGACCCAGCTCCACCATTTACCAGCATGGCTTGGACGTCTTTGGTGACTTCAAAGTTAAACTTGGCAAAGCTACTTGCAGTCGCAGTGCTGGAAAGAAAGTCTGGGTTGTGATCTTTACCTGTCTGTCCAGTCGTGCTGTTCACCAGGAGTTGATAGACAGTTTAGACACTTCAACATTCAAGAATGCTCTTCATCATTTCCTTGGCATCAGGGGTAAAGGATTTCTGTTTAGAAGTGACAAAGGCAAGAACTTTGTGGGATCCAGAAACCAAGACAAAACACTTAACCAAGAGGCCACAATCGACATAGATGACATTAGAGCTTACCTGAACTCTGTAGATTCTGACTGGATCTTCAATCCAGCTCATGCTTCCCACTTTGGAGATGTTTGGGAGAGAAAAATTGGTTCAGTTAGAAGGGTTCTTGAAGGAACACTTCAAATGTTGGGTCAGCATTGTTTGACGAGAGATGAACTCCACACTTTACTTGTCGAAGCGTCTGCTATTGTGAACTCCACACATCTTTGGGTAGTTTCTTCAGATCTGGAGGCTCCACAGCCGCTCTACCCTGCCATGACATTCACTCTGCATGACAGTGTGCCTCATCCTGCTCCCCCTGGAGTGTTCAACGCTGACAGTTTGACAGATGTGGAAAAGAACTCAGTATCTAGCAGATCAGTTTTGGACCAGATGGCAAAAGGAGTATATTCAAGAGCTTCAGTCAAGATGCAAATGGAGACAGCCAAAGAAGTCACTCATCATCGGTGATATCGTACTACTTTGTGATAAACAACTTCCAAGAAACCATCGGCCGGCCACTTGGGAAAATTGTTTTGGCCGATCCAGACCCAGATGGTCACGTCAGACAAGTCACTGTTGAGATTTCTAGGAGAGGGAAGAATTCGGATCACTATGACAAGCATCGCTTCAAGCGTCCCATTCATGAGTGTGTTCTCCTCATCCCGCAAGACGATGTTCCATGTGGTTTCAGAGGAGACCAAGTGGGGAGTGTACTGATGCTGGCGTCTTCACAATGATTCATCCCTGAACTATTTACTTACATTTGATTCAAGCAGGAATTTTGATTTATTTTATGTATCACATGTTTAACAGTACATATAACCTAACTTCCAGTAAAGAATTTACTGCCATTATGTTCTGTTCCATTGGGATTCAATTTTGTGGTCCTTCATAGTCTTTTAGTAAGTTTTATTTGTGTTCTCATTATAGTCAAACTTCATTCATTGTAATATTCATTGCAGCCTTCAGGAAATAATAATTTGTTAAGGCTTTTCCTTTGCAAGTTGTGCAAATTATTCCTGGCAAGTAAACTTCACCTGCTCCAGAGGCAGGACAGACATGTACTCTGACCTTCAAGTTTTATCCGTGCTGGCTGCCATTTTCTGACTGATCACTTGCTCTCAAGTAAGTTCACTGTGTATGCTGACTGTACTGATTCAATTCCTTTAGCTTGCTCCTCACTTGCTTCTTGCAATCTTGCTTTATCTAGTAGAACATAAAGATAAATCTTCACCAAATGACACTCTTCTCAATTGCTTTGACTGACAATTCTGTGTAATAGTGGACTACAGCTCTTTCTCTACATCCATAAACTCACATGTAGAAGCTAATTTCCTCTATCTAGTTGCAAATTGATCTACAGTCTCACCAGATTGTTGAACACTCTTCCTAAATTGGAAAATCTCCTGGGCCACATTTTTCTTTGAGTTGAATAACTGTCCAGCTTTTCCATAGCTGTGGGGAAATCATCTCCCATTTCTGGAATTGTGTCTGGAATTGTGTCAAAAAATCTCGTGTTGCCTGTCTTACTTGATATAACAATACCACTCTCTTCTGTTTATCTAGTGCTGCTATGTAGGTCTCAAAGCAATGATACGCCAATCATAACAACACACACTAATAGTATAAGTGATGATTTATATACTGGTGGGTGTGATACAGGAAATCAATAAACCACAAGACAATCATTATGCCAAGCAAAAACACTACAAGTAATAATCAAGATCACTACAATAACTGCATTACAAAGAGCGCTGGGCCCCAATACAAACTATGAACAATGAATGAACAAAAAACAACAATGAAAAATGAAATGAACAAAATAAAGGTAAGGCTATACTACTACTGAGCATGAGTAAGTTACAGGAAATCAGTTCACCACACTCCTCACCCACCAATAGTTAGCTGGGTTGAAATACTCTGGAGGCTTACGATTCCGTGTAGGATATGAATGCGTTGCTCTTTCTGGTGCAGTAGAAATAGGCTTTGCTGCCTGGGTAGATGTCTCAATGTTAACTGGCAGATTTGCTGGAACTTTCTGAGTAGGTGGTATTTTAACAGGAGTTTTGGAAATAGGTGTTTCCGGAATGTCATCCACACCAGAAACAATTTCAGCTTCCTGTCTTGGTTCTACTTGAAACTCTTGTGGGCTATCTGCTCTTTCCCTGAGGTGATCAATTTATCTCTTCCAGAGTTCACCTCCAAGGACTTGAATAAGGTACCACACGATCCTTCTCGTTTTACAATTGTGCCAGGAGTCCACTTCGGTCCTGGTTGATGATTCTGTACCATCACTCACTGACCAATAAACATATCTCGCTTACAAGCTCTCTGGTCATGGTTGAGTTTCTGGTTTGCTTGTTTTGCTACAACTTCCTTTTCCAATTCAGGTTGTAGTAGATCCAGACATGTTCGTAGCTGTCTCTTGAGAGAGAGTGAAGTAGGTGCAACACTTGTGGTTGAATAAAGAGTTGTTCTGAAAGTGAGCAAAAAGTTCATCAATTGTGCATGTAATGGAAGCCTATTATTTTCAGTTTTCATGCTTCACTTATATGTTTGTACGAATTGTTCAGCTGCTCCATTTGAGGAAGGGTTGTATGGAGCACATCGGATGTGTTTCACACCATTATTCTTCAGGGATGTTGCAAATTCAGAGGATACAAACTGTGGTCCATTATCTGAAAGCAACTGTTCAGGTGGTGCAATTTTCACTGCTTGACAAGAAATACAACCTTCAGTTAATTCAGCAATATCATTGTTTAACCTTGTTCACCATACAAGCTACGTGCTATGGCCTTCATTCATGCAATTCCCGAGTGACTTTGATGTAGCTCATCTAGCACCTTCTTTTGCAGCTTCCGTGGAATTATCACATGTATTCCCCACATCACATGATCTACCTACTCAGTCCATTGAGTCCAATATGGTACTACTCAACTCAAAATGGGGTCTTGCTAAGTTGCTGTTTTGAGCTCCAAGTAAGTGACAGAAAACATTTCAATTTGGCTTACAGTGAAAACAGAACCAGAAGCAGTACTTCATTTCTCCATAGGTAATGGTAGATGTGATAGTCCATTTGCATTAGCATGCTCCTTGGTCAATTTGAATTCAATTATGTAGTTGTAAACTGAAAGAGTTAATACCCATCATTGTAGTCGTGCAGCAGCCAATGTAGAATACCTGTCTTAGTTCCAGGTATTGTGAGTGGCTTGTGATCTGTATAAAAAGTAAAATGTCTTTCATTTAAATATTTATGGAACTTACGAACACCAAATATTAACGAGTATACTTCCTTTTCAAGCTGTGCTTAGTTCCTTTCACTTTTTGAAAAGGTTCTTGGTGCCAATGCTATTATTCATTCAGAGCCATCAGGGTACATGTGAAAAATTACTGCATCCATGCCATAAGCTGATGCATCTCCAGTGAGTCGTAATGGAAGTTTCAGATCAGAGTGAGCTAGTACCTTAGCTGAAACAAGCTCCTTCTTAGCCTGTACAAATGACTTTGACATTTATTAGACCAATGTCACTTACTTCCTAACTGAAGGAGTGCATTGAGAGGTTGAAGCACTGAAGCCAAGTTTGGTAGAAACTTTCCGTAGTAATGAAGTAACCACAAAAAAGAATGCAATTTTTGAATATCCTTTAGCCTGGGAGCATCCTGGATTGCTTCCACCTTCTTTGAGGTAGCATGCAGACCCTTGGCATAGATACAGTGTCCGAGACACTCCACTGAGTCTTGCAAAAACACGCACTTACTCCTTTTTACACATACCTCATACTTCTGCAGATGTTTCAGAATTTTTTTTTAAGTTTCTGAGATGTTCCTCTTGTGTTGTGCCTGTAATAATGATATCATCTAAATAACAAACAACCTGAGGAATACCTTGTAAGATTGTGTCCATTGTTCTCTGAAAAATAGCCGGAGCTGAAACAACACCAAACAGCAACCTCCGGTATTGATAGAGACCTTGGAGGTTGTTGACTGTGACATATTCCTGTGACTCATCATCAAGTCTTATCTGTTGATAAGCTTGATGCAAATCCAACTTTGTGAACTACTTAACCCCAGCTGAAGAGGCAAACAAATCTTTTGGTGTTGGTAAAGGATACTTATCTACCTGTAAATGAGGGTTAACAGTCACTTTATAATCCCCACACACTCTAAATTTGCCATCTTTTGTTGGTACCAAAACAATAGTGCAGCCCATTCACTGTGGTTGACCTTCTTTAGAATGTCTTCCTGCTCAAGTTGATCCAGTTCCTTACCAATCGTGTCCATCATTGCGAAAGGAATCAGTCTAGCCTTCCGAAACACTGGCTTGGTGTTTTCATTAACTGTCAAGGTGGCTTTGAAGTTTCTAATTGCTCCAAGATTATCCTTGAACACCTCTTCATACTATTTATGTAGCACCTCTATGTGAGCCTGCCCACGATCAAAGGAAGCAAGTCCAATGACCTTCCAGTCAAGGTTCAGGTGACCTAGCCAGTCTCTACCAAGTAGTGCTGGTCCATTTCCTGCAACAATGGTAATAAGAGTGCATAATTATTTACCATATGATACCTGAAATGCCATTTCTCCAACAACAATGATGACATACCAGTATACAACCTCAGTCCTGTCGAAGTCTGGGTGATAGTTGCATCAGTAAAAACCTTCTTCTGCTCCTCTTGTGACAGTATAGACAATGCAGCTCCTGTATCTATCTCAAATTAAGTTATTTTTTGTTCACTTCCACGACAACTCTGATTGGGAGTGAGTTTCTTGATTCCACACTTTAAATATATCGCTAATTTTCAGAATTGTCTGAATGTTCTTCTTGAACTTTATGAGCTCGGTCTGGAATCTTGAAGTACAATTTCTTCTTATCCCCAACCTTCTTTGAATGACATACCTTAGCTAAATCCCCCTTCTTTCCACATGAATTGCACATTGCTTCCTTGAAGTGACTGTCTGGCGTTACGTGATTATCATGACCACATCAATAACAGGTCCTTTTGGAGTCATGCCTGCCAGTTTTCCTCGACTTATCAAAGTTAAAGCTGTGTATTATACCTGCTCCTGCTCCTACTCCTGCTCCTACTCCTGCTCCTGCTCTTTGATACTGTTGAGACATGCTGTTTGCTGCTTCCATCCCTTCAGCAGTTTCAACTGCCTCTGAAAACTTGGGATCAGGAATTGTGAGCAGTTTCTTTTGAATAGCCTCTCTTCTTAGGCCACACACAAACCTGTCACGGAGTGCCTGTTGTAGTTGTGTTTGATGAATGCCAACATGAATTGTGTTGTCAAATGCACAATAAATAGCGAGCTTTTGTGGTGCTTTTGGGCTCATGAGTGAGCATAGCAGTGAGTACACCTTTCCTCCCAGTAAGCTGAGGAACACTGAGACCTTTTTGTCATCAGCAATGACATTCACTACAAAGAAAAGCTCCACTAATTCCAAATAAGCTGCAATGCTTTCATTCTCTGGATTGAATATATCCATAGGATCAACTGAAGGAGTACCAGCCGCCATCCCACCAATTGTAATAAGGTTGATAATAACACAATGATACTCCAGTAGTCAAAGTCAGATTCAAAGTTATGACTGATTATTTAGAATACAAAACACAATACATAACTGCATTACAAAGAGTGCAGGGCCCCAATGCAAAACTATGAACAAGAATGAACAAAGAACAATGACAATGAACAAAAAAAGGTAAGGCTCTACTACTCCTGCACATGAGTAAGTTGCAGGAAGTCATTTCACCACAGGATTCTCAGAAATATGGACAACCTCTATACAATGGACAAAGAGTAAGGCCCCAATTGATTCCCTACAAGAGCTATTATCTCTGAAAGCCGGACCCTCCTAACTCCGAACATGGACAACCTCTATACAATGGACAAAGAGTAAGGCACCGATTGATTCCCTACAAGAGCTATTATCTCTGAAAGCCGGACCTTCCTAACTCCGAACATGGACAACCTCTATACAATGGACAAAGAGTAAGGCACCGATTGATTCCCTACAAGAGCTATTATCTCTGAAAGCTGGACCCTCCTAACTCCAAACAACAGACAGAAGCTGGGGCAGCTTCCAATTAATCCATTGAAAATGGACCTCTCAAAAGGGACAAAAGACACTCCCAGACTTTTTGTGAAACCACACCCCAGACATTTTATGAAACCACGCCCCAGCCTTTTTGTGATATTGAATGGACAAAAGTCAAGACTAAAGATACACACGCTAAATGAGGATCATAACTCTTGCTAAGTGAGGTGAATGACTCCCTACCAGTTCCTTTTGCATCTCAATGTAGGATTTTAGTCTCTTCAGCCCTATTGTTTCTAAGCATAAACCAGCAATTTTGTTACAGTTTTGTAGCAGAATCTCTTGTTGATCTCTCAGTGCCAAAAAAAAATTCTCCAAAAAAAACAAAACAAAAACCAAAAAAAAAATAACAACAAAAAAAAACAAAGAGGGCATACCAATTGAGTCTTGAAACAGGGCATGAATCTCTGTCTAAGTTCTTAATTAATCATTCCTAATCACTGCCTTTTTTGTTCCCCCCCCCCCCCCCTTTTCATTATAGTACAGGGAAATAATCCTTGTATATACTCCCCATGAAGTAGTAAGTGCATCCAATTAGCTGTAGTACCATATGAGATTACTACTATCACATTAATAGACATTTAGTGTTTGATCTTTGGCAGACCTGTGATAGAGGACAACCTCTCTACAAAGGACAAATGAGGGAGTCCCAATATGCCTGCTATTGCCAGGTTTTGGATTCAGGGATCTGAATGTTCGGAAATTTGCTATTGCTTAAAAAAAAACAACAACCCATCCTTCTTGGGACATGCTTACCCTGAAGAGTGAGTTTTATTCGGTATGGTGCTTTGGTGATAAAGTGGATACACACAAACATGCATACATATGTACAAACTGCTTTTAACCTGACACACACACAGAAGGAGAAGGGTGGCCAGTTGAGACCCTGCCCATGTTACTCCCAGAGTCAAGTTGTGTATACAAAGTTTTAAGTCTGTAGTTCCAAGGGTTTGTTTGGCCAAAGTACCATTTGAGGCTTTTTTTGGCCTGACACAAACACAAAAGGGGTGCAGCCTTATAAACATTAAAAAGTTGCCTTGGTGACACTGATTTCAAATATATATTGATTTATGGATATAGCTACCTGGGTTAAAGTACCATTTTTGGCATTTTTAGCCTTATATACTAAAAGGAAGAGGGTGGCTAGATGGGACCCACCCCATATTACTCCCAGAGTCAAGTTGTGTGTGCTTACTAAGTTTTAGACCTGTAGCTCCATTCTTCTTTTTTTTTTTATTGATAAAAGTGTCATACTTGGCTCTTTTTTTTCTTCTTTTTTTTTAATATAGAAAGGGGTGTGGACATATAGACACTGATTCCCACTTTATAGTATACTAGCAAAACGGCCCACCAAAGATGGGCTGTAGTCACAAAAATATCTGCTTTGAAAACACATGTTGTAGATCTTTAAAATAAAATTGAACGGGTAATTAGGTGAATAAGTATCAAATTTGGTGGACTCTGATTTGTCTATGTTATATCACATTAAGTACTGGTAATCCTTGGAATTTTGGCCAAATTTTAACTGAATCCAGAAGGTAGTTATAAAGTAGGTTTGATGACTGATTTGGACTGCTCAATTCCTATACTAACAATTCACCAAGAGGACATCACCAAACCATAGGCAACTCCCATAATTGGTCATTAATTGCATTAATCGGAAACTAAATAGGTTTTTCTCTCTTTCTCTCTCTCAAATGGAGCAGAATATAAAGTTAATGGGAATAAAACACATTTCTGTTTATCTTACCATAGTAGTTTATTAGATAATTGTAAAAATGGATGATTCTAATTATGTATGTGATCCCTAAAGCTCATATAGGTCTCTATTTGTACTACAATATTCATAATTTAGCTCATTATGGAAGCTGTGTTCGAGAATATCCTATAACATGAAACTGTTTTCTTCAATATTCCAACAATATGATGACCAATGTGGTGACTCGAGGACAATTAAAAAATTATTAAGCTACAAAATAGCTGGGATGACATTTCTGCTCAATGTAAGCCAAAGGGGCACTGCTGGTGAAAGAGTACATCCTGAATGTAAGAAAATTCATCCTCAAATTGCTCCAAACATCAGAGGTATACATAATTTTCTACATACACTTTCCTTAGTTAATAAAGAACCAAACCCACCTAACAAGATCACATAGAATGACTCAGTGAAGATCTACTCTCTCTTCCTCAACAGAGTTGACTCCTAAGAATCAAGTTCTGAAGATTACCAAAAACAAGAAGAAACTCATAGATTTCATTGCCCACGATTTGTACAAAAAATCCAGTTCTCAGTTGGTCTCAACAATCATCATCTGTAACCAGTCTTGATCCCCCAACCCCACCATTTCAGGCACTTTAGGATGTAATTATATCTGTGATAAACTATTAACCCATCAGGAAGAACCAGGTGTTATAATTATCCATCAGCTACTCCATGCAGATAAAGTGTCTCATAACAACCATAATATGTGCTGACACCGATGTTTTTATTCTACTACTATACCAATCCATTAGTACACTGAGAGCCGGTGTGCATGTCTTCATGGAGCAACATCAAGGGATACAAAAATCATCAGTACCAATGAAACCTTGAAAAAGCTAGATGATCAAGGAATTAATGTTCATGACCTTTTAGCTCTCCATGCCCTATCTGGATGGGACACTGTAGACAGCCTATTTTGTATTGGTAAAGTCAGGGCATTGGCAGTACAGGAGAAGAACAAATATGTTTATCTTAGTGTTCTCAGAGATACTAACAGCTCTTTTGAAGAGATATATGGACATAAGTTCATTTTTTTATCAAGATGTTATGGTATGCATCTTCAAGAGACTATGAATGCTTTAAGATCATCATGCTCACATCAAAAACTGGAGATGCTAGGAGAACTTATCCTGACTTAAAGTGCCTACCACCTAAGATGCAATTTGCAGAAACATTTAAAGTGAGTGGTTTTCAGCTCAGCATTGGTAGAATGAGCTGATTCGAGCTACACTTCCTAATCTACACCATTTGCTCCAGAAGCACTTCTCAACACCCTAAACGTCGGTGTCAAGCTTCAAAGAATAGATGCAAAAGTCAACTTTGCACATGCCGATCTAACAACCTGGCATGCACAAACAAAATTTTATTGCTGTGGTTAGGATGGTGCAAAATGTGATCGGTTAAATAACACTGATGAGTATGAGGTGGAGGATGGTGGAAATAAGTCTAATAAGGGGACAGAGTCATTCAAAGGTAGTGTGTCAGATGAAGGGACTGAATCAGATGATGATATTGATGTTTTGTGTACACAATCATTGAGGTTAAAGCAATTGTTAGATTGTCAATAAATCTTATTTGCTTTTAAAATAATTAATTGATAAAGATAATAATACAGTAAGAGATTCAGTAGTCCTTAAAAATTTCACTAATTACCATATAGTGTGTCCCCAAATAAGTAAGCAATTTCATAAGTTTTAATATTATTTTGACATATTCAGGCATTGTCAGAATTTAATTTGGTGATATGTGGCTAAACTAATGATTTTTTAGCACTAGAAGTCAATTTTAACCCCACTAATCATGTAATTCTCCCTTATTTGAGCTATTTATCAATTTTATAGCTTAAAAAAATGTTTAATTTAGTAAAATATTAAATAAAAGCCAATTAACAGCTAATTACGGGAGTTGCCCTATGTGTGATCATGTCCTCGGTGGATTATCTTTGTAGAAGTCCTTGGGAGTCCAAATAAGTCATTAAATTTGCTTTATACTTCACTTTCGGTATTCAAGAATATATTTCCCCTGAATATTTGTTCCCCCAGACAATGAATATTCATTCTTATCCACGAATAATTGTTCCCACACTATAAGAAGTGTCCATGGGTTTGGTTTAAGTACCATTTCAGGCATTTTTTTGCCTGACATGGCAGAGGAAGAGGTGTGGCCAGGTGGAATGTAGCCGAAGTCTAAGTGTGTGTATGCCAATTTTTATGTTTCTAAGTCCAAGGATTTGTCCTCAGTAACATGTTTTGGAATTTTTGGCATTGCACAATCACACAGGGAGAGGTATGACTACATGGTGCATAGGCACATTAATCAATATGGACTGCACTGACAGACTGGCGAACATAAAGTATTCGTGGTACAATGCCAATCAATATTTAATATGGTTTTCATAAACATCTTCCTCTTTCTTTTTTTTTTTTTAAGGAAAAAAAAAAAAAAAAAAAAAAAAAAAACGGAAAATGAGTAACAAGATTGGGAAAAAAAGGAAGAAAAGAAGGAAGAAAAAAAGTCATGTCCAGGTATAAGATCACTGAGTTTCCACTTTGGAAACCTGTACTTCAAGAAAGAGGTGTGACCAAGTGTGACCCAGATCATCACCAATGGTGTGTACTAATTACCATTTTGGTATTTTTTTTTAACATGACATGTCCAAAGGAAGAGGTGTGGCCAGGTGGAATCCAGCCCATGTCACTTCCAGAGTCATCATGAGTGTGCCTATCATGTTTTAGGTCTTCTGTAAGTAACTTTTTTTTTTGGTTGGCATTTTAGCCTCTTATTCCTTCAGGAAGAGGTCTGTCCAGGCGACCCTAAATTTTTCCAGTAAAAATTATCCATGATGTAGGATGTGTCCACCATCCTGGAATTGGTTTCATTTGGTGTTTTAGTTTGGTAGGAACTGGACATACACAAACATACATACACACATACATACAAACTATTGTTAACCTGACACTACCAGAGAAAGAGATGCATCCAGGTGGCACCCATCCCATGTCATTCCAACAATTATGATGTGTGTTCATGGCAAGTTTCAGGTCTGTAATCCAAGAAGAGATTTGTCTGCTTGGTTTAGTAACAGCTTACAGCATTTTTATCTTGACACATCCACAGGAAGAGGTGTTGCCAAATGGCCCAAATAATTTTGAGCTGAAAAATATCCTTTGCTTAGAATGTTCCTACCCTGAGAGCTAGATATACAACTGGTTAGAGTCCTCACTCTGACTTCTTCAAGCTCAGGATTAAGAGCAAGTTCTATACATACTCGCACACATAAGAATCAGGAAGTGTGGCCAGGATTGACCCACTATGCCCTTTTCACAGGAATTGAAAGAACAGAAGGAAGAGGGAAAAAGATAATAAGAAAAATGAAGGAAAATGCAAAACTAAAAAAATTAACAAACAAACAAACAAACAAACAAACAAACAAACAAACAAACAAACAAACAAACAAACAAACAAACAAACAAACAAACAAACAAACAAACAAACAAACAAACAAACAAACAAACAAACAAACAAACAAACAAACAAACAAACAAACAAACAAACAAAAAAACAAACAAACAACAAACAAACAAACAACCAAACAAACAAACAAAAAAACAAACAAACAAACAAACAAAAAAATAAAAAAATAAATAAATACTTTTTTTTTAAATGGGGGAGAAAAGAAGAGCCCTGGCCTGGTATTGAACAACCTCTTGGGAACCTGCATCGTAACCACTACTCTATTGTTGTTGTTGTTGTTTTTTTTTTTAAAGGATTTTTTTTTTTTGGCATAAAAATATGAATTACTTATTTCCCCACCAAGGGTGCCACTATTGGGGGGGGGGGGGGGGATGTTTGGCTTATGACACTCACCATATCAAACTACATATATCCTCTGACCATGTGCCATAGTTGAGGAGGTAGGAGGAAGTGTCTGATGAGCAGATGTCCGGAATTGGCTGAAACGTTGCCACAGAATGCAATCAACTTGAATGCTCATTGCTGGGATAATTATGTAAAATAAACATAATCTATTTGGGGAACTAATCATTTGGGAATGATCATATTGTGTGAAGGGCCTAAATAATGACACCCTCTATACCTCAGGCAAATGAATAGCTAATATTCGGTTTCACACAAAACATACTGAATATCTTTTCCTTGGGACAAACATTCATTCCAGTTGTAAAAATAAAATATTGATTCCTACTAACAGAACATGATAAAAGTGGGGGGGGGGGGGGGGGGGGGGAACAAATATTCGTTGATACCAGTGTCAATGAATATTTGTTCCCCCCCCCCCTCCCCCCCACCTTGCCACTGCATTTTTATTCTAAACCACAATAAAACAGCACACAAATCAGTGAGCTGAGTTACATGTAAGATCACTCCATATGTTTTAGCTTCCTTCTCCATCTCCAGCTTGAAGTTGAGCTCAGAACTTTCCTTTACCTGGGAGTACTTTTTGACCTGGTCTCCCTCGAGTCCTAGTAGCTGGCAACAGACTAGCATTGGTGAGCTTCCTACATAGCTGTTAGATACCACTGTTACTTCTGCACCAGTGTCTGTGTGAAAGATATCTGGGTTACCCTAATCTACCTTTGTAGCATACCTAGCCCCTAGCTGGTTATATTCTGCTGAACAAGTTTTTGAAAAATTAGCATAGAATTTTTTTTTTCTCTTTCAAATCTTCCATTGCAAGCAACTCCCACACAGCCAGCTCTCTCTTTAGTCTCCTCTAGCCTGGTTACCAAATGCTACAATGCATCATAGCATTTGGTAAAGGATCAAGCTGTTTGAGATTACTCTCTCTCTCTCAAATTTGGAGTGATTCTTGAGGTTTCCATTCATTGAATACGCTATATTTTGGCTATATTTTAGCTATATTTTACCTGCCAGTTATTCCTGACCCTGCAGCTGTTCTAGTGAAGCTAGCTTTGTTTGGTTTGTAGTGCATGTGGTGTTAAAACTTTTTGCAGTTGTGAAATTTTTGTCTATTTTTGTGCTT